>OY804581.1:47662274-48262274 GCA_963680875.1 Bathymodiolus brooksi
AGAAAATTGACAGTTTGTAGATATATCTAGACTTCAATTTACTTCTGACGAATCGGAATTTATCCCCGATTACATTTAGACTCCCATGATGAAAAAATATTGAAAATTTAACTTGCATCTGTGTCAAGAACAACTTAGAAATGTAAGAGTGTCACAATTTTCGTCATGTTTTTCGTGGGACGATTGATTTTGTGAGAGTTACACTTCATATACAAGAATAAACTATACATGTTTCTAATCGTGGAAGCATTCGCCACAGCATAGCATTCTCTGATTTTGCAATATTGGAGCAGTAAAAAAAGATAATTTCAATTTTTGACATGTACATACCTTGCGAAGCGTCTTCGTGAACTCTCCTCCACCAAAACCGGAAGTTATCCTCACGAATTTCTTTGCAGAACCAACTGTTCTGCTTGTGCCGATTACCAGCCGTGAAATACAAGTTATCTATTTTGTGGTGACTGGAATGCAGTACAAAACAAAAGTGACAATACATACAATGTACTTCATGACAGAAATATAAATGCTCGTAAAAAGATAGATGAAATGAAAGAAACATTTGAGTTGTTGGATCCATGGCGTACTTGTTATCCTGATGATAGGAAGTACACATGGCGCCAACCCTCACCTGTCAATCGGAGTAGGATAGACTATTTTCTTGTGTCAGAAGACATGTTTGCACTCGTGGAAAACACGAAAATAATTTCGGGATATAGAACAGATCATTCAGCAATTGTTTTCTTTTGTTTTTCAGCATCCCTTGCCAAACGTGGCAAGGGATACTGGAAATTTAATTCACAGTTGCTGAGAGATTCAGAATATAGTAACTTAGTTAAAACATGGATTAAAAATACAATATCAGAATATTATTCCAATGGAGATGTTGATGATATAATAAATGTTGAATTGTCTTGCAATGATCAGAATTTTTTTTGTAATACTTAAGATGAAAATCAGAAGTATCTCTATTGAATATAGTATTAAAAAGTCTAAGCAAGAAAAAGAAACTACTAACATATTGGAAAATGATATTCAGAATTTAGAGAATGAGATGAATCTACGACCACGTGATTGTACACAAATATTATTAAATCAAAAGAAAACTGAACTCGAAATTAAAAGACAACATATAATTGATGGTTTACTTCTCCGTTCTCGGGCAAACTGGCACGAGAATGGGGAAAAATGTACTGAATATTTTTGTAAATTAGAAAAAAAATCCTTTATCAACAAGATTATTTCTGAACTTATAGATCACAAAGGAAATAATATTTCGGACCAGTCAAAAATTCTTTCTGAACAAGAATGTTTTTATAAAAATCTGTACCCAAGCAAATCTTTATTTGATAATGATGATTCCTTTTTTCACCACGATGTAAGATTAACAGATGAACAAAGAGACTCCTGTGAGGGTGATTTAACATTTAAGGAATGTGGAGAGGTACTTAAATTGATGAAAAATGGAAAAAGTTTTTTTTTTCAATTTTTGTTGGAAAGATATTGGTGCTTTTGTATTTCGTTCACTAAAATATGGGTATGAATCGGGTAATTTGTCTCAGTTTCAAAGTCAAGGAGTTATTACATGTATCCCTAAGGGAGGTAAAGACAGAAGGTACATGGGCAACTGGTGTCCAATCAGCTTGCTTAATACTGACTTAAAAATAGCTTCTGCAGTACTTGCAAATCGGTTAAAACAGGTCTTATCATTTATTATAAGAGATACTCAAAAGGGATTCATGAAAGACAGATTCATGGGAGAGAATACACGACTTCTTTATGACTTGATGCATTATTTAGAAGAAAATGATTTAGACGGTCTATTGTTACTGGTGAATTTTGAAAAAGCTTTTGATTCCGTTGAATGGGAATTCCTAATTAAAGCATTAAAGAGTTTTAATTTTGGTCCGTCTATTTGTAAATGGTTTAAAACTTTATATGCAGAATCAAAAAGTTGTGTTACTAACAATGGGCATATGTCCAATTTCTTTAACTTAGAACGAGGTTGTCGCCATGTAGATCCCCTTTCTCCTTATTTATTTATAATAGGGGTACAGTTACTTTGGTTAAACATCAAGTCTAATCCACAAATTAAAGGAGTTCTTATAAATGAAACAGAGCCATTGATAAGTCAGTATGCTGATGACACTTTCCTTTTGCTTGATGGAAGTGAACTTTCATTAAAAGAGACCCTTAATTGGTTGGACAAATTCCATAAAGTTTCTGGTTTATAAATGAATACATCAAAAACAAATGTTGTATGGGTGGGGAATAAAAGGTACTCAGATTTAATTCTTTGTCCAGATTTTAATCTTGACTGGTCATACTCAAATTTTAAACTTCTTGGAATTGAATATTCTCTAGATCTCTATACCATGCCAGATTTGAATTTTAGGAAAACAATTATAGATATTAATTTCAAAAATATTAAAAAGTTGGCAACATAGAAAACTCACATTACTTGGAAAGGTTACTGTGATCAAAACACTAGCTCTTCCAAAACTGATACACTTATTTACGTCATTACCAAATTTGAAACAATCTATGCTAAATGAATTAAATAAACTTTTTTTCAATTTTATTTGGGATGGAAAAACAGAAAAAATTAAACGTAATACGCTAATTGGGGATATTCAAGAGGGAGGGTTGAAAATGATCCATTTGCAATCCTTTATTACTTATTTAAAAGTAAGTTGGGTAAGGGAACGACCATTTAACTTGAGGGGGGGGGGGGGGTTATGGTTTTTTTCTAAAAAAAATATTCTGATTCCCAATGTTGCTGAAAAAAATATTCTGATTTTGGTGGAGGAAAAAAAAAATAATCTGATTCAGAGTTTTTGTCATATAACCTAATGTGGAATTCAAGTTAAATGGTCGGTCCCTAAAACGATTTTTTTAACTTAAATGGAGACCGGCAAAATATTCTTTTAACTAATTTGAAAGATTATGGGGGTGTTAGAACATTATCTTTTCAGAAAGAAAACCTTATTGAAGTTTCAAGCAAAATTAATAACCCTTTCTGGAAGGATATCTTCAATAGTCTGCACTTGGTAAAACCATATACCTTAATAAATATGAATGAATGTCTTTCTCTTGATATATTAAATTGTGTACCCAAATTACTCCTTTTATATCAAATGGGAAAATGTTGGTGTGTCGAACTTATCTCATCTTAGTTATTGACCATCAAAGAAAAGATTTTTTATACTTTTGAACAGATTAGACAAAAAGTTAAAACTAAAAATTTCATGCAGTACTACTCACTCCTATCAAGTATTCCAAAGCATATAAAGAAGCATATAAGAGAAAATTTGACTGATTGTTTTAATACTTTCAACCCAGAAGGTATCTTCCTAGAAAGCATAAAAAATAATAAAGATATAAAATTTGTTTATATTAGTTTAGTAAAATATTCTGATTCCCAATGTTGCTGAAAAAAAATATTCTGATTTTGGTGGAGGAAGGAAAAAATAATGTGTTTCAGAGTTTTTGTCATATAACCTAATGTTGAATTCTGGAGAAAAAAAAATTCGCGCTTTGCGTGACAAAAAACATAAATATTCTAATTCTCGTGTTGTCCGAAAAAAAAATTCTGAACGAAACAAAAAACCATAACCCCTCCCTGAAAGTTAAATGGTCGGTCCCTTATCAGTTTTGGAGAGTTTTCTTTAAATGCCTGAAGAGATATTTTAACAATATTGAATTAAACAAAAAAAAATGTTTTACTTGGATTTCAAACACTTCAGGATAACATATTATTGAATTTACTCACAATAATTACAAAAAACTATATCTATAAATGTAAATTTAAAGACAAAATTCCAAATATTGTGGAATTAAAATTTAAAATATAAAATTACTATTCTCTTGAATTATACATAGCTAGAAAAAACAATAAACTGGCAGCTTTTGAAAAATTCTGGGGCCCTTTAAAATATGTTTTTCCTGATTTATAACTTTAATTGTCATTATTTGTTTGTTATCATCAGTATCAATAGGAGCAAGTGTACAAAGTGAAAAAATTGAGTGGAGGAGTGAAAAGAATGTGTGTGTGTTGTTGAGTGAATGAAAATGTCAGCAAATTACAAATAATTTATATGTGTATTATATTTTAATTTAAAAATTTGTTAAAAAAAAACCAAATAGTCACAAATTGTACATGTACTTTATATTGGTATATATTTTTTAAAAAAAACCCACAGACACCTTAGTCAGGTGGTGGTGTAGGGGTTATGTAAAATCCTGACTATTGAAAAAAAAAAAGAAAAAAAAAGAAGAAAAGTCCACCACGGTGTGTCATAAGCAAGGAATCAGTACAACAAAAATGAATTGATGAATTTTGATTTAGAAAACAGCTTTCTACTTGTTTATTTGTCTGGACTCTTAATTATAATGATCTGGTACATTTATTAATAGATGTATTTTTATAAACTAAAAACAATAGTCAAATTATTTTATCGACAACCAAATATAAAACATATCTTCACTAATTTAATGTCCTAGGACAGCTGAATAAGTAAACTATAATGACCGTTGCATAAATTGTACATACTTGTGGAATTATTAAGATTAAAGGCAGCTTACATCATACAAATGC
This sequence comes from Bathymodiolus brooksi, assembly GCA_963680875.1. NCBI lineage: Eukaryota > Metazoa > Mollusca > Bivalvia > Mytilida > Modiolidae > Bathymodiolus > Bathymodiolus brooksi. The sequence goes on from OY804581.1 coordinate 47,666,869, forward strand.
AAAATTAGAACATTATTTTACTATTGCATTTAGTGGAGCCTTCCTCAAGTTCCTGTCCTTTTTCAGTGCGAAGCGTGTGATGACATTGTCTAAATTGATTTTTCTGGAAATTTCAGATTCAATGCTAAGTCTTGCTAAATCCACTAAACGATCTTGTGACATGGTTGAGCGCAAATAGTACTTTTTAAAAGCTTCAGTTTGCTGAAGGATCTTTCTGCTACTCCCAGAGGTAATTCTTAGGAACTTAGCCTGGGTCCCCATTTCCTATATATTTGTCTATAGCAAATCACTTAGGCCTACACATTTCAGAGCCCTTATGAGTATATAAAAAATTAGTGGACCCCTCGATCTGCCAGTGTCAATGGTTCTTCTTAGGGGAGACCAAGCAGTCGGGATTGGTTCTCATTTGAGTCATCCATGAATCCAAAAAAACGTCTGCTTTTAACGTTTTAAACTGGAAGTCTTTATGACGTCACGTTGTTTATGTGCCAAAATCGTCAACAATATTTCGCAGAATTTTAATTTGTGTGATTTTTAGACCCAGGGATATGCAAGAATATATTTTTATGTTCAGTATTGCATTAGAATGGAGATAACTGTATTGTATTTGAAAATTTCACGGCATCAATTGTCGATTTAATAATAGCAAATAACCGTTTACTGACTCCGCTGGCGCGTCCCCAGTAAACTCAATTTGCGACCATGAAATCTCCAATTGATGCCGTGAAATTTTCAAATACAATACAGTTATCTCCTAATTTACAAGTCGAAAATCACTAAATATGTGTACATGGTCCAGTGCCCCATACACCATAACAGAAAAGTTGTATATACATCATCAATGGTCCCATGAAAGTCATTAGTGGGCTCCTTCCTGAAACCTGGGGCTACTTATGTATGAAGAATTTTATTTCCACTACACGAAATTGTCATTCACATATTCACGAAAGCACACATTTTATTTTGTTTGTCATGCTCAAGGTACACCCACGTTTTTTCCCTCGTTTGGCTTGTGGGCCCCCGGGCGCCTACCAGGCTGACCCCCCCCCCCCCTCAGTGGGCCTGGTGGAGGAAACCTGAGTAACCAGAGAAATCTACCGACCTATCGCCACCGAGTCACTGATATACTATATCACATAATGTTGTATCGAATGCACCTCGTAATGAGCGGGATTCGCACTCACAACGTTAGTGGTGATGGGTACTGATTGTCATAGGTAATTGTAAATCCAACTACCATACGCTCAGAATCACGACGACCCCTGGCTACTTTAGAAGTCTTAATAGATACTGCTATTTATAATTAAAAACTATAACATTGCTTGGAACTTTCGATGGCGCTGCCCATCTTCGTCAGCATATTTTTTTATTAGAGACCAAAACAAACATATATAAATAACAATAGATAACAATACCGGTAATTCTCATTGTGTAAAGTCAACTTTTTGTGATTTTATCAATCCCACGGAAGACACATAAAACTATTTTTGTATGTAGAAGTTTCAAAACGATATCAGAAATAGCACTGTAAGGTGCATATTTAGAGAGTACATGCCTGGCGTGGTTCCAAAAATATGCAAATTATATGTTATTACATTCCATTTATTAAAGTTGTCAAACAATTATTCCAATCTTAATTAAGAATGGGTGTACAAGTTGTCTAAAACCTCCGGAGCTTCCAAATGGATTCTCACATGCCGGTCTGATCTACCCGGGCTCTGCACTACATTCGCTGGAATAAGCGAGAAGTCATCGTACTTTTTTGTTTTTGGCGCGATGATATGTCCTGTGGTGACGTCAAAGTTTTTGTCGCAATAGAATGGCGACACCCGTTCGAATTTACTGAATGTAGCAATGGACAATGTTTTGCGTTCTACTTGTAAACTGAAAGGGGTAGGATCATATCGTTTTGCACCATCAAAGTCTTTACAGGAAGCTAGAGGAAAGCTAGGTGCAACGTATTTTAATTTAAGATTAGTTGAATGCCGCCAAAATGCCGTTGAACTAGCAAAATTGCTTCAGACACTTGATGACATTGATAAGAAACGGCTTCATGCCGAAGAAGAAAATAAACGAAATCAACGAATATTACTCTCTAAATTACAATATAAACATATTTCTACTAAGGTACCACGTTCAGGATTTCGTTACCATGCGAATGGTTCAAAACAATTGTCACAGTGTAGTACGACTGTTTATGTCAAATGCGAATCAGAAAATCGCATTATACCACTACCAGAGGCATCTGACGGAAATTTGTCGGGCTATATTGTTTTAAAACAAACTAATAGTCAACATAGTTTGCAGTATGAAAACTCCTTCATTTCAGACGAAAGCGAAGATGAAGTGTCAGATGAGGATAAACCAGTCATTAAAGGCACTTTAGAGACATGTAAAAGTAATGGGAATTTACTAAAAGTGAGTGTAAATTTGATAAAACAAATTGAAAGGGAATTGGAATTAAACAGGAGTGAAATTAAAAAGGAAATTTCGAACAACGGCAAAGTAATAAAAAGTTCCCAGGATAAATTATTTCATATTTCTGCACCTGCACTCCCTTCAAGAAGTCTTAAACCGAAAAAATCAGGGATTAAATTAGAAACGAAGACAGCGGCCGTAAAGGGATCCGATAATCCCTGGCATCATACTCGAATGTATAGTAGTGTCGAGAACGTTAGACCAAAAACACAAATTAAACCATGGGCCTGTAAACGTGGACTCACGGGAAATGCAGAAAGTAAACACCAGTCTCATAGGTCAATGACTTCTCTAAAAACATATGCTGCTTCAAACAGTAATATGACTAGAATGGATTCACAATCATCTAGACCTCGGAGAAAAATTGCCAGTGCTACAACAGTACGTGTCAACAAAGAGGACGAATTCCCATCGTCATACCATACTCACAGACGACGGACATTGTCTGCTGATTCAAAATCGAGGAGCTTACTACATAAACCGCTTGCAAACCGGTGTAGTAACGTAGACATCATAAAACAACAAGTGGTAAGCGTGTAGTGTGAAAGTAAATATTGGAGATCCATGCAGTTATCAAAAGGGGATTTGAGTTCCCATTAACCGGTTTAATCCCGCCACATTGTGTACCTGTCTCAAGACAGGACCTGAATTTTCAACGTCATATGTCGTGGGGGAGGGGTACCGGTTTTCTATTGGGGGTTCATATTTAAGGTGATGGTTCGTTTTATTGATATTGATGGAATTGTTGACAATTACTGTTTCAATTTTCTTTCACAATTACATTCATGAGATCAAGAACACTATTTGGCCAAAAATGCATTGAGCGGTTTAGAGAAACGGGACCGTATGGAACGCAATAAGGGAACAACCATTTATCTTCTGGTGGGGGGACTACATTTTTCGTAAAAACAAAGCTGTTACCAAATATTATCTTGGATCGCACAAGATTTATACATCTGTTTTCAATTATTTATTTCTTTGATATATCAATAAGTTTAGAGAGTTTCTTCCAAAGTTTGGTGCTATGGGTTTATAAAAATAATAGTTTTGCTTTATTTTTAAACAATATCAATTCTAGAAAAGTATTTTTTCTCAATAATTAAAATGCAAAACATGATAGCAACATTTAGAAAAAAACCTAGATATAATGCGTTACTATTTATAGTATTTTATTTGTTTTAGCGAGAAGAACGCATAGAATGTGAGGCGAAGGTTGGAAGTTTCCTGAAAAAACTACAAAGTGCTACAGAGAAATCGAAACCGAAAGTAGATTTTCAAGTGTATGAACTCCTGGCCTAGATCATTGACATATACAACACCCTATTTGCCATCGATTGTATACAATCATAATTCAATCATTTATTATATGTAAATTTGTTTTCTTATTTTTCATAAACAACACTAACCTGTACCTTTCTAGGTAACTATTCTATTCATGTTCTAGATTAAAATGTATACATATGGATTTGTAAGTTATCATTTTGTATTCTGTTTTAAAAGGAAGTTTTTCTTCTTTATTTCTGAAAAAGCCATTGCATAAAACTTGTACATAGATAACAAAAACAATAAATTGTTTACGGTACATAGAAGGTACAAAGGTCGAAAGGAAATGTTAGGAAAGTTACAAACCAAGAGGACAAACATTACTATTTATAATTCTTATGAAACACAGGGAAGGTTATTACGTTATGTCTTAATGAAAAAATGCTTTATTATAAGTTTGCGGTTTTGATCAAAAACGTTGAGAACAAAATGCACGGCTTAAATAAAAAAAAAAAGAAAAAAAAAACAAAAGAAAAAAATTAGAGAAAATAAAAGAAACAATATTTTTTTCTGCTTTATTCACAGCATATTGATATAACCTTTTCGTGTTTTATTTTGTGCTGAATTTTAAAATTATAGATTGGTTTTAGACCAAATCCAGATAAACCAGCTGACCTATTAACTTGTTGCTGTTTATCATTATGGAAAGCGAAACTCGATCCTTATATTCGAGATTTTTGGGAAATCCGTTTTAATGGCTAACTCAAATGTATACGTGTATTCTTATGTCATGTATATATACTTATGAATTTGGTGATAATGTTTTTTTTTTCGTGTTCCTCGTGTCACGTGTTACCTGCAGTATTTTTCAATTGCAAGACAAGACCGAATATAACAAAGGGGTACACTAGAAGCCGCAATTCGAAGGACATACACTACAATAGCCAAATGAAAAAAACCCAACCCATCCTAACCCAACACAAAACAACACGACACAAACAAACAACACGCACCAACAACACAAACAAACAACACAAATAATACAAAGGTCGACAAAACACTACAGAGAATGCTAAAATTAACAATATGAACCCCACTAGTAACTGGAGGTGAACTCGGGGTTTGAAGGATACACAGTTCCTTCTCCACTAGTGGCACCCATTATGTTACTGCTAATCGACACGAACATAATCTGATATGAAAATCATGTTGGACACCGATATACATATGTGAATATAAATTACATGAATAAAACACAAACCGTCTTCAAAAGAAATGTGGGAGGGAGAGAGAGTGATATGGTGCTTAACACCACTTTCAACAATAGTTCAGTTATATCATGGCGGTCAGTCTTATTGGTTGAGGAAGCCGGAGTACCCGGAGAAAACCACCAACCTGTTGCAAGTCACTGACAAACTTTATCACATAATGTTATACACCTCGGCCTGAACGGGATTCGAGCTCACAACATCAGTGGTGATAGGCACCGATTGCATAGGTAGTTGTAAATCCAACTACCATTAGGTCACGGTAACGCCGACCCCTTCAACAAAAACCAGTGTTTAAACGTTTAAAAAACATGCTGTACACAACATACATAGATTAGCATGGGGCCCTATGTTTGTGGGCTCCAGGGCAACTTCCCAGAATGCCCATGCGCTAAGACGACACTTATTCACGACCACGATTACCCCACCCCCCCAAAAAAAACACAAAAAAAAAAAAAACAAACAAAAACAAAAATAAAAAACAAAAATAAAAAAACACCAACAAACAAATGTGAATAAAAACAAACAGAACATCTATTTTTACGCGGAAATTGTATATCTTAATCATTTCACATCACAACTTATCAGATAACGTTCATATTGTGAACATGTCATGTTTGACTTGTTCATGAACCGAACATCGTTTTTACGTGGAAATCGTGTATCTTGGTAATTGTTTCTCATCACCATTAATCAGATAACTGCTATTATTATACCTCAGTTATAAAATTCTGTATAAAAATAAATTCGATAGTTTTACTATTTTTTCAAGTCTAATGACGAGAAGTAACTGTACCGGTGTTACATATTCATTTTCCCTCCATACTCATTCTCCCCCCCCCCTCCGGAAAAATGAGTATATACTCAGTTTTCCCCCCGGAAAAATGAGTATATACTGAGATTCCCCCCGGAAAAATGAGTATATACTGAATTTTCCCCCCGGAAAACCAGTATGTGTTAACACATACTCATTTCCCCCCCCCCCCCCCCCCCCCCATACTAGTTTTTCCCCCTCTCCTATTTTAATAGGGTTTTTCTTGTGTACACTAGTTAAATGTGGACGAAAGATGGTATCAACAATGATGATAGTAATAACTAAGGCAAGCATGAACATGGAGTGAGAACGGATAAGGAGGTAGGAGGAAAGGATGGGAAAAACACTTGAGTGATAAAGCGATCTTCCTTAGTGCAAGTGAGAAAAACTCAAGTTTGCGAAGTGCTGAAAGGCACAACTGACAGGTATGAGGAAGAGGGCAGGAAGGAAGGAATATAAAGATAAGGATAGAGAGGACGGAGGGAGAATGGTAAAAAGATGATGGAGAGGAAGGAGAGATAGAGGTATAAAATAAGGAGGATGACGGAAGGAATTAGGGAGGGAGTCAGTATGGAAAAGGATGGAGATAGTGAGGAGGATAATGATGAGGAAGTAGTGAAACAGGTAGTGAAGAGGATTTTTTTTAATCGAAATATTTATTTTATTTTCAGGATTAAAATTTAATATTTTTTACATAGACCAAATCAAATTATTTATTTTCATTTTTGTGGTATTTTCGATCCTGGATTGGAGTAAATCCGAGGGATTAAAATATTTTTTTTCTCCATCTTCGAGATCAAAATATTTATTTTCAACATACTCCAGGTCAAAATATCTATTTTAAAAATCTTCCAAGCCCCCCCTCAAAATCAAATGTTTTTTGTATTTGGATGTATAGTCTATCCGCAGTGCAAAGGGGGAGAATTGAGTATGAGGGGGAAACTTCAGTATAAACTCAGATTTCCCCCCTAAAAATCAGAGGGGAAAGATGAGTATATACTGATCTTTCCGGAGGGGAAAATGAGTATATACTGATCTTTCCGGGGGGAAAAACTAGTATATACTCATTTTTCCGGGGGGAAGAATGAGTAGGGGGAAAAATGAGTATGTAACACCGGCGGTCATCGGTCAATAGTTTTTTACCGGTAACGTCACTGTTTCGCGGAATTTTAATGCCGTGTCCGGATTGGATACAAGTTTTATATTTATTCGGAAAACTCAGACTTCATCGTCTATTAACGAAAACTCTGAAATTTTTCAAAAATTTCAAAAAATTTCAAAACTTCAAATATTTCAAAATGTTCACAAGATTTCAAAAGATTTCAAAATTTTCAAAAAAATTCTAAAATTTCAGTTTTCATTAAATTTCATAAAATTTCAAAAATTCAAAAAAAAATTCAAAATTTTCGTAAGACTTGTCACCATGTAAATTTATGTTGAAGTTTACTTTCTCAAAAGAATCATTATGAATGACTGGGGAAATAGCATAAAAATGTCCATGAGACAATATTCAGATTTATAATGCAAAATACTGGCAAAAGATGCGTGATTTTATTGGTCTTTATCATTTTGAGGTAACCATTCAACTATGAGTCTAATGTTTTTCGGTATAATAAAATACTTATAGACTGTGTATTCGGGAATAGCAAATTTGTTGTCCCCTCGACCCTGACTATTGACTTCGGCTTCGCCTCGGTCAATAGTCAGTATCTCGGGGACGACACACTTGCTATCCCCTCATACCCCGTCAATAAGTATATACTGTTGTATGGTTTATTATTTTATTGTTTGTAATTTGAAGTTCATCTGCTTATAAATTTTTATGAGCTTTGTGACGGCGTTTCCCAACATTTACGACACAATCATTATCTATAGATTATAAAGTAAGGTGTTTGCATGGATAACATCGGATGAGTGAGTGAGTAATTGTTGTTTAACGCCAGTTCAGCAAATTTTCAGCTACATCATGGCAAGAACAAGTTAATTTTCAATGAGATGATGATGAGGTTCGCTTTGTACTAGACTTGTAGAGTTGGGTTTTTATAGTGCTAGCTCACTGAAACAACAGTCCGCGGGACAGGTGTGGGTAGACACTCGGACACATTATTCTGATTCCGAGCCAACCAGTCTTTGCTCTTTCTCCTTAATTCTGCGTGCTTAGCGGAGAAGCAATAAATACCAATTTTATAGTACATTTGTACATGTATTTGGTTTGACCCGACCGGGCCTGGATAACATCGAAGCGTACATGTAGGTACCCTAATACTGTACATTAAATTATCAAAATCTCAGTGAAAACCAGCAACCCCTCCTCGGCAACAGTCGCCTCCCTAATTATCTTAATCGTTGATCTTCTAACGTTCTCTATGGTCCTTTGAGGAAATCTTTCCATTCCCCCCAAGAGGTGTATATGTGAGCAGGGAGATGTTAGTTGGGACGTGGACGCTTTTCTTGACCCTCCACGTCCCACCAATGTTCGAGCAGTGACAAATCTTAACTGTATATAGGATGGCGAATCGGGAATTGGGACATTGTTTGATGGTTGAGAGAGTAACGACAAACTTTAACAGCATAGCTTGTCGTATGTGGTCACGATTGGCAGAATTTTAACCAAAGATTCACAAGACAAAATCATTTTAAAAATCAATTTTTTATGCACCACTTGTCAGAAAAGGGGGGACATATTCAAGATATAATTTTAATTAAATACGGTAGCTAGACAGTAATCTGAAGTTGCCATGTGTCAATTTAAACATATTTTGTCTGCCGTAACGGGTATTTACTGAACTTGCGTTTCTTTTTTCTCGTTAACTATTTATCATGCGTCAAACTCGTTGTGTATGTTTAGTAAAGGTTTATTTTTGTAGGATTTTTTTCTTCCTCGTGATCAATGTGAAACTAATATAAAGCCGGATAAAGTCCAACGATTGGATTGAATATTTTCCAGAATCGTACAAAACCAAAGTAGAGTGTTGGCATCGATCCATGTACTGTACGGACTATATTCATATATCAAAGTACGTAATTGATTTGAAATTTTCTGAGATAAAATCCACCTGTGATGTAAATCTATTGTCTAAACTCTCCATTATTTTTAAGGAATGGAGAGTTATGAACAATGTGGACAGGGGCGGAGTTATTGTTCTCTTTGTACTTTAGATACTATGTACAGACTTTTTTTTTGTTACAAGATTAATAATTAATAAAATTAATCAAGTACAATGGGTGGATTTTAAGTTGGAGAATGTCCTCGTATCTCTCCATTCCTTAAAAACAATGGGCCTCGCACCCTTCGGGGCCTCGGCTCCATTATTTTTAAGGAATGGAGAGTTACTTGGACATTCTCCTCTACATAGAGTATAATCCTATCAGGGGATTATAGTAGATGATCCTATATATATATATATACAACATCAAGGAATTCAAAATAACGTCACAATTTATTTTGTACTGCAAGGAGATTACAGTTTATGTAGGTATACAATTTTCTCGATATGAAAAAAACGGTTATGTTGTCTTCCTGGTAACGGACAGTTTTTATGCATTGTTATTTTACAAACGAAATCAGCCTCTTGTTTCCATCTATGCCATTTTGGTAAAATATTCATTTTTTTCTTCTTATTTCCAGCATATTGATATAACATTTTTGTGTTTTATTTTGTACTGGATTTATACATTATAGATCGTTTAATGGCTAACTCAAATGTATATACGTGTATTCTTATATGTCATGTATATATACTTATGAATTTATTGATAATAATTTGTTCGTGCTCCTCGTGTGTTACCTGCAATATTTTTCAAATACAATACAAGACTGAAGATATCAACGTGGTACACCCGAAGCCGCAATTCGAGGGACATGAAAAAATCCCAAACCATCCCAACCTAACACAAAACGACACGACACAAAAAGACACAACGCAAACAATACAAACAAATAGCGGTCGATAAAACACAACAGAGAATACTAAAAATAAGTAATACGAACTTCACTATTAACTGGAGGTGAACACGAGGTTTGAAAGATACGCAGTTCCTGCTCCACTAGTGACACCCATTGTGTTACTGCTAATCGACACGAACATAATCTGATATGGAAATCATGTTGGATACCGATATACATATATGAAAATAAATTTCATGAACAAAGCACACACCGCCTTCAAAACAAATGTGGGAGGGAGGGATATGGTGCTTAACACCACTTTCAACAATATTTCAGTTATATCGTGGCGGTCAGTTTTATTGGTTGAGGAAACCGGAGAAAATTGGCACCGTCCTGTCGTAAGTCACGGACAAACTTCATCTCATAAAGTTTTATCGCCTGAGTGGGGTTCGAACTCACAACGTCAGTCGTGATAGGCACTGATTGCATAGGTAGTTGTAAATCCAACTATCATAGGATCACGACCACCACGACTCCCCCCCCCACCCCCCACCCCCCAAAAAAAAGTGAATAAAGACGAAACGAATATTTTTTTTCACGCGGAAATCTCGTATCTTAATTTTTTCTCATCACAATTGATCAGATAACTGTGACATTCCAATTTCGTATTGCGAACATGTCATGTTTGACTTGTTCATGAACCGAACATCGTTTTTACGTGGAAATCGTGTATCTTGGTAATTGTTTCTCATCACATTAATCAGATAACTGTACTACCGGTACTGTTTTATAGATGGTTATTTTATTGTTTGTAATTTGAAGTTTATCAGTTTATAAATCTTGACGAGCTTTGTTTTCCCGCGGTTTCCTCCACTAATAAAAACGACCGCCACGATATATAGCTGAAATATAAAATTGCCCGCCGCGTTAAAGGCATACAGGCTGTCTAATCTAATTAAAATTAGCTCTACGCACTTGCTTCCTATTTGCTATCGTTTTTTTTTATCGCCGCGAAAATAGGGAGCAAGTGTGTAGAGCTAATTTTAATTAGAATTGAATTTTTTAGTTTATATTAAAAGTTGCCAATATTCGATGTTTTATATTAATAAAATGTTCTGAACACAGAAGCCAGGTTTAAAAAATATGCTATAATGTCGTAATCACAGGCGCTCGTGGCACGGACTTACCACCCCCCTTTTTTCTAACTTTCTGTTTACAAATTTATTTTCCATAAAATTTCTTTATTTCTTTATTATTTCATCTCTTTTTCCTTATTTTAACTTGTTCGTGTCAATATTCATACAATCTTATGTTAACATCAAATTGCATGTGTCGACCCTATAGATACTAATAATACCACAGGCACTCGAATTCCGGACCCCCCTTTTTCCTCATTTGGTCCCTCCCGCGATTATGGTATGGATCTTTGTCTGGAAGTATATCTTTGAACCATTTATCCATATTTTACAACATTTCGTGTTACAACTCTCTCGTTCTACTAACTTTTGTTTCTAGGTCCAGCTGCCGTATTACTTATATATACATAAAGGTATGAAACAATCGTCAAAATACAAAGAGGGAATCCTCGCTTCGACTCGATATTTTATATGTTGTTAGGTATTGATTGGTTTGTTGTTGAAGATTCGAGAAGAAAAGCAGCAATTAATGTGCTGTTCCTTTGTGAAATGGTTGTTTCCTGGTATGTTGTTGGATTTTGTTTTATGTACAATATACATGATGTACATTTACCCATATCCATTCTTTTTTTCAGGTAAATAACATAAAAATTAGAACTTTTCATGAGTATCGCAACAAAGTTTGATCTTTAATTCTTTCTGTAGCTGAAAGAAATATTACAAAAAGTCTGGTTTGAACAACACATACCTAAAATTGTGGATTTAAAAAAAAGGGGGGTAATTACTCACAAAAATGTTTTTGTACCTAGACACGTCGTATTTTTGGGTCTAATGTACCAATTTATTTTTTGGGGGGTGGGGGGGTGGGAGGGGGCAAAATTTGTGTTGTATTTTTTTATTGGTTTATTGAAACATGGAGTGCTAAAAATGCACACCCACATGTATTGCTTATTTTAACTGCTTAAATCAAAACTGGGCATCAGAAATTGCATTAAGAGAGTTTTTTTCTTGTTTTTTTTTGGGGGGGGGGAGGGGTATCATTAATTATTTGTGATGAGCCTAGGTACAAAAATGTTAACATTCCCCTTACACGTATCTCCCTAAACAGAAAAGAAATACAAAGAGTAGTTCTAATCTCTTTAATGCAAAAATTTCTTTTCAGGCATATTTACATATACCTGTTTATAAGGACGAAGAGGGGCATTATGAAAGTTAAAATTTACAAGGGGTTTGCTGATGTACACTGGCTTTTTGTTGTTGCTGTGATAGGGGATGAGGAGCGTTAACTCATTTTTTTTTTTGACAAGCCTAAATAGAAAGGAGATTTTTAAGGTGCAATAAATGTACTCGAAGCGAGCAGGGGTACGATTTTTAAACCTGCGAGTTGCATGCCTTGTGTATTATTAGTATCTATAGGGTCGACACATGCAATTTGATGTTCAGGGGCGGATCCAGGATTTCAAGTTAGGGGGGGGGGGGCACACTTAAAAAAATTGCGCCGAGCGGAGGGAGGCGCGAAAATGTTTGGGGTATTTCGTGTGAAAAATCACGATTTTACGCCAAAAAATCATATTTATCCAAATTTAGGGGGGGCGCGCGAAATTTTTGGGGTATTTCATGTGAAAAATCACGATTTTACGCCAAAAAATCATATTTTTCCAAATTTAGGGGGGGCGCGCGAAATTTTTGGGGTATTTCATGTGAAAAATCACGATATTACGCCAAAAAAATCATATTTTTTCCAATTTTAGGGGGGGGGGGCGCGCGCCGGGTGCGCCCCCCCCCCTGAATCCGCCCCTGATGTTAACATAAGATTGTATGAATATTGACACGAACAAGTTAAAATAAGGAAAAAGAGATGAAATAATAAAGAAATAAAGAAATTTTATGGAAAATAAATTTGTAAACAGAAAGTTAGAAAAAAGGGTGGTGGTAAGTCCGTGCCACGAGCGCCTGTGGTCGTAATTAGTGAAAAGAATTCGAAAGTCTGTTGGTAAATCGCCATTAACACGATCTAATTATAAGTCGGCTGCTTTTCCGAAGTTTGCCGAATACTGATAACTGCTAAAAATAACCAGGAAGCATGTTGCATGTAAATTCGCCAGAATTAATATAATTTAAGAAATATATCTATGAAATTGGATCCCGGGGTAATCAGTTAATATTATATAATGGTATTTAGTAAGAATGACACTTAAAATCGGAAATACGTAATGAAATCAATAAAAACAAACCCAAACTCAAAAACCCAAAGGGGCCCGATAAAGGGAAAACTGTAAACAAATTGTATTGCATATTATTGACAACACTTGAGTTGGCTTGATTATATTTTTATTAGAAAAAACCCAGACATGAAGTTCATTATTTTAGTCTCTAATTAAAAGAATATATAAAAAAAACTACGATGCAATTCTACTGTTAAAATATGATCCGGCGGAAAAAAAATACTAAATTATGCTTACGTGTTGAAAAATGGAGTAGATCGGTATAACATGTTGTTTTAATTTTTACACAAAGCTTGCTGAATCCTGCTTTTTGTGTCGTTTTCGTATAGAATCCGTCAATGTTTTTGTTCTTCTACGATTCGATTTGTGCCATGTGCTTTCTTCATCAACAAATAATTTCGCACATGCGCAAACGCTTTCCCGAATGAGTTCACTGTCAGGTCGTATGAATATTTCGCGGGTAAACATTGGATTCTTTACTGGATTCAAGAAAATAAAACAGCGACGTATTTCCTTCGTTCTAGGCTATCTACGTATGATATTATGAAAAATTTCAACTGCAATTAGTATAAAACATCGAATATTGGCAACTTTTAATATATATTTTTTTTAATTTTGACAGCCATAAACACCATAAAACCAACCAAACAAACGAACTTTGCTGTCTTATAATAGACGGTGTTTCCCAATCCATTTATTTGTGTACAAATTTACAACACAATATCATTATTTATAGAGTATAAAGTAAGCTGTTTGTATGAATAACATCTGTACATGTAGGTACCCTACTACTGTACATTAAATGATCAAAATCTCAGTGATTACCAGTAAACCCACCGGCAGGCAGCAGTCGCCTCGAGGTCTCTAACTATCCCAATCATTTATCTCATCACGTTCTTTGTTGTCCTGTGGGGGATTTTTTTTTTCACTACCCGAAGAATGGTATGTGTGATCGGAGATGTTAGTTGGGACGTGGACGCTTTTCCTGACCGCCCCGCCCCCCATTTCCTCGTCCCACGAATGTTCGAGCAGTGATGAATCTGTGCTGTATATAGGATGGCTAATCGAGAATTGGGACATTGTTTTTAAGGTTGAGGGAGGAAGACAAACTCTGTTGAGAAATAAAGATATATAATAGCATAGCCTGACGTATGTGGTCACGGTTGGCCGAATTTTAACAAAAAATTCACTAGACAAAATTATTCTGAAATTCAATTTGTTATGCACGATTTGTCAGAAAAATTATATTCAAGATATAATTTTAATTAAATAGCTAGACAGTACACTGATGTTGCTGGGTGTCAATTTAAACATATTTTGTCTGCCGTAAACGGATAAAACTGAACTTGTGTTTCATTTTTCCAACAATTAATTATTTATCATGCGTCAAACTCGTTGTGTATGTTTAGTAAATGTTTATTTTTGTAGGATTATTTTCTTCCTCGTGATCAATGTGAAACTAATAAGGCCGGATAAAGTCCAACGATTGAATTAGAATATTTTCCAGAATCGTACAAAACCAAAGTAGAGTGTTGGCATCGATCCATGTACTGTACGGACTATATTTATATAAAAGTAAGTAATTGATTTGAAATTTTTCTGAGAATAGAGTATAATCTGATCAGGGAATTATAGTAGATGATCCTATATATTTATATTATTAACCTAGTATCACAAGTAACTTTGAGATCCAGTGGGACAGATATATTGTATGGTTGTCACTTGCTTAGACGTTTGTATAATATACTTTATTTCCTGTGACTGTATAATGCATTCTTCATTATCCTATACAATATATTAAAAATTGCTGGGTTAAATTGCTGTCAAATTATAATATTAAGTATATATGTACCATCTACATACGCTTATTATGTCTTATGTCTATCTCTAGATTTGCCTTACGAGACAAGGTAACACTACGATTATTGAAGCTTCTTTCATTAAGGAGCAGATGTGGTCGAGTGGTCTAGGGCGCTGGACGTAAGGCTTTAGCGAATGGTGTTGCAGTGTATCAATGGTGTGAGTTCAAATCCCGTCGAGGGAAGAACAAAAATTTGACAGCTCAAAAATCAAATTCTAACACTGTTTGGTTTAATTTTCAGACGTATATATATATATTTAACATCAAGGAATAAAAAATAACGTCGAATTTATTTTGTACTGCGGAGAGATTACAGTATATGCATAGGTATACAATTTTCTAGATATGAACACACGTTTATGTTGTCTTCCTGTAGTAACGGACAATATTTATTTACAGATTAATACATGGGCATTTCCATATTGGCCTGGTTATCATCCCGAGACCCCCATATTGGCCCGAGACACCTGGGGGTGAACTCAGGTGATTCGGAAGGGTAGGCAGCTCCTGTACCACATGTGGCACCTGTCGTGTAATACAATATACAATCATACAGAGGCTCTTTATTATCATTCTCATAGAATATGGAAATGCCCATGTATTAAACTATTTATTACATACTTCCGACATCTAGAAAAGAGACACCCATATTGGCCTGAGACGAAGGCCTTGATATGGAAATGATCTTGTAGTAATCCAATAACCGGCTATTTTCCCGGGGTGTGAAAATATGGACAGTTTACTTCCGGTCATATTAGTCATACAAAAATGCCTTTATTTGAACTAAGTATGTAATAAGCATTGTTATTTTACCAACGAAATCAGCCTCTTGTTTCCATCTATATTCGTTATTTTTTATTGTGGGGGGCGGTAATTAATAATTGCTTACTCTAATTTAACGGATTTTCTTTGTGTTTTTTTTTAGAAGTAGAAGTATTGTGTAGAAAAAAAACTCTCGAAAAATGAAAATTCTGTAGCGTTTGCTCATCAATTTATCTAACCATCTTTTTCAATGATGAATCAGAATGAAAAGGGGGCATGTCTCTTTCGCAGACCCACATAGCAAAAACCAGTAACTTTTGTTTGAAAATAATCAACGCACTTCGAAAATCACTAAATTTTGCTTTATAGTAAACACCACGTATTATATTATGCTGTTTATTCCTTTGTTAATAGTACACATTGCTTAAAGGCCCTTCAATTGTAGTAACCAGTGGACTCACTCCTATCCTTATGTTTTTTTTTTATTCATTACACCTTCCCTATACTTTTTCCCGTTTTGAAATTTTGAACAAGTTTAATTTTAAATAATAGGAGAAAAAAAACCAACACAAATTAATGTTTTGTGATCAAGTCAGAAACTGTTTTTATTATAAATTTTCCATTGTCACCCGATCCCTTAATAAAATGTATTTGGTTGACTCCCTAACTTTCCCACAATATTCAGTGGTAGACCGAATAGATTCACAGGGTTTGGGATATAAATATTTGTATATATATATATATATGTATTATATATACTACAGTAGAAAAAAAATCCCAGCCCCCTGCAGCAGATTGAACATTATATTGAAAATTACCGGAACTTTCACCTTTGGTCAATTATACTTTTATATTAAAAAAAATAAACATGTATTGACGTAGATTCATATAACTCGCCAGTCATGATAGCCTGTTATCTTGTAAGTATATTAACCGGTTCATCAATAAAACGTTAGTTAAAATACCGCTGTTGTTCTAAAAATAGGACAAAGTGTGACTTGCCTTGAATGAAAACGATCTAAGAGTCACGATCGGTGCCTTGAGGGCAACATACAACAATTTGTACCGATGCGGTTACTTCCCCTATATTTTATCAATCGATAAAAAGAAATACAAGTGAAATACATATTTTTTTAATACTACTATATATATGTGAAATTGGAACGAAATGGAATTGATTTAAGGTAAGTCTTCAACACTGTTATTATCAATACATAGATAAAGATAAATACATGACTACGTAAGAGTGTTGTGGTGAAGTCCCATATATCTCAGTATTATCTAGGTATTATACGGACATTTTGCAATTGGAAAAAAAGGGAGGGGGGTGTTACATCGTACCATGATCCGATTGTAGCCCAAGTTTGTATTGATAAGAAACGAGTTATTCAAATTAGGAATGCCCATGAAATTTGCGTCATTTGCTGAAAAATATGATATCCTTTTAAAAATAACTGTTTTCCTTAGATAAGAACATTGGATAATTCTATTGGTAAATAAATTTAAGTTCTCTCTCTCTCTCTCTCTCTCTCTCTTTCAAATTCACATTTGAAAACAATTACTGTTAATTTACCCCTATTTGTGTTAGTAACATAAATAATTCCCATCTAAATATTTATTAACTTTAAATAGTCAATGTAATGTTCTTAGTTCTTAAACTTAAAAAGCAGATTCAAACTGATAAAATAAACATTATGCTCATACAAACCTGTACTTCTCACCTGGCAAAGATCGTTTATTTTATGGCCGAAGATAGCATATGTTAAATTATTTTGATCCTCTAGACTTGAATCCAATAGCCCACTCCGCCCCCCGGACATTCGTTGGTACAAAATGGGATCTTCCCATCATAAAGCTGTTACATGCTAAAACAATTTTATTTTTTTACATTTTGTGCTTGGAAGAAAAAAAAATACACGTATTGCATTGAAATCTACTAGTATATAATCTGTTGACCATTAAGACTGCGACCCTATGTACTGAGGGTGATAGGCTGCATGCGCATAATCACATTTCCATAACTGGTTCATAGGAAAACTCACTTTTTGTTTAGGATACATTGTTGGTACTATAGAATAGTATATTTTTGCTCTCTATAGACCTTTGAGTCTTCTTTGTTGAACCTGGAACTTTTACTTTTCTTTATCGATTTTGATCACCTAGGGCTTGAAGTTCATAGACCTTTGTGTTTTTATTTGTTCTAGCTTGAACCTGCATACTACTATCCCATTGTTCGTTCATGCCGTTTATGAACCTTCTACGCTGATCAAAGGTGGATCGCATCTAGCCCACCTGTTTCAGCACGATTTAAGAAACCATTGCATGGGATATTCCCTTCCCTCTATCCCAGTGTTTAAATACCATTTACAAAAGTATATTCAACTGGTTCTTTGGAAAATAATATTTTAACATTTTCCATATTGTAGCCTAGCTATGTTAACCTGCGTCTTATCCTTTTGTCCTTTTGTACAATAAAACATGTTTAAAAAAGTTATGTTAAACTTTGGACCATCAGAGACGAACAGCTAACATCAACTCAAGAAATTGCACAAAAAGAGGAATAACTCTTTGTAAATAAGAGAACTAATTTAAATGTGAGATGGGAAATACATGACATTCAAGATATGTCCCGTGCAAAAAAAAAGGAATCTACCCATCGTTAATTTTGTATCTTGTTAAAGAGAGTTATATCAACGAAATAGTTTTCAGATAATTCCAACGTCCTACAAAGTGAGCTAAAGGCGATCATCACTAATGCAAATACTGAAAGGGTGGTTATGAATCTTCTACGGGGTGAAATATGTGCGACATAACAAGCAGCAATCAAAGATCGAATTTTAATTAGATTGGTATGTTGCCCACTAGTTTAAGAAACCATTGTGATAATTTCCTTCCACCGCAGCCCCTTGCATGACGTCAATATTATAATTGTCTGTTGATATTCAGTTATGCACGAATGACGTGAACCGATACCACATAGCCTGATTTAATATCAGTGCACATGTATGTACTAACACACTAACAAACAATTTCCTATGTTTTAAGGCGTTGAATTTAGAGTTGGCATTCCAGGGCAGTGGCTAGACTAGATACGATAACGTAACCCTCATTCCGCTTGTGCTCCAGTTAGGGTTACGAATCGGTCCCATTTAACGTATGGGAGCAAATTAAAATTTTCGTTAAGTGAATATTTCAACTTTCTTTTTGCATATCTGGTCATAACTTATTATTCCCTACAATTTTTAAGTAATGATGATACGAAATAAGCAGGGGAGGATCCAGGGGGGGGGGTGGGGGGGGGTGGGGACACCCGGCGCGCGCCCCCCTAAAATTGGAAAAAATAATATTTTTTGGCGTAAAATCGTGATTTTTCACACGAAATACCCCAAACATTTTCGCGCCTCCCTCCGCTCGGCGCAATTTTTTTAAGTGCGCCCCCCCTAACTTGAAATCCTGGATCCGCCCCTGATAAGTGTTACAATACCTGTTTCTACCTTCACGGTCGATTTCGTATTCGAAAATTCTTTCTTGTCCGCCATGACACCTTACGTAGACTCTCGCGATGGGCGGAGCCTATCCATATATGGATCTCAATGCCCAATATGGAAAACTTTTACTACGATTTTACGGCAATCGATCCAAATAAGGATATCTCCAAAACGAGGCAAATGCACGTGAAATAGCAACTTGTAAACAAAATGTCGGATAGAAAGAAGATTTCATGCATTCAAATTTTCAGATGGATACTGGTATAAGTCTACCATGGATTGATGCAGCGTTTACTTAACACCTCAAGGTTTACCTAAATATATTTATCTTTCACCCCCGTTAATTTTTCTAACCACTTACAACGGAATTAGGACAAAAAACCGCCCGGTGTGAATCACTCCTGGTGCTGCTCCCATACGTTGAATGGGACCGATTCGTAACCCTCGCTGGGAGCAAAAGCGGACTGAGGGTTACGTTATCGTATCTATGGCTAGACGTGCAAACACTTATTACAGAAAGCTTACAACTTTAGAAATACAAAACGTTAACGGCGAATAAATAGAACATTACATGGCATTTTCCATATTGGTTTTAATATCGGCCCTCGACCTATTTCATCCCTTCAGCTTCGCTGTCGGGCTTGATATGGGAGTCTCAGGCTAATACCAGGGCCAATATGGAAAATGCCATGTAATAATCTATAATAAATTTTTACTGTAAGATATTTCAGTCAGATTTTTTTATTTGCATTGGAAATTATATTTGCTATATATATGGTGTATTGCTAAAAATAGACTCGCCTTTGTTATGTGGAAGGGAGCACAATGAAACCCAAACACGAAAATTACTAAATCGGTAATAGGAAATCTATAAATAACAAATTGGTAATCAGTTATAAAAAAAACTACAAATAAACATTGGATGAACAATATTAGATATCAGTCACAGTACAAAATATCAATGTAATATAATATGTATGCTATTTATGTACTAGTTTAAACTTGAGATCATGATTACCAGGGGCGTAGCTGAGGCATAATAGTGTACACGCCATAATTCTTGAGAGGGGAAGGGGGTCTGGGATTTTTTTTGACGAGATTTAAAATGGTGCGATCTGGGGCCATTTAAGGGTTTCATATAACATAGAATCAAGCACTATTTTAATGACTTTGATAGACAAGAATTTCTTAAAATTGTCCAAGATCTGCCCTTCGTGTCTTAGCAGATACGAACACCTCCATTGCTTTGTACAAGTCCACTTCAAAATCTCGGTTAATATATGCACCAATCCAAGGGAAGATAGCCTGTCATTCTTCATGGTCGACCTAACATAAGTTTTCAAACGTCTCAGTACACTAAATGACATTTCAGCAGTAGCGCTTGCTACTGGCATGGTTAACAAAACACATAGTTTTATTAATATTGTATCTATAGAAGGATAGAGAACTGGATTTACAGAATCAAGTGTGGTACAAAGTGTTGTTGGCAAATCATTACGTTTAGTAAATAATGACCCAGTGGGTTCGCCATCTGGCTACTTCTCTCCTGAAATCCTCTAATGACAAATAAATGTCAGCTTGATATGCCTCGTATATTGTAGCAACATGATCATCAGTTAATTTGTCTACAACACGGGGTAGTAGATGCTGTGCATGGAAGCGGTTTTCCGATTTAAGGAGACCTGATTCAAGTTCGTAATCAAATTGTCCAAAAATGGATAGTACAAAGAAATTCTCCAATACTGTTTTGGCGGGGTGATTGACTCTGGTAGTCTGTCTACCACATCGCCTGGGCATACTATCATATACACCACGTATATCAGAAGATTTGGCTAAGTTAAGTGCAGAATTAAACCGATTCGTCCTGTCGTTCAGCTCTTAGCATTTCAATCACGGTCTTGGATTCTTTGATTGCTTCAAGAAGGTCGCATTCGTTATCTTGGAGGAATGTTGACAGATAAACAGTGCTATGTAAAATATGTTACGCTACTACCAAAGCTATGATAAACTGAAACCGCATGATGGATGCACGAAACTTTGTCATTGCCTTGGTTTTGTAAGCGTTCTAACGCATGGACCACAACTGGATATCGACGTCTTAAAGGTATACAATGCGCCCACTCGACTTGTCCATATTATAATTACCACACAAAAGTAACTAGTACGTCTTATTAGCGATATATTAATTATACTGTTAAAATTAACAATACATTTTTTTTAACCTGCCGATGTGCACGCCATGGCGTGACAGCGTATATGCAGCTACGGCTCTGATTACACAAATGTTCATTGTTAAATATCTATTTTCGGTCTGAAAATATATCTGTGGTTTCTGAACAGCTAGAAGACGACAAATTTCCCAGGGTAATGATACTGAGTGAATGAAAAGAATTTAGATGTTTTGTTTAGCGCCATCTTTAGCTATATTTTAGCCATATTATGGCGAGAAATATTTTAATTAAACTCATAAAAATAAACTAATTGTTGAGTGAGTGAGTTATTATTGTTTAACGTCAAATGAGCAATTTTCAGCTACATCATGACGATCTACTAAATTTAGGTTCCTATACTTTAATCCATGATAATATGACTTACATTTAATATATTGGGAGTTGGCCCCTTTTGGGCCCGTCATATCTTTAAAACGATAGGAGCTACAACTTATCTGTTCACTTCAAATCTGAAAGGATTTGACTATGACAAACGGAACATATCCGTGATCTTCAGTGACAGACTTTCCATGAAGGTTAACCACGTCATGATGGCGACCGTAAAATTTCGAGGTGATGACTTTTGTTTTACCATTAAAAACCTTTGGTTCTATAGGTAAATTGTTTGCAACAATCCTCTATCAAGGAATTCCTGATGGGAAAGACATGATCTGGAATATCATATCAAATGGGAGATATACTACATATGCAGCGCTTACTGGAATATTGCTGCATATAAATGGAAAGTTCACAATGGGAAAATCGAAATCATCTCCCATGTCGCATAGCTTCCTTCTCGACTCAACCCTCATCCAATTCTAATATTATACCTATAAACAAAATTGTTTCTGGATATAATCTCAAACATCTCTTTCCCAGTGTATTTTTGAAACAATACATAGAATTGTGAACTAATTTATGGAAATCTCTGTTGAATTCTTGTTAAATGACTATTGTATTCCCCGGAACTAATATTAAGTGAAAAAAACCTAAAAAAAAACAAAAAACAAACAAACAAAACAAAACAAAACAAAAACATATAATTTCGATAATTTTAAAAACAATAGATAGAAATTCAGTAGAATAGTATCTATATATCTGAAAAGTTGTTGATAACAGGTGATAATATGTTGGAAAACCTTTGCAGTCTTTATAGAAAATTGTAAAATTGTTTATTTTTTGGAAAGTTGCATTTAATATTTCTCAAAGCGCTGCCCTGTACGTTGTCTCAAAATCCATTCGTTTCACAATCAAAATGAAATCAAATAATCAGGGGAAAAAAAAAAATTCGTGCCGGAAGAAGTATATCCTTTCAAACATAACAAATTTCCACAGGAACAGCTGCCATAGGTAATGTTCAAAACACAATGTACATTCAGCTATGTAAATAATTACATTTTTAAAGCCTGTTAAAATGTGGTCGACATCCTCTTATACTTACAGTCATATGTACAATGGCAATCATCTCAGACATAAAAGTAAGTGTCAATCATAGTTTGACATATGATCACAAGAAAACAAGGTAAAATAAAGTGTAACATTCTTTACACATTAGTGTACGTATGTTTTCTGCTCACTAACAGTTCCGTAAACCAGGAAAAATCATTCATTAGTTTTTGTTTATAGGTCTTTTCTTTGAAATATTGTGCATTAGGCGTAAACTGGTGTTTACAGTGAAAGGTTTGCCGCCGGTAAAATCAGAAATTGGCATTTAAGAAAAAACATGCCATATAAATATTTTATGTGTATTTTTCTTAATCTTGCGCAGGATAAACTATTGTATATTTTATATTGATCTCCCTTGCAGTAGCGTAGCTAGAGGGGGTGAGGGGTGGTCAGTACCGAGTGGTACTTTTGCGTCTGCTGGAAAAGTTTGTATCGGCTGTATAGAAATAAAAGTGGTTTTAACGTCTGGACACTACTCACAGTTGAAGAACCTTTGGTTTTAACGTCTGGACACTACTCACAGTTGTAGAACCTTTGGTTTTAACGTCTGGACACTACTCACAGTTGAAGAACCTTTGGTTTTAACGTCTGAACACTACTCACAGTTGTAGAACCTTTGGTTTTAACGTATGAACACTACTCACAGTTGAAGAACCTTTGGTTTTAACGTCTGGACACTACTCACAGTTGAAGAACCTTTGGTTTTAACGTCTGAACACTACTCACAGTTGAAGAACCTTTGGTTTTAACGTCTGAACACTACTCACAGTTGAAGAACCTTTGGTTTTAACGTCTGGACACTACTCACAGTTGAAGAACCTTTGGTTTTAACGTCTGAACACTACTCACAGTTGAAGAACCTTTGGTTTTAACGTCTGAACACTACTCACAGTTGAAGAACCTTTGGTTTTAACGTCTGAACACTACTCACAGTTGAAGAACCTTTGGTTTTAACGTCTAGACACTACTCACAGTTGAAGAACCTTTGGTTTTAACGTCTAGACACTACTCACAGTTGAAGAACCTTTGGTTTTAACGTCTGAACACTACTCACAGTTGAAGAACCTTGGTTTTAACGTCTAGACACTACTCACAGTTGAAGAACCTTTGGTTTTAACGTCTAGACACTACTCACAGTTGAAGAACCTTTGGTTTTAACGTCTGAACACTACTCACAGTTGAAGAACCTTTGGTTTTAACGTCTGAACACTACTCACAGTTGAAGAACCTTTGGTTTTAACGTCTGAACACTACTCACAGTTGAAGAACCTTTGGTTTTAACGTCTGGACACTACTCACAGTTGAAGAACCTTTGGTTTTAACGTCTGAACACTACTCACAGTTGAAGAACCTTTGGTTTTAACGTCTGAACACTACTCACAGTTGAAGAACCTTTGGTTTTAACGTCTGAACACTACTCACAGTTGAAGAACCTTTGGTTTTAACGTCTGAACACTACTCACAGTTGAAGAACCTTTGGTTTTAACGTCTGAACACTACTCACAGTTGAAGAACCTTTGGTTTTAACGTCTGAACACTACTCACAGTTGAAGAACCTTTGGTTTTAACGTCTGAACACTACTCACAGTTGAAGAACCTTTGGTTTTAACGTCTGAACACTACTCACAGTTGAAGAACCTTTGGTTTTAACGTCTGAACACTACTCACAGTTGAAGAACCTTTGGTTTTAACGTCTGGACACTACTCAAAGTTGTAGAACCTTTGGTTTTAACGTCTGAACACTACTCACAGTTGAAGAACCTTTGGTTTTAACGTCTGAACTCTACTCACAGTTGAAGAACCTTTGGTTTTAACGTCTGGACACTACTCACAGTTGAAGAACCTTTGGTTTTAACGTCTGGACACTACTCACAGTTGAAGAACCTTTGGTTTTAACGTCTGAATACTACTCACAGTTGAAGAACCTTTGGTTTTAACGTCTAGACACTACTCACAGTTGAAGAACCTATGGTTTTAACGTCTGAACACTACTCACAGTTGAAGAACCTTTGGTTTTAACGTCTGGACACTACTCACAGTTGAAGAACCTTTGGTTTTAACGTCTGGACACTACTCACAGTTGAAGAACCTTTGGTTTTAACGTCTGAATACTACTCACAGTTGAAGAACCTTTGGTTTTAACGTCTGGACACTACTCACAGTTGAAGAACCTTTGGTTTTAACGTCTGAACACTACTCACAGTTGAAGAACCTTGGGTTTTAAGGTCTGAACACTACTCACAGTTGAAGAACCTTTGGCTTTAACGTCTGAACACTACTCACAGTTGAAGAACCTTTGGTTTTAACGTCTGAACACTAGTCACAGTTGAAGAACCTTTGGTTTTAACATCTGGATACTACTCAAAGTTGTAGAACCTTTGGTTTTAACGTCTGAACACTACTCACAGTTGAAGAACCTTTGGTTTTAACGTCTGAACACTACTCACAGTTGAAGAACCTTTGGTTTTAACGTCTGAACACTACTCACAGTTGAAGAACCTTTGGTTTTAACGTCTGGACACTACTCACAGTTGAAGAACCTTTGGTTTTAACGTCTGGACACTACTCACAGTTGAAGAACCTTTGGTTTTAACGTCTGAACACTACTCACAGTTGAAGAACCTTTGGTTTTAACGTCTAGACACTACTCACAGTTGAAGAACCTTTGGTTTTAACGTCTAGACACTACTCACAGTTGAAGAACCTTTGGTTTTAACGTCTGGACACTACTCACAGTTGTAGAACCTTTGGTTTTAACGTCTGGACACTACTCACAGTTGAAGAACCTTTGGTTTTAACGTCTGGACACTACTCACAGTTGAAGAACCTTTGGTTTTAACGTCTGAACACTACTCACAGTTGTAGAACCTTTGGTTTTAACGTCTGAACACTACTCACAGTTGAAGAACCTTTGGTTTTAACGTCTAGACACTACTCACAGTTGAAGAACCTTTGGTTTTAACGTCTGGACACTACTCACAGTTGAAGAACCTTTGGTTTTAACGTCTGGACACTACTCACAGTTGTAGAACCTTTGGTTTTAACGTCTGGACACTACTCACAGTTGAAGAACCTTTGGTTTTAACGTCTGAACACTACTCACAGTTGAAGAACCTTTGGTTTTAACGTCTGGACACTACTCACAGTTGTAGAACCTTTGGTTTTAACATCTGGACACTACTCACAGTTGAAGAACCTTTGGTTTTAACGTCTGGACACTACTCACAGTTGAAGAACCTTTGGTTTTAACGTCTGAACACTACTCACAGTTGAAGAACCTTTGGTTTTAACGTCTGAACACTACTCACAGTTGAAGAACCTTTGGTTTTAACGTCTGGACACTACTCACAGTTGAAGAACCTTTGGTTTTAACGTCTGAACACTACTCACAGTTGAAGAACCTTTGGTTTTAACGTCTGAACACTACTCACAGTTGAAGAACCTTTGGTTTTAACGTCTGAACACTACTCACAGTTGAAGAACCTTTGGTTTTAACGTCTAGACACTACTCACAGTTGAAGAACCTTTGGTTTTAACGTCTAGACACTACTCACAGTTGAAGAACCTTTGGTTTTAACGTCTGAACACTACTCACAGTTGAAGAACCTTGGTTTTAACGTCTAGACACTACTCACAGTTGAAGAACCTTTGGTTTTAACGTCTAGACACTACTCACAGTTGAAGAACCTTTGGTTTTAACGTCTGAACACTACTCACAGTTGAAGAACCTTTGGTTTTAACGTCTGAACACTACTCACAGTTGAAGAACCTTTGGTTTTAACGTCTGAACACTACTCACAGTTGAAGAACCTTTGGTTTTAACGTCTGAACACTAGTCACAGTTGAAGAACCTTTGGTTTTAACATCTGGATACTACTCAAAGTTGTAGAACCTTTGGTTTTAACGTCTGAACACTACTCACAGTTGAAGAACCTTTGGTTTTAACGTCTGAACACTACTCACAGTTGAAGAACCTTTGGTTTTAACGTCTGAACACTACTCACAGTTGAAGAACCTTTGGTTTTAACGTCTGGACACTACTCACAGTTGAAGAACCTTTGGTTTTAACGTCTGGACACTACTCACAGTTGAAGAACCTTTGGTTTTAACGTCTGAACACTACTCACAGTTGAAGAACCTTTGGTTTTAACGTCTAGACACTACTCACAGTTGAAGAACCTTTGGTTTTAACGTCTAGACACTACTCACAGTTGAAGAACCTTTGGTTTTAACGTCTGGACACTACTCACAGTTGTAGAACCTTTGGTTTTAACGTCTGGACACTACTCACAGTTGAAGAACCTTTGGTTTTAACGTCTGGACACTACTCACAGTTGAAGAACCTTTGGTTTTAACGTCTGAACACTACTCACAGTTGTAGAACCTTTGGTTTTAACGTCTGAACACTACTCACAGTTGAAGAACCTTTGGTTTTAACGTCTAGACACTACTCACAGTTGAAGAACCTTTGGTTTTAACGTCTGGACACTACTCACAGTTGAAGAACCTTTGGTTTTAACGTCTGGACACTACTCACAGTTGTAGAACCTTTGGTTTTAACGTCTGGACACTACTCACAGTTGAAGAACCTTTGGTTTTAACGTCTGAACACTACTCACAGTTGAAGAACCTTTGGTTTTAACGTCTGGACACTACTCACAGTTGTAGAACCTTTGGTTTTAACATCTGGACACTACTCACAGTTGAAGAACCTTTGGTTTTAACGTCTGAACACTACTCACAGTTGTAGAACCTTTGGTTTTAACGTATGAACACTACTCACAGTTGAAGAACCTTTGGTTTTAACGTCTGGACACTACTCACAGTTGAAGAACCTTTGGTTTTAACGTCTGAACACTACTCACAGTTGAAGAACCTTTGGTTTTAACGTCTGAACACTACTCACAGTTGAAGAACCTTTGGTTTTAACGTCTGGACACTACTCACAGTTGAAGAACCTTTGGTTTTAACGTCTGAACACTACTCACAGTTGAAGAACCTTTGGTTTTAACGTCTGAACACTACTCACAGTTGAAGAACCTTTGGTTTTAACGTCTGAACACTACTCACAGTTGAAGAACCTTTGGTTTTAACGTCTAGACACTACTCACAGTTGAAGAACCTTTGGTTTTAACGTCTAGACACTACTCACAGTTGAAGAACCTTTGGTTTTAACGTCTGAACACTACTCACAGTTGAAGAACCTTGGTTTTAACGTCTAGACACTACTCACAGTTGAAGAACCTTTGGTTTTAACGTCTAGACACTACTCACAGTTGAAGAACCTTTGGTTTTAACGTCTGAACACTACTCACAGTTGAAGAACCTTTGGTTTTAACGTCTGAACACTACTCACAGTTGAAGAACCTTTGGTTTTAACGTCTGAACACTACTCACAGTTGAAGAACCTTTGGTTTTAACGTCTGAACACTACTCACAGTTGAAGAACCTTTGGTTTTAACGTCTGAACACTACTCACAGTTGAATAACCTTTGGTTTTAACGTCTGGACACTACTCACAGTTGAAGAACCTTTGGTTTTAACGTCTGGACACTACTCACAGTTGAAGAACCTTTGGTTTTAACGTCTGGACACTACTCACAGTTGAAGAACCTTTGGTTTTAACATCTAGACACTACTCACAGTTGTAGAACCTTTGGTTTTAACGTCTGAACACTACTCACAGTTGAAGAACCTTTGGTTTTAACGTCTGAACACTACTCACAGTTGTAGAACCTTTGGTTTTAACGTCTGAACACTACTCACAGTTGAAGAACCTTTGGTTTTAACGTCTGAACACTACTCACAGTTGTAGAACCTTTGGTTTTAACGTCTGAACACTACTCACAGTTGTAGAACCTTTGGTTTTAACATCTGAACACTACTCACAGTTGAAGAACCTTTGGTTTTAACGTCTGAACACTACTCACAGTTGAAGAACCTTTGGTTTTAACGTCTGGACACTACTCACAGTTGAAGAACCTTTGGTTTTAACGTCTGGACACTACTCACAGTTGAAGAACCTTTGGTTTTAACGTCTGAATACTACTCACAGTTGAAGAACCTTTGGTTTTAACGTCTAGACACTACTCACAGTTGAAGAACCTATGGTTTTAACGTCTGAACACTACTCACAGTTGAAGAACCTTTGGTTTTAACGTCTGGACACTACTCACAGTTGAAGAACCTTTGGTTTTAACGTCTGGACACTACTCACAGTTGAAGAACCTTTGGTTTTAACGTCTGAACACTACTCATAGTTGAAGAACCTTTGGTTTTAACGTCTGGACACTACTCACAGTTGAAGAACCTTTGGTTTTAACGTCTGGACACTACACACAGTTGAACCTTTTCGATTTCGAGTAACTTAAACCATGGCATATGTATTTAAACGACTGTTATATTGGCCGAACAATAAACATTATCCAGTGATTTATTCAGAATCCTGTGAACTGGCCCAGTGTGCGTTCTTTTAATGCCACAGTACCGCTGTGTGTACTGTCTCTCTCTCTGTTATGCCACAGGTGTGAGGCGATATTATACATAACAAACAAATATAGTCTTGCACCTGTGCACAATATGGACAGTCGACATTCCCATGTATTCCAAATAAATAACAATAAATAACCAGATGTCTGTAGATTAGTTACTGTTTTGTGCTTGCGTGGCCTATGCACAGCTTTTTCAACTTAGTACTTTGAATGCCGATATACAGTCACTTAATCTAAATAATACTGAAGTGAAAATTTTAAAAATAAATGCATAAATAGTGAGTGTATATGTTACAGTACAAATTGGAATCCAGTAGGATCCGGAATCCTACTAGTACAAATTGGAATTCCAATTTCTACTAGTAGAAATTGGAATTCTGATTTGTACTGGATTTAAACCAGTATAAATCAGAATTCCGATATCTACCAGGACAAATCAGGATATCCAGATTTGTACTAGGAGGATCCAAATTGAAAGAAAATTAAATTCTGATATAAATATATTAAATACATGGGCTGAGACATGGTTGGTAAAATTTAATCCACAAAAGACAGAATTTGTCATCTTTAGTAATAAAAAAAATATAGACCAAGTAAACATTCTTTTTAATGGTGAGAATACTAAACAGGTAGAATATCATACTCATTTAGGTGTTTGTCTTTCTAGTAACTGTAAATGGTGCTATCATATTAACAACACATGTCAAAGGGCGACCAAACGAATTCACATTTTACGAAAACTAAAATACTTATTAAGTAGATCCCATTTGAGTAAGATTTATACAACATATATTTTACCTATATTAGAGTATGCTTGTGAACTGTGGAATGACTGTTGTATTCGTGATACCCAAAAATTAGAATGTTTGCAACTTGAAGCAGCAAGGATTGTAACGGGTCTACCTATTTATTCTAGTGCTGAAAGTTTATATTTTGAAACTGGGTGGTCAAAATTGGAAGACCGTCGGAAGTCTAGGAAACTCAATTTATTTTATAAAATTGAAAATAATATGGCTCCCACATACTTATCTGACTATTTGCCAACTACTATTGGAGAAACAGTAATATATAATCTCCGTAATAATGATGACTATCGCACTCAGAGGTGTCGTCTGCAAACTAGTTCCAAGTCTTTCTTTCCTTCCACTATAAAGTTGTGGAATTCCTTACCTGATAGTGTAAAATATCTACCCACTTTTTCCAAATTTAAAAAAGCCATTCAGCTTGTCCAAATTCCGGTGGCTTCATTTTACAATATTGGCGATAGGAAAACTAACATAATACATACTAAGCTAAGACATAGATGTAGTGGCCTTAATGCCGATTTATATAGAGTAAATTTGAAGAATGATCCACGTTGTGTATGTGGTCATTTATTTGAGGATGCTATTCATTTTTTTCTTGAATGTCCACTTTATCAACACGATAGAACTTCTCTGTTTAACTATTTTAATAACATTGTTCCCATCTCTATAGAATATATACTCTTTGGATGTAACGTAATTAGTGAAGAATTGAATACTTTATTGTTCAAATCAGTGCAAAAATTTATTCGACAAACTTGTAGATTTAATAATTATTATCCCCAACCGTGATATTATCTCAACACAATTTATTAGTTTTACCCCCCCCCCCCCCCCCTCTATTTTTATGTTAAATATTAAAACAATATTTAATATGTATGCTTAGTTTGACATGATTTTGCTTAATTTACTAATTATAATTGATGTAGCCTGTACATTTGCTGTCATTTGATTTGTTTTGTTTATGCTATTAATGTATTTGTATGGAGAGGGACTAGTAAGTTGTAAAAACTTGTTTCCAATCCAATTGTATATATATATTGACAATAAAATCATTATAAAGTAGATCCTGGATCCTACTAAGCTTTCAGTAGGATTAATAATATTACTGAATGTAAAGCTTAGTACGATTCTGGATATTACTGAATTGAAAAAAAATAAAAATATGTAAAACTTGTGAAATATAAAATAAGTCTTGTGCATAATTTAATTACAAATAGTGAGAAAAATACATTTTAATACTTTCACTTACAATGAATTTAGAAATGATTACAATTCATGAGGCAAGCTAAAAAGTTATGTGACTGTCCTGTCAGGACAGCCTTTAGGGGGATTAAGTATTAATTAAAGATCAATGATCATTGATCATACAAGTATATTTATTTAGCTTTTACTGATTTTACCTAAGGGACATAAAACAGAAGATTTGTATTAAAAAAGTGTTCATATTAATTTTTTCATGTTTCTCCTTTTTTCAATTTTTTATTTCAGTAGGATCCTGGATCCTCCTAGTACAAATCTGGATATCCTGATTTGTCCTAGTAGATATTGGAATTCTGATTTATACTGGTTTAAATCCAGTACAAATCAGAATTCCAATTTCTACTAGTAGGATTCTGGATCCTACTGGATTCCAATTTGTACTGTAACATATAGAATATCAATGGGAACCCCCTGTTTTATATATAAATTACTGTATTTTGTTTACATCAATTACTACATTTTTGTATTTGCATTTCACGTGACAATTATGGGTGTTATGGAGGAGTCTCTGTACTCCTGTCTAATGACAATGTCCGTAACTTCACGAGTCAGGGGCGTACCGGCTTGGCCTTTGTCTGGGGTGTTATTTTGTAGTTCTGTGGAGAATACTGAATGATACTGGTTATTGAATTTGTGTGTGTTCTCCTTTGTTCATTAGTGGTGCCGCACAAAGATTTTGTTGATAGCATCTTTTGGGGTTTAGTTTCACCAAGTTGTTTTTGCTTCGGACAGGGTCATTTATACAATGTAGGCAGTTCTATGTATCATTTTCTGATGACCTATAAGCGGATCTTTGCTCATAAATGGGATATCATGTCGTGACATCTGCTCGGTCAGGCAATAAAGTCGGTCACTTGTTTTGATTAACAATTCTGGAGCAGCACGAGACCAATGACGTCATTGTGTATATTCATAGCGTACATAAACACAGAGGGGATTCTTTTCAACGTCAAAATTACAAGATGAGATTAAATCAGAGAAGTTTGAATTGAATAAATTCCATGCAAGTAAAAAAGATCCTTTTTACTAATGTCTTTTTCCCCTGATCACCATGCTTGTTAAATATGTTTCCATCGATGGTATTCCCCAAGCATTTTTATCTTTCCGGTTTGTTGACATAATCGTCATCACAGTTCATGACCGTTTCTGGAATGTAGGCCAAGCAAATTGTATTTTTAAAATACTTTGAAAATATGATGATTGATCATTCAGATTCCACCATTTTCTAGAAAATGGTCGATTTTACCGGGAAAATACATACAAGTGCTCTTCATTAGTCACAAAATGGCAGATTATTTTGCATTTCCACTGCTGCTTTAATAACAAATATACCCCTCACTTCTTGGGGTAATGAAATGAAATTCACAGAGAAGATAGAAAAAAAAAATTTTTACAGCAATAATCAAAATGTATAGCATAAATTGAACAGAGAATTGAATTAAACCAGACAGAAAAGTGAGATTATCTGGGTAAAAAAAATCTGTCATTATTACAAATAGCATCAACAAAACTGTATTGTTACCACTCTGTGATAATAAATGTGATTAAAATAAATTGAAATCAGTCATTAATTGTTTTACAACAATATGGCAGAATGTAGTCAGTCTAATAGATTGTATTGACAAAAGCAAAAACACCAAATTCACTGGATTAAATACTTTATTATATGGGTAAGCAAGTTTAATATTTGCATCCAATAATTAATTTTTAATGCTTCAATTTCAAACTATTTAAAAAAAACATCTTTTGAATTTTTTCAGACAAAACAATAACACTGAAAAGGCTAAAATACTGTACTTTCTTAATCTGGTTTACTTTTTAAGTTTGGTTGGCCTATGAGAAAATCGTGTACTTTATTGACCTTTAACCGGCCCCATTTGGAAAAAGGGTAGTAAACAAATATGGGTCAGTGTGTCATTATTGATGATCTTTTTTTCATGGAACTTTACACATGTGAGCAAGAATAGATGAGGAACATAATTAAAAAGAAAAAAAAATGTTTACTTTTCAAACATGAAAAAAATAATCAAACATTATCCAATGACTGACTGATTTATTGTCATACGGGGATATTGTATTTTACAGCTAACGTGCTTTTGTTACCTTCGTTTCATTTGATTTTTATGATATCCCTGAAGACAAATCAACATCTGTGATGAATAATCCAAAATATAATGTAAAATAACGATTGAAAAGTACTGAAAAGAATCACAAATTAAATGTTACACCAGATAGAGAGCGAGTAGACGATTAAGCATGTGGCAGTCATTTAAAACAGAAATAAAATTTATTATAGACAAGAGAGTACCAACCAAAATGACCAAGCCAAAACACACTCATCCTTGGATGAATACTGACATCAGAAGAAAAATCAACCAAAAACACAGAGCTCATGCTAAAACCAGGAAAACAAAAAAGAAAATAAGACAAGGATAGATATAAAAGACTACAAACAGAAGTCCAGTATGAAATCAGGAAAGCAGGCAAGAAATACATGACGGACGTAATATGCGACAAAGATAACACCAACAAACTATGGTCATACATCAAGAGCAAAGGCCAGGAATTTATAGGAGTTGCACCACTGAAGAACCAACAAGGATTTCTAAAAAGTGACAACCAAAGCAAAGCTAATATTCTTAACGAGCAGTTTAAATCAGTCTTTACCAATGAAAACCATACAAACTTCCCAGACAAAGGACCAAGTCCATTTCCATCAATGACGAACATAAACATCACCGAACACGGAGTCTACAAACTGTTAAAGAACCAGAAACCACATAAGGCTACAGGCCCAGACGAAGTCCCTGCATTTATACTTAGATCCGCAGCACAACAACTGGCTCCTATTTTAACGCAGATCTACAGGCACTCCCTCGACATTGGAGCAGTTCCCCAAGACTGGAGAGATGCGTGGGTTGTTCCCATCTTTAAAAAAGGTGAAAGACACATAGCAGCAAATTATAGACCAGTATCACTGACATCAATAGCATGCAAAATAATGGAACATATCATACATAGTAGCATAATGAAACATTTCGATGCCAACAACAGTTTATCAGACGCGCAACATGGTTTTAGATACAAGCGATCTTGTGAATCACAACTCGTCATCACCGTACAGGAAATAGTTAAACGCTTAGCAAAAGGATCACAAGTCGACATAATCTTGTTAGACTTTGCTAAGGCATTCGACAAGGTCCCACATGCCAGACTATTGCACAAACTTTCGTACTATGGAGTTAACCACAACACCGTTACATGGATCAAGTCGTTCTTGGAAAACCGAAACCAAAATGTAGTGCTGGAAGGAGCAAAGTCAACATCAGCTCAAGTCCTGTCAGGAGTACCACAGGGCTCAGTGCTAGGTCCCCTCCTGTTCTTAGCCTACATTAATGATATGCCAGAGACCATCATACATTCAGAAACTCGACTTTTTGCGGATGACACCATCTTATTCCGAGCTATAAATGGGACTATAGACAGCCAACTATTACAGGAAGAGCTAACCGCACTGGAAAATTTGGAAAATAGATGGCAGATGAGCTTCAACCCGAGCAAATGCACAGTCATTAGAGTGGCACCTAATAAGTCCAAGACCGCTATTCATACCAGCTTCATGGCCACACACTGGAGATAGTTGACTCCAACAAATATCTAGGAGTCACCCTAACCAGCAACTTATCCTGGGACAAACATGTGGACAATGTAGCTGCCAAAGGAAATATAACTTTTGGATTTATTAGAAGGAACTTGAAAGACTGCACGAGGACAGTCAAGGAGACAAGCTACACCGCAATTGTGAGACCAACCAT
This sequence comes from Bathymodiolus brooksi, assembly GCA_963680875.1. Classification (NCBI taxonomy): domain Eukaryota; kingdom Metazoa; phylum Mollusca; class Bivalvia; order Mytilida; family Modiolidae; genus Bathymodiolus; species Bathymodiolus brooksi. Next base: position 47,702,081 of record OY804581.1, read on the forward strand.
CGAATACGCAGCAACTGTATGGGATCCAACTAGCCAAAGTAAGATCAAGGCATTGGAGAACATACAGAGAAGAGCCGCACGCTTTGTCACCAACAATTACACCGACCGAACGCCTGGTTGTGTGACCAACATGATAACATCACTTGGTTGGCAAAGCTTAGAACAGAGAAGACACAACAGTAGACTATGCATGCTATACAAGATCCAGCACAACCTGATTGACATCAACAGGGATTTATATATTGGGCATAACGACAGCAGGACAAGAGGCCAACATCGCCTTTTCCAAGAAAGAACCAACAACGAAACGTACAGGAATTCCTTCTTCCAACGAACAGTCAGAGACTGGAACCTCCTACCAACCAGCACAGTAGGCTAGCCCCCGCCAGTTGCTAGACATGGACCCCATGTATAAATCCTTGAAGAACGGGAAATCACCGGACGAAAGACATATCTCCGCAGAACATCTAAAATATGGTGGAAGAAAACTTCTAGAATATCTGACTGTCTTGGTTAACTGGATTTTTGAAAATCTTCAAATACCAAAAACACTGAAATCGGGCATAGCCTGTCCAATATTAAAAAAAGGGAAACCCGCACATGATCCTAATTCCTATAGGAAAATCACAATTACAAATCTAATTGGTAAAGTTATAGAAAAAATCCATCTAACTAGAAACAGTAATGCCATAACTGAACAACAAAATAAACTACAGAAAGGATTCACACAAGGAGAAATGCCCATAATTGCTGCCCTCATTTTATCAGAACTTATTGCGGAGGCAAAAAGCAACAAGTCCCCTTTATACGTGGGATTTATGGATGCTCGTAAAGCCTTTGATCTGGTTTGGCACACTGGATTGTTTCGCGACTTGTACACCTTTGGCATAACAGGCGATAACTGGCTTTTCTTCAAACACTGGTACGAAAACGTCGCATCAAAAGTTAGATGGAAACAAAATCTTTCAGACTCAATCAACGAATTACAAGGAGTACGACAAGGCGGAGTATGGTCACCAACAGCCTATAAAATATTCATAAATCCGCTACTAGACACTTTAGAAAGAAACCAATTAGGTGCCTATCTAGGAATACACTACTGCGGAACTCCAACTGTAGCAGATGATGTCACCTTAATATCAAACGACCCATATGAACTACAGTCCATGCTTGACATACAAACAAGTCATGCTAATTCAAAAAGGTATCTCATAAGTGAGCAAAAGTCTTTAATACTAACATTCAACTGTACGAAAGAACATAAGTGGTATCTAAATAATAAGGAAATGTCAGTAGCAAATAAAGCTACACATCTAGGTATTGAAAGGATTTCAACTGGCAACAACCGAAAAGAACTAGTCCAAACTCGTATAACAACTGCAAGAAGGACAGTATTTGCCTTAATGGGAGCAGGACTACACGGACTGAATGGGGTGAACCCTAAAGTAGCTATACACCTTATCCAAATATGTCATGCCAAGACTTCTATACGGTCTGGAAATCACGACCTTAAGACATAATGAAATACAAAAACTGGAAATTTACTTAAAAAAACTACTAAAGCAAGTTCAAAACCTTCCAGAAAGAACAGCTAATGAGGCAACATACTTAATGATGAGCCGTATACCAGTGGTTGGAGAATTACACAAAAGAATTTTAAAAACTTTCGGCAATATTATAAGAAAAGACAACTCTATTGAAAAAGATATAGCTCTAAGGCAGCTAGCTATGAAAGGTCAGAATTCGGACAGCTGGTTCTCAAAATTGGACGAAATCTCGGAAAAGTACAGTCTGAACTCGCCCCATGATTTGATAGTTAATCCACCTACAAAATCTTCATGGAATAGATCTGTTGGCACCACAATAAATGAATACTATATCAATCAAATGGTGAAAGATGCAGAAAACAAAAGTTCACTGAAATTTCTACACTTGACAGAAGCTAGATACGGACATTGCCATAATATCTGGTCAAGCTGTGGAACTGAACCATTCGCCGTGACAATGGCAGCGGTCAAGGTGAAACTAGCCACAGGAACGCTTACTTTACAGGAACACAAAGCAAAATTCGCAAGGAAAGGTGAAGTCAGCTCCCTTTGTCCAATATGCAAACAGGAGACTGAAAACACGGCTCATTTCATACTGCAATGTGCAAGCCTACAGGAAGTTAGAAAACCATTCATGGATAAAATTCTATCATATCTGGAAACAAATGAGAATCTGACACCTTATGTCACAGACCTACTGGAGGATCAAAATATGCTACAGCTACTAATTGACTGTACAAAATTTGACTTTATACCACTAAAGGAAAGGAGCTATTTGGAAACCTTATCCAGAGGTTTATGTTATAAACTGTACCTGCAACGATTACACAAAATAACTACGGTATCGTAATAGGATCTAACAAACCAGAGAATTAATAAGATATCGACACCGTTAGAGAGCAGACAGAAGTAGATTAGGCATATACATATATATATATAAGATTGAGCAGGGTGAAAGCTTGCTGAATATCGTAACGAACAACTTTTTCTTTTTAGAAATTTTAATTGGATATGCCAGGATATTTTAAACGGTTTTAGAATGAAATTTTAATGGACAGTGTATATATTAATAACGTTTCATCCAGCGGCACACTAGAAGAGGTTCTTTTTACCTTTTATCAATACAACTGACTCTTTTATGACCCGTGTATATAGAAATAGATACTTTTAATCCCGTTTTTTTAAACTAGATAGGGATATTTTAGAGATAAGTTAGGGATAAGTGATAGGGGCACACCATACCAGACATTTATGATTCTGGATTCTGTGGTGTATACGTTGGCAACAACGGTTATCCAGGCAGTGGATGAAGATTCAAGATAGGTAACAAGGTAACAAGGTATATAATTTTAATTGTAAAAATAAGGAACGTTTTAAATGTATATAGACTAGGGGACTACATCTGTGTGTGCCTGACACGTGTAGATTAACAGAACTTGAAACAGTCGGCAACGACTCCTGTTCTATACCGGAAGAAGAAGAAGAAGCATGGTACTCGATTTGCTTGGCCTAAACCGGAAATAAAAATTGAAAAACGACAGCGCCATCTACAATAACAAAATATAGAACTATAGATCGATACCTAGAGCTAATAATATTTTGTAGAGATGCTGAGACAACGTAAATTATGGTCATCATACGATGTTCACAAATGATGTAGACATAGATAAATCTAAAGCGTCATTAATTCAGCAGTATAAAAACCATATTGAACTTGTTTTTGGTGTGACTGTGTGTGTATGGTCGAGGTCACGTCTGCGTGACAGATCAGAAAATGGGAGCTCCTATGATGTTGAAATGTCGACAATCCAGTTGTCGTCCCAATTTTCACAGGAAAGTCTTGAAAAGGCGAAAGTAAGTAACTTGATGTTGCAAACTGTCTTTATATCAGAATCGTTTCGAAATACACCATTAAAAAATATTATTGTCATATTGAAAGTAAAAAAAGGGGGAGGGGCACATGTCTTGTTCATGTGTTGACTATCCTAGTAAAATATGCATGGATAGTGACATCCGTGAATAGACAACAATGCACTGTATGTGTGGTGGGGGTGGTAGGGATGACATCATGAATGTAACTGATGACAAATTCGAAGTGTATCATCACGGTATGTGTTTTCGTTTTATCCATTTTATTTTGATTTCCACAGCGCACGCATTATTTTTGACGTGTCTTCCGGTTTCTATTTATGGAACATAAACAAGACTACAGCGTGACATCTGTAAAAGATGTTAAAGTTTGCTTTTAAAGACGTAAGTACCAAGAACAGTGAACCTACCTACTGAACCATACTTTTTGTAATGCTAAAAATTTACTTCTTTATAAAGTAGCTGGAAAAAAATCCAGAAGGGCTATATAAAATTTAACTATTTCATCTGCCTCTCAGACACCGGCTCTTCCTGTCATGTAACTGTCATGGGGTCACTGATCGTACTTGTAAACAAAAGAGCTGACTGAAATGTGCCTGTTTCTTATATAAAATACATGTCACTTTGCAGTGCATTGTGGTTTCAGCACTAAAAAAAACATCAAAAGTAAACACAATTTTGAAAGTGGTAATTTTCAAACATTCTGTTATTTTATTTAGATGTAGTATGATTTGGTAGATGGCCAGAACCATTAAATTTTAAAACCAGCCATTTCCGGATTATATATTCGTTTCCATCCCGTATATCGGCCTTGTTTTTACTTCACACGAAAACAGATGACGCCATTTTACTGACAACAAAAGTTGCCAGATAATCGAGTGTATATTAAAATACAAGAATGGCTTTAAAAACAATCTTATGTACAAAGAAATATTTAACTAGCCATTCTTTGAAAATTCCAATCGTCATATGAATGAAGGGTTAACACTGTTAATCGCTATATCTAAAAATCGATAATAGCACGAAAACCGATAACACGATGCTATATTGATTAGGGGTGTAACGATACACTTTCCACAAGCGATACGTATCGCGATATTTGATATATGTATTACGATGCATATCGCGACACGTTTTATAGGAAACTAACTATTCCTTGAAGCCCATGCTGGTCGACATGGGCACTGCCATGTTTTTTTTTATATGAGGTCGCTTACGTACTAGCGGAAATTATAAATATTTGATATTTGATTAATTTATTTTAAAAGCGTAAATTAATCGATTCACTTTTCTCAAAATATTAATTAAAGGATCACCAAAAGAAGAAAACGGAAGTTCAACACTACTTTTTTTCAAAAAATGAGCATCATATCGTTTGTATTGTAAGCGGCCTCCTTGTATCGTGAACCGAACCGTCTCCAAAATAATCGCGATTTCGGTACATACGGTGAATCGTTTCCCCCTTAATATTGATTCTCATCAAGGATTTATAATATAGTAGGAAGGATATGAATCTCGGGAGATTTAACATATGATAGATTGTATGTAATGTTGCGTGGCGAGATTACCCATAGTGCAATTCGTTGACGATGCACGTGCCTTGATTAATGATGGAAATTTTCATCGCTTCAACATTTTAAATCAGTATGTGTAAGTACAGTACGCACAGAGGTTTTTAGCACGAAATCACCTTGGTCACTGTTTTTTTGCAGTGAAATGGCGGTGATATGTCATAAAATGTTGGTGAAATCACAGTGAAACTTTCACCGCGAAAATATACAAATTAGGGCCTAAATGTCAGTGAAATATTTTAATTGTCGGTGACAACACTGCGGCGAAAATCAAATCTCGGCGTAGAAGGATTTTCTGTCTTGTTGGCGTTTTGATAATAATTCTAAGAGTATTTATGCATCATGCTAAATAGTCTATGAAAAAAAATCCACATAAATTTTCTGAAGGGTGTTTACTTTTAAAAATGACCCGGCAAAAAGGTACAATTTCAATTTTTAGTGCAGAAATTGAATAAGATGGCCTATATAAATGCGAGGTTTAATTATTGCGACGCGTCAAGATAAAGAAACAAAAATCGATGTAAATTTTTATCTAAACTTTCGTATTTGTATGTCGTTAATCCCCTTGCAAGCCACATGTTTACCTTTAATTAAAGTGGATACACATTTCCCTTTGTACATACATTTTTCACGTGAATGAGAATCTAGAAAGGTTTCCACATGTTGATAATATATTATCGATCAAAGTGTGCTTTTGGGAATCTAGAAACTTTTGTAACAGGTGAACCACAGGACTTGTCACTATCCACGTAAATAAACTATAAATGCATAAACATGTACATTGTACAAGGGCGGACACCTTTTTTTACCCCTGCTCGCTTCAAGTCGTGTTTGTTTTTTAAATTCCTTCTAATATATTCAAAACCCTGTTTGGTTCAACTCCCAAGACCTTATTCTTTTAAAAAAATATCATGACCTCCCCTCGACTACCTCTTGTGAACACGCATCAGTCGTTTTTATCAGGAATTCGTCTGAGTAGAGAACTCCATGGACCCACAGTGAAAGTAACAGTGCCACCTATTAAAAAAACGGAAGTTCGGAACGCTCTGAGTTTTAGCTTTGAGGTAAGGAAAATACCGTTTAATGTTGTTTGAATCGAAACATGAAAGTGGGTATTTTTATAATATTTTTTCTTCAAATTTTACCAAAATCAATCAGATCCCATTGAAAATTGCAATGTCAAGGTTAGATTATCAGTTATTTGCATCATTTAGGTAAAGTCTCTCTAAAATTTATGATAAAAACATGTCCCACCCTTTCCTAACGTTTGAAGGGATAACAGAATGACTCAAATCAAATCAACTCAACTACACTAGTTCAGAAGCCACAAATTAACTCGGGATACCAAGCTTGCATTCAAAAGATCAAGTTTTTTTTAATTAAAAAATAATACAATACAAGCTTATAAATGGTAATGAACACATAATACTAAACGTTTATACATTGTTTTCTTAACATAATACAGTAGATTAAAGCAAAAGCAAATATCAGAATTAAAGAACGAAAATATGATGACAGCTCGCACACCTGAAAAAGAAAATAATTATTTGTTATGAATCATTCATATTATCAAAAATGACAGTTTTATATACAAATCTCAAGAACATACAAATGTACAAATAAGGGTTAATATCCCATTTCTTTATTTTGCGGCGTCTAATCGTCGATGTCGGTGTTTTGGCGGCATTTTATAGTAAATCACCGACAACACTGTGTTCAATTTTCTTGGGCATTTCGCAGCGTCAACACCGACTTTTTTAAATATTTCGTTGATATTTTCTTGATTTCACCGACGTCGGACCAGAGTGATTTGTTGCTGAAATGCGCACTGTGCGTACTGTACAGTATACAGGTACAGGTATATAAAACCATAATTACAGGTATAAAGTGAAAATATCTGTCCTAAATACCAATCATTAATAAGGTATTGACTTTTTGTAGATGTATCCACCCATATTTCATCAATAATTGACATTAATCGATTTGCCCTTTTGACCTTCATAATCCCACCTATTTAGTACAGTGTATTATGGGTGATCAAGACTCAAATTTAAATTTCAAACTCCTCTCTTCTCTCATCATACCGAATATTGAAGTGAAGCCGTCATTTTTGTGATAATATAAATATTTTTCAATGTACATTGTATAGAAGGAGTTTATTGAAAACAGTGCTCCCGTTTGTACTTATTAAGGATTGTTTACCATCATTTGTCAAAATGGCGACGTTCTGGGCAGAAAAGGGGGTGGCCTATTTAGAAATCATTAAACTTCCTTGTTTACATGAAATCGGCATACCAAAGTGTATAATTGTGTATTCGATATATAGAACAAAACTTGGCGTGATTGGTTTCTTTGTTTTATCATTTCTAATATGTTTTTAGATGTATGAAACTCTACTGTACTTTTTATTTTATTTTACGTGTATGAGGGGTGATACAGAAAACAAATAAAAAACTTTTCCATTGAACCGATATTGGCAAATCCAAGGATTGTTTTGTGTAGTGTAGTATATAGACGATGTATAACACGAACTTTGGTGTAATTGGTTGATTTTCCTATGAATTCTCAAGGCATTTCAATATGAATGAATTAATTTTTGCTCTGTTGTAGCATAAAACCTCGCCACGCGAGAAAATACGAGATTCAAATCCTTTCTAAAAAATGTACTATATAAATCCTTGATCTCATCATAGACATAATTCTAAAAAAATATATATTTTTGTTAAATGTGCTGATAAGTATTGTAAATCTGCATACCAATATTGGTTCTGCTTCCGACCACCAAATATCGTATCAGTCCCTAAAATTTCTACTCAATTTTTACATTCCAAGCCCTCCATGCCTGTACCAGGAAGTTGTGCATGTAGACAAATCAAACATGCCAACATCAACGAAAAACGTAGGATGTGTACTTTTTTCCATTTGTTTTAATAATTATTGTTCTTGTTATTTTAAAACTTTTATGACAATGAAAAGAAGAATGATTTTATTTTGTTTTGATGGCAAATTTATATTCAAATTCAAATACTTTATTGGATAAAGCACAGTAGATCATATGTATTTGCGTAATCCAATACAATCACAAACATACAAGGACATAGAATATAAATAAGTAATTGGAACTAACTTATAATCTTAAATTATAAAAGCAGTATTAGGAAGGAGACAAACTGTTTGTTACCTTTAAATGTTTCTCTTTTGGTGAATGATTAATAGGGTTTATTATTTGTAATAATAAGTCATCCTCTGTAGAATTTTGTGAATTTTTGAAAATAGATTGAAAACTTTCTCTAATTAATGCAGTTATATACGGGACAATAAAGGAGAAAATGTTTTCATTTTCAACTTGGTTAAGGCAATATTTGCAATATCTCTCTTCAGCTGGTGTAAAAGGTTTATTGTATCTCCCCGTTTCAATAGCTAAAGAATGAGCACTCAGTCTAATTTTAGATAGAAATAATGTAAAACTTTTACTAATACCAAAAGTTAGGTATTTTTGTAATTCAAAAGTTGTGTATACATTACTAAAGAAACGAAGCTTTCCCTTTTCTGTATTTTTAATATGAGAAAATTGGCTCATAATTTTATTTATGTAAGTTAATTTTATTTTTCCTAAAAAGTCTGAATAAGATATATCAAGACTTGGCAAATTGAAAAGTTTTTCATCTGAAATATAGATTTAACCCAACATGCTGTCCAAAGTAGATCATATTTACTGTCATTATTTTCTTCTAATTGTATCAGTCTAGTATAATATCTAAACATAAGTTTAAAGGCTTTAAAACAAAGAGGAAACAATCCAAGTTCTGCATGTAAAGCTAACTTAGAGGTCTTTCCATGAACACCAAGAATATTCTTCATCATATTTTGGGCCTTTTCAAAAGGCAAAACATGTATATTATCTAGTTTGATATTAAAATCAGATATCCATATGTCATAATAGGTGAAATTATAGAATCATAAAGGTTAAGCCAGTTATTTTACAGATGGATTGTTCCCAAACTGAATTTTTAATCGGAATCCAAAGTAGGCCTTTCTACCTTTTTGAGCTAAATTTTGAGATGCATTATAAAGTTTACCATTTGAATTAAAAATCAAGCCCAAGTATTTGTATTCATTTATTTTTTCTTACAAACTATTTTTGAAAGTGAAGTTGAGGACCGTTTAAAAAAATTCATTTGTAGGTGCCTTTTTATTTTTTGAAAATATCGTTATTTGAGTTTTCTTGGTGTTTATATTGAGACCCCATTCTTCACAATAGACTTCTATGGCATTCAGGCAATGTTGGAGCCCAGATGGTTTTTCAGAAATTAAAATCAGGTCATCAGCAAAAAGTAAATGATTAAATTTATGTGTACCCAGATTTACTGGTTCCATTTCTGGTAAATTATTAAAACATGAACCTATGTCATCTACAAAAAAGTTGAAAAGTGTGGGCTTAAGCTATCCCCTTGCTTTACTCCTAAATTTGTTGAAAATGGGTCACTATGTGAATTTCCAAATTTACAGGAATACATAGTTATTTGAATACATATTTGTAACTAAATCAAAGAATTTTCATCCTATACCTTTTTTCAATAATTTGTGAAGAAGGGCTTTCCTTACAACACTGTCGAATGTCTTTTTAAAGTCGGCAAAATACACATATGATATAACTTGTTTTTATGCTTCATCAAATACTTATTAATTAACGTTTTCATTATGTAAATATGATCAGTTGTTCTATAGCCACCTCTGAATCCACCTTGATTAAAACTAATAAGGTTTTTAGATTCTAAAAAATCTCCCTAGTCTTTTTTGTAATAATGAAGTAAATAATTTACCCAAGCAGCATGTGACACTAATGCCTCTATAGTTATTACAATCATTTGGATCCCCAGATTTATATATTTAAGTGAGTGAACTGATGGAAATTTACCACATTGCAATATCTTATTAAATAATTTGACCAATGTTAATGTCATTGTTTGACTACCAGTCTTAATAAATTCATTTAGAATCAGGTCAGGACCTTCTTTTTTCCCATTTTTTAGTTTGCGGATTCCTTTCTTTATCTCGGAACAAGTAAAAGGGAAATCAAGGGAACATGGTATGGTATCTTTATCCAAAATTTCATATGAAGAATAGGTTGAATTATCATATCAGAAGTGATTTATAGTGCTCAACCCACTCAACATCATTTATAGTAGTTTGCTGTTGATTGTTACCTTTTTTAAATCTATTCAGTGATTGCCAAAAGCTTTTAGAGTCGTTCGGATGCAATTCATTTATTTTGTAATGGGAGCACTCGACTCGCAGCCGCAAGTGATAAAGTTTACCAGTTGCTTGTCCAGGGTCAGTGGTTCTCTCCGGGTACTCCGGCTTCCTCCACCACTAAAACTGGTCACCATGATGATATAGCTGAAATATTGCTGAAAGTGGCATTAAAGGCCAAAATTCAAATTCAAATTCATTTATTTTGTTAACAAATGAATAATAAAATTGTTTTTTTCAATTTTTTTCTAAGTTTGTTATATTCTTTTACACAATTTGAAAAAGTATGTTTGATCCAAACATTTTTGGTATCTTTTTGTAGGTTTTTACCTAAGGACTGCACTTCCCTACGTAACAATGAACAGTTGCTTGACATCCAGGGTTTTTTTGGTCTAGCTTTTTTTCACTTTCCTGCCTGGAACATGGGTTATATCGAGAAACATTTTTTTCACAATGTAGTTGTGCTCGGAATTGTTAGAAGCACAGATTTATAATATGGCACTGTATATAAAGTTTTATTTGTACATTGATGTGACTAGACAATTTCTTCAGTTGAATAAATTGCTGGCAATTCTTAATTTATATGGGACCAATCACTTTCCTATCTAGATCTATGCAATACCAAATGAGAAATTGCAGTCCATGGAGCCATGGATTGAAATTAGTGCAAGTCCAAAGGCCTGAGACCTGTTGTTTTTTGGATGGGCCTGTAGATTATTTCTGAAAATTTCAATGGAAAAGGTCCAGAATTTAAGGAAATGGGGTTTGCTTATAATTTGATGTGATTTCATACATTGCATGGAGCCAATGATCAGTTGTTATCACATGTCTGCAAAATTCCCCAAATACTACAATTACAATGTACAATGTAACTGTAATCTAATCTGTAACAGTATATATAAGAGGGGTTTGGGGTGTGATATTTTCTTTTTCTTGAAGGTAGTCAAACTTTAAGGAAATTGGCATTAGCTATCAACATTTTGGTGAATTACAATGTATCTCATGTTGTTACATCACCCACAATTTTCAAAGAATCATATTTGCTTGGTCCATTCCTGGGCCTGGATTTTCAGCTGTTTGTTTTTGTGTTTTGGAGTTGGAGGTTCAATGGAATTGCATGGTACACTGTGTGCCGAAGGAGTAATTTCTGTTGTGGTTTGTTTTTTTGATGGGCCATTATACTTAAGCTGCTAGTTTTAAAAACTTAGTGGAAAAATATAAGTTTAAATGTATTGCTGAAGCAAGGACAGAGGGGAAATACATGTATTTAAGTTTTAAAATTACTTGATCTTTGAAAATTTTGACCCTAAAATTGTTTTCTTCTACCAGCTCGAGTTAGTTCTGTTTATAAGATCCTTTCTCAACAGATATTATTAAGATTTTCCACATGTAAAATACAGTATGAACTTACCTGAACATCTGAATTTTATGTTTCCAATTCATTGCATAGTTTATTTCTCCAAAATACAAATTTGGTGGAATAAAAAGAAATTTTTGAGTAATGTTAAGTTGTTAACCCTAACCTCTAGACAAATCCTGTAATTCTTTAATCCTTATTTTACTACATGTATCACTACATTGTATAAGTAGAAATGTCTGTATGTCATTGACTTTTCAAAAACACTTTAGAAAATTCAAAGTAAATAAATAATTTATTACATAAGGCTCTATTTTACTGTTTTTCTATTGGCCAGAAGCAATACATGTGACATTCCATTTTCTAACATATTGATTAGCAAAAAGCAATTTCTGTGCAATCAAAAATCGTATTGCACTCTCATGCAAAATCAATGAATGAAATTACGTGGCACGAGAGTGCAATATGGTATTTTATTGCACAGAAATTGCTTTTTGCTAATCAATATGTTAGAATTTCATAAAATTTCAAAATTGTAAAATTAAATTTTTTTTTACCAAATTTTGAAATTTTAAGAAATTTTTGATATTTTGAAAACTTTGAACTGTTTTACTTTTTTAAAGTTCAAAGTTTTCAAAATATCAAAAATTTCTTAAAATTTCAAAATTTGGTAAAAAAAAATTCAAAATTTCCATAAAATTTCAAAATTAGAGTAAAATAGAGCCTTATGTAATAAAACAATTACTACACTTGAACTTGATCAATATGAGGTTTTATGGATCAGAGTACAACAATATTGAACTTGGCTTCGCCTCGTTCAATATTGTTGTACTCTGCTCCATAAAACCTCATATTGATCTCGTTCAAGTGCAGTAATTGTATAATATTGCTTTTGTCTGTTTAACCAAGGAAACAGTAATTTGAAGTATTCATTATTTTATACTTCCTGGTTTAATAGAAATACTAGTGTGCACTAAAAGTTAAATGTTTTTTCATTATGATTGGGATACACATGCCTGCACCTAGTAAACGACAATAGTATAAAGTGCAAAACGAGATCAGAAACAAAAAGAAATCAACGAAGAAACAACACCAATTACATGTAGATCGAAATACTGGAATATAAGCCGGATTTAAAACAAAAAAGTATAATTATTTTGAGTTGAAAATTGCAGAGTTATAAATTACAAGGAATCCATTAATGGCTTTAATAATCCAAACAATAAACTTTGAAAATTAAGCATGAATACATGTATTATACAATGTACACTACAATATTGGATATAATTTTAACAAAAACATGTGAAAACTAATATGGCCAACATGAACATCACTTTCTCAATTCTAATATGCTTGGTTGATAAAATATGAATCATGACTATTAGACTGTTAGGTTGAGGTTAAGAATGTAAAGTATTTTTAAAAGGGAGACTGGAAATGGGGCGAGGGGGCTAAATGATTCCTCATTAAGCTAAGTGAATTGGATACCAATACCAACGGTGTGGGTTTGAATCCTGACGAGGGAATTCGAAGAAGAACTAAAATACTGTATGCAAGGAGATATGTCTGCTAAAACATAAAACTCAAACACTGCATGCACTGTAGGGTTGAATTGTCTGATGTATATATACATGTATATACTGGTAAATTGTATGAAGATGATAACCAGTCGATAGTCTGTACATTTGTATCTGTACCCTAATTTTTAATCACCTCACCTTTCTGCTGTGTGTAGTGCAGTAGTTTTGGAAAAACATCAATCTGAAGTAAATATATTTATTAAATTCCTATTATAGGATTTGATAGTCATCTTTAGCTGACCCTGTAGAAGGTATGCAAAACGCACTTGATAATTTTTGAAACTTATTCTTGTGTCTTGTGAAGTATGGAAACCAGAAATAAATCTTACTTTAACAAAAATAATAATATTTAGCAAACATAAAATGCCAAGAAACTTGTTGAGTCCATGGTATAGCCAGTTATAATGAGAATGTCTTTGAGAAATTAAGTTGCTTTTATATCATATATATGTGCATAATTGCCATATTATTATAAACAGTATCACATGTATCATGACATAAATGTATAGTTATCTTCTCCAGGAAAATGTTATTCAACCTTTAAAGAAAATTATTGTTTTGAAAAATATTAATTGTACCTTAATATTAATGACCCCTAAATACTGGTTTGACTAACAGACAGACATCAACAGATTTTTTTTTTGGGGGGGGGAGGGGGGTTGTGATCGATTGATAGTTGGATTTATAACTACCTGTGCAATCAGTGCCTATCACCACTAAAGTTGTGAGTTCTAACCCTGCTCATGGCAATGTGTACTTGATACAACATGTGATAAAGTTTGTCATTGACTTGCGACATGTCAGTGGTTTTCTCTGGGTACTCCGGTTTCCTCCACCAATAAAACTGACTGCTACGATATATAACTGAAATATTGTTGAAAGTGTCATTGAATACCGTAAACCATCAATCTGATTAAAATCAAATATCTCACTTGCTTCCTTTAACTGATATGTCACTGTGTGGAAGATCTGAGTATGAATGTGTTACTAGACTGCTTTGCATAGGCATTCATGTATTTATATAATTATCATATCATTATATATTCATGACATAAGGTTACTTGCATGTGACCCTTAAATGTGCTTTCCTCAGATATCCCAAGCCGCGACCCGCCACGAAAAAACTGAAATATTGTTGAAAGTAGCATTAAGCACCATAACCCTAACCCAAGCCGTGACATATCAGTAAAGGGGAGCAACTGAGAGAGTTCAGAGATCTGATTTTAATCTGATTAGAAAAATATTTTCATAAAGATTTGATTTGTTTCTACTAGAATTTTCTTTGATTATTAATATAAGGTCATCACATGAAAGTAAATAGTGGAATATATATACATCACCAATTTCATGTTTTGGACATAATGTACGAATGCTATGGTCTCTTTGTAAATAAAGTGAAGAGTGCACCTGGTTCACCCTAATTCTTTGATTTTCAGTTTTGAGTGTCATCTAATGCAAATTTATATAAGATCTATTCATTTTAAATTGATATCGGCCTATACATGTTTTCATCAAATTGTATGTGGTTTAAAGTATAACATAAGATTTATAAATTTACAATTATTCAAAATGATGATACATGTATGTTGAATTTATATGTTATTTTGTGAATTATGATGTGGGTAAAGTTATCCTATTAATATCCTGTGTTATACATGTACATGTTCAAGGTGTATATAACTTGCACTTAATGGTAATGTTATTATATGGTTAACCTAGTTAATAGGCTTAGACAATGTTAGATAGTGCAGTCCTCACAATGAGCACAGGTCTTCTGGCCCAAAACCAGTCAAACTTTGTTAAGACCAGTAATTTTTCAGTTTTTATTTAGAACTATCTAAAAATAAATTCAAGAATTTGATTAGGACCAGTAAATTCAAATTTTCATTTCGAGGACTGTAGTGTATGAAAACATTCAGTACAATTCGATGCAATTCAAATCAACGTGAACATTCTTGGTTACTAATCTAAGTTGCATTGCGTCCATTTATAAATCTTAATTTAAATTTTCATCTTGTACAAGGTGAAATGTAAATTTAAAGATGAATACATTTATATAAAACATAAAAACGACACCCACCAGAATCCAAACAAACAACCACCCAATATACAAATACACACCTAGAGTTTTTATCATTTGAGAATTTACTATTCGATCATCAATTGGACTATTCAATATTTGTAATCTTTATGATAATACATGTAAATTGATAATAAATTGGTAGTTAGTTTATGAAATTATTAACAATAATAAAATAAAAGTTCAGTTTAGTCATTTTAATCTGGATGGCAAATAAAATTTGTTAGGTCAACGATTTACATACACCAGTAGGTTTTATTTTATTAAGGTCATAAACATGTGATGTGGAAAGAGATATTTTCCGGTATAAGTGGTCAACTTATAAGTGATCGTGATATCTGCGTCCTAATTTAAAAACAATTCTGTCCACATGATCCAGGAAATTTTTGATTTTGAGTGTGTTGAAATCTCGGGAATACTATTTTTCTAACATTACGAATATGATTATTAAAGCCCAATGAATCTTGTCACTAACATACACCATTGAGTCAGTAAGGTAATACTAATATGTATATTTAGAAAGGTAAATTTAAATCTCGTGCTCCACTATAATACACCTACATATGTTATGTGTATTATATATAAATATTCGTAACTAATGGTCATGTACATAGATGTACACTGTACATATAAGAACTACAGTACATGTACACACAGATGTATGTTTTAAAACAACAGGATTCAGTTGACAACATTCAGTGAATGGTACATATCTATAATTTATTCATATGATATTGTTTTGATTAAGTTTCTCTCCAAAGTTCATAATAAAATACATTTTTTTGTACATTCAAAAATGGATATTTTTTTATATAATATCCCAAGAAGAGATTTTATATGAATTTATAGGGTTAAATTTACTAACCATAATGGAAAAAAAATATTTCTTGAATTTTTATGTTGTTATGTGGAACACATTTATTCTAAATTATTTCAGTGATCTATCACTATAAAAATCCAACTAAGAAAGTTGATCTAGTACAAAGTGGACCTCATTATCATCTCATTGAAAATTATCTTGTTCTCACCATGATATAGCTGAAAAAAATTGCTGAGTTGGCATTAAACAACAATCACTCACAATAAATCACTCTAAATTAATAATTGTAATTTCTGATCAGTATATTTAACTAAATACAAAATGTACATACATTTATATAATATAAAATGCAATGTACATATATAATAAAGCTGTAGTGAGCTTTCTGTAATTAAAATTAGAATTCAATAAATCAATCACAGATGTTGAATGATTTATTGGATTTTGAATAAGATTTTGATATACAACTGAAGGAAAATATCATGTGATTTATTGACATGTAGCTAGTGTGATTGAGAATCATCAAGAATTTCATAATCAATGATTGGTTTATTGGAAATAACTAATCATCTCATCAATCATAATATCACATGTGAGGGAAACAGGAACAGTTCCCTGTATTGCTTATATTTTATTAAAATAATTTATTTTTCTTTCAACATCTAATTAAAATTTTTAATTAGATGTTGAAAGAAAAATAAATTATTTTAATTAAAATCAGCAAGTAGATGTATAAATATATTTTTTTTCTATGATCTTCTTTGATCTTTAACATACAATCAAACATGTATTAAGAGGTCACCTTTGGGACAATAATTGACAAGTGGCTTTATATGATTATTTATTAAAATTGGTATTGGGGTTGAAATATGACAGGTAAAAGTCCAGATTTTGACACCTGACACAAGACCATGTCGTGACACTGGATTATCCCCTCTGATAAAATTCTGATTACACGCCAGAAAATAATGATGAAATCAACAATTTTGTAGATAAAATTATGTAAACATTTCAACAATATTTCAGTTTTTTTCATGGCAGTCAGTTTTATTGTTGGAGGAAACCGGAGAAAACCATCGACCTGCTGTAAGTTACTGACATACTTTATCACATAATGTTATATCGAGCACACCTCGTCTGAGCGAGATTCAGACTCTGAACTTCAGTGGTGATAGGCCCTGATTGCATAGGTAGTTGTAAATCCAACTATCATGCGATCACAACGGGTTTGGAATAGCAAAGCATATAAAACTACCAATGAGCAAAGTACATTGTATATTTCAGAAAGATCACTCGTACTATTTATATCAAATAGATACCGCAGTTATATTTTTCTTTATTTACAACAGAAAGACCATCTTTTTGACAGGGCCGTCGTGATCTACGGTAGTTGGATTTACAGCTACCTGTGCAATCAGTGCCTACATGTATCACAAGTTGTGAGTTCGAATCCAATTCATGGCGAGGTGTACCAGATACAACATTATGGTATAAAGTTTATCAGTGATGTGCGACTGGTTGGTGGTTTTCTCTGGTTTCCTCCACCAATAAAACTGACCGCCACGATATAACTGAAATATTGTTGAAAGTGGCGTTAAACACCATAAATCCACCCAACCCATCTTTTTGACTAACCGGTAGTTTTGTTTGAGTTCCAATTGCTAGCCATTTAATCGTCACAATATAACTGAAATATTTTTGAAAGTGGCGTTAAACACCATAAATAACTAACTAAGCTAGCCATTTATTTAGTGAATATTAATGAATGTTTTATTTTTCTTTCTAGAACTACATTAAATCATTGATAGCAGAGGGTGAGGATTTTGAAAGATTTGTTGAAGAAATATCAGAAGAAGAATTGAACATGGTAATAGAAAATCAAAACATTGTTGAAAATGAATCACAAGCAGTTCTGGATTTTATTAAAAACTCAAATGAAATTTGTATTTTTGGAAATAGGAAAAATGTCAGTATAGCAAAGAGTCTCATTGAGAAAATGAGAGAGAAAGTCAGAAGTACTGAAACATGCAGCATTGATTTGCACGATTTTGTTAACAAATCACATTACAGTATGTGTAGTACCGAAACTTTTTACAGTCGAGAGAAATCTAACGTCTTTTGTATGGAGACGACACAAACGGGCAGTAATAACATTCCATTGACTCAACGCCAGGATAGTGTTCAAATGGATTGTGCACCATCTTCTGAAGACTATCCTTGCCTAGACTCACAACGTATTCTTAGTTTCTCTTCTTTTTCTGATAAGGAAACAGACGTAGAAAACAATCTAATTGATAAATATTTCGGAAAAAGTATCTCTTGTATGAGCCATGACGGAGATGTTGTTGTTAGTCCGGACACAGAGTCTTCAAGTGAAACATTTACTTTTCGTGGTACCATGTCTAGTCATACAAAATTGTCTGATAAAACGTTATCATCGTCAATATCTGACGATGAAAATGACGAGGAAGTTGATCGAATAATCCAAGACACAAGTAATCGAGCAAAAATAGAATTTGCGTTAAAGTTGGGATATACTGAAAGTCAGATAGCTATTGTTATTAAAAAACTAGGCTCTACTGTTGGACAAAATGAAATGTTATCAGAACTAATCAAGATTGGCATGTCAAGTCCATTTGTATTAGAAAATGAATACAATGAAAGAGAAGAGAGTTTTTTGAGTTCAGAAAGCTCATTACCGTTTTCGTGTTACCATAGTGATGATGATTTCAGTGACCTTCGACCTATTGTTATTGATGGCAGCAATGTTGCTATGAGGTAAGATAAACAACAATCATATTAAAACTTGATGTTTGATGTTTCTATTTTTTTAGCAAAAACAATTTGTGATAAACTACATGTAACATCTAACAACATCCTGTTTTGGGGTCATGTCAGGGTTCATATTATCAGACAACCAGGATAAAATATTGACAAGTCCCAACCAAAAACTGGTGAGTCCCACTAGAGAATCCTTGGGCATTGTTTGTTAAAAATGGTGAGTCCCAAATTAAACACAAGTGATGAGTCCAGGACTCGTCTAGTATAGTTGCAAGTATAGTATAACTGAGTGATGAGCCTACTAATTCTTTTTAAGTAGCAAAACTGAGTACACACCAAAAGCGGTTGTCTGATTGGTCAATATCTTATTTAACTGTCTTGAATATGATTGGATTGTAACAGATAAACGAAAGGTCACATGACATGACCCCATATGAGATGTCTTTAGATGTTAGTGTATTGATACCAAATGGGGCCGTTGTGGTTGTGATTGTATGGTAGTTGGATTTACAACTACCTGTGCAATCAATGCCTATCACCACTAATGTTGTGAGTTTGAACCCTGTTCATGGCGAGGTGTGCTCGATACAACATTATGTGATAAAGTTTGTCATTGACTTGCGGCAGGTCGATGGTTTTCTCTGGGTACCACGGTTTCTTCCACCAATAAAACTGACCGCCACAAATAAAACTGAAATATTGTTGTCTATATACCCCCCCCCAAAAAAAACAAAAAAAACAAAAACAATAAAAGCAACTAGTTTTAATTAGATTGGTATGACAGTAGATTTGATACTTTTTGTCTTGAATTTTTTATTTTTTTTGGCAGTAAAAATATTTTATTCTGTGCAAAAATGCACAAAAAGCAGAGTACACATGCAAAAGAAAATTCTGCTGTATTGCAAGATTTGACAAATTATGCAACATCAACATTAATTAGTTATTTCATAACTACAAATTAAATACTGTTTACTGTGTGAAATTTCAGCTTAGCCAGTAAACAGATATCTGGACCCATTAAATCATAGATTGATGTCTGTATATACATTTTGTATTTCGTACATGTAATACAAAATGTACTCTAATCCATTCTTAAAGGCACACAGGCCGTTATTTTAATAAAGAAAATGTTTCCCAATATAAGACCTAATTAAAAAACCATAAAGATATATTGCAGTTGAAATTTTTCATAATATCATATACGTAAATAGCCTAGAACGAAGGAAATACGTCGCTGTTGATTTTCTTCCATCCAGGAAAGAATTCAATGTTGACCTGCCTAATGCTAAACATTAAAATTCTTTTCACTAATTACGACATTATAACAGATTTTTTTTAAAAACTTGGCTTTTTGTTCAGAACATCGAATATTGGTAACTTTTGATATAAACAAAAAATTAAATTCTGACAGCCTGTGTGCTTTAAGCTAACTGGGAACTAATTTTTTTTATCATTTATTTTTTCCAACAGAAAATAATGTGTATCACTAGCTTGCATCTTACAGCATGGTAGAATTGATTTAGTGACATTTTCAGTGTTGTGGAATGAGAATTAATATAACTTTGTATTAGATTTAGAATTCAATTTTATAGCTTCAGCATTTTATAGGGATGAATAAATGTAACAGTATTGTTAATGGTTACCTTGGAGAACTTGTTTTTATTTTTCGCTCATTGAATTGGAGAGAATTCTGGATTTCAGTACACAAAGTTAGAACTTTCATAGAAATTGATAGGTTTTGTTGCTTTAATTATGGCTTGATGTTTGTTACCCTCTCCAGAGTCTCGTTGAGATCAAGACACAAATAAAAATTCTGTTTACGTCTGTGTGTGTTTCTATTCATGCAGCCTTTGCAGGAGTATATATTTGTAGTTGTACATTGTATTTATTTGTACAATATATATATACATGTAGGTACATTGTATAATTATTTGTATATACATTGTATACAGTCAAACCTGCTTTAGTGACCACCACCTGTCTTATGCGACCCTATTTCACTGTTCCCTTAATTGGAAGGTCACATAAGACAGGTTTCACTGTATTTGTACATTGTATATATTTGTACACTGTATTAACTGTGTTAATATCATATTGTTTGTAGTTAGTCTTTTTTTATGTAAATTTTGGCTACTGAACAGCAATTCATTCAAGACTTCTGTTTTTTTATGTAGTCATGGAAATAAAGAAATATTTTCCTGCAAAGGGATACAGTTGGCTGTTGATTGGTTTAGACAAAGAGGTCACACAAAGATCACAGTGTTTGTTCCTCAGTGGAGAAAGGAGTCCTCAAGACCTGATGCCAGAATTACAGGTAAATTTTATGAACTGCTTACCCTTCCAGAGCACCTGAGTTCACCCCCGGTTTTTAATGGGGTTCGTGTTACTCAATCTTAAGTTTTATGTGTACATTGTATGTTTGTAGATCCTTGTTTGTCCTTTTGTTTTTTTTCTTTTGGCCATTGTGTTGTCTGTCCTTCTTCGATTTTGGATTCTGATTACCCCTTTGGCATCTTCAAACTCTTCTTATGTTTCTTTCATGTTGAACATCTATCCATGGAAGTGCTGGTATGTTAAAGTATTTGCATGTTAATAAATCTGTAATTCTATGTTATACATGTACATGTAATCCTCTTGTCCTCGTTCATCCATCTGATTTATGCTACATTTTTCCACGATTGGTAAATTTTGCATGGCTCAAAGTTATTAAAGTAATCCTTATTAGACCCATAGTCCCATACCAAAAGGTCTTTATGAAGTAAACATTCTGATATACGAAAGTAAATACAGTGAAACCTGTCTAAACCAAACCTCCTTCGGATCAGGTTTTGTGTTCAGAATAAACAGGTATTCGACTTATACAGGTTAAATTAACAAAGATGTCTTACATTGGGACTTTATTTAATGTTCGGTTTATACAGGATTCCGATTTACACAGGTTTCACTGTAAATAATTAACATTAGCTTCTGTAGTACACAGTCAGAGATCCTTTGCAGCTTACCTAGATTTATATGAGTTGTGGTCTCACTCTCATCATTTTCATTTGGGACTCGCTAAAGTTTTCAAAATTTAGATTCTTATAATGGTGAGACTCACCAAAATGTTTAGAAATGTCTTCTGGGCTCGTCAGATTAAATTACAAGAAGTATCCCTGAGACTGAGTACAATCATGTTGCTATATTTTTACCTTTGTGTACTGATGCCTTATACTGGGATTATAGAATTTCCTTAAATGAAATAAATAGCAGCATAATAAATGAGATGTACATGTACAATTAATTACGTTATTACATCATAACATGTATGTTGATTTCATGTTATTTCAGCCTACATTTTGCACCTGTACTTGGAAAATTATACTGTTTCGTAGTTTACGTAACATTTAAACATCACTCATCAAACTAAAAAATATTGGTTTCTACAGTGAAACTGTCTAAACCGAATCCTGATCAGTAAAGGGAAAACTTGCCTAATATAGGCAGACTTTACAGTCCTATCTACAGTAAAACCTGCCTAATATAGACAGACTTTACAGTCCTATCTACAGTAAAAACCTGCCTAATCCAGACAGACTTTACAGTCCCATCTACAGTTAGACCTGCCTAATATAGACAGACTACAGTCCTATCTACAGTAAAACCTGTCTAATATAGACAGACTTTACAGTCCTATCTACCATAAAACCTGCCTAATATAGACAGACTTTACAGTCCTATCTACAGTAAAGCCTGCCTATTATAGACAGACTTTACAGTCCTATCTACAGTAAAACCTGCATAATCCAGACAGACTTTACAGTCCCATCTACAGTAAAACCTGCCTAATCCAGACAGACTTTACAGTCCCATCTACAGTAAAACCTGCATAATCCAGACAGACTTTATAGTCCCATCTACAGTAAAACCTGCCTAATCCAGACAGACTTTACAGTCCTATCTACAGTAAAACCTGCCTAATACAGACAGACTTTACAGTCCTATCTACAGTAAAGCCTGTCTAATCCAGACAGACTTTAAAGTCCCATCTACAGTAAAACCTGCCTAATCCAGACAGACTTTACAGTCCTATCTACAGTAAAACCTGCCTAATACAGACAGACTTTACAGTCCCATCTACAGTAAAACCTGTCTAATCCAGACAGACTTTACAGTCCTATCTACTAAATGTCTATATTGCTTGAATCTGTAAACCAAACACCTGTCTAAGCTGAACATATTCTTCAGTTCTAAAGGGGTTCAGTTTAGACAGGGTTTACTGTACATTGTAAATTTCAGTTTTGTTTGATTGAACTCTGTCATTTTCTTTTGCATTTTTTTTTTATTAATGTACTATTTGTGGAATAGTACAGGTCAAGTTCAGTTTTTCTGATGATGCCATTTACTGACCTGGTTCAGAGTAATACCAATCTCTTTCAAAAGTATACCATTTACTAATTATATTGTACAAGTTTCATAACATTATCTTTTGATTGATGTTGAATAATGTATTATTAGTATTGTCTACTCGTATCCAGGTACTCCGGTTTCTTCCACCAATATTATACTGCCACGATATAACTGCAATATTGTTGAAAGTGGCGTTAAACACCATAAAGCAAACAAACTAATAACACTTTAAATCTGCTTCTTTACAAACATGACAAAGATACCATATACAGTTATGTCTCTTGAAAAAGGAAAAAAGAGTGGGGGAGGGGTGACTTGTGGTCTGATAGTTAATTGGAGTGATCATACATGTATATAATATTTAATAACCACTAAGCAAGCTTTTGCTACTTAGCAATAGATTTATGCCCAGATGACATTTTGCTCATTTTAATGAAACGCAATTGCAAGTTAAGCAAACATTTCCACTTATACAGCATGTATACAGTCTTCGAAGTGAAAATTTGAATTTACTGGTCCAAATGAATTTCTTGAATTTATTTTATATGTGTATATATATATATACGTCTGAAAATTAAACCAAACAGTGTTAGAATTAGATTTTAGAGCTGTCAAATTTTTGTTCTTCCCTCGACGGGATTTGAACCCACACCATTGATACACTGCAGCACCATTCGCTTAGCCTTTACGTCCAGCCCCCTAGACCACTCGACCACATCCACTCCCTAAAAAAGGAGCTTCAATAATCGTAGTGTTACCTTTTCTCGTAAGGCAAATCTAGGGATAGGCGTAAGACATGTGTATAAGCGTGTGTAGATGGTACATATATACTTAATATTATAATTTGACAGCAATCTAACTCAGCAATTTTTAATATATTGTATAGGATAATGAATGAAGAATTCATTATACAGTCACAGGAAATAAAGTATATTATACAAACGTCTAGAAGCAAGTGACAACCATACAATATATCTGTCCCACTGGATCTCAAAGTTACTTGTGATACTAAGTTAATACTAAATATTATATACGTCTGATATATATAATATATATCTAAATAAATACTGAAAAATTTACTGGTCCAAGCAAAGTTTGACTGGTCTTAGGCTTGAGGACCTATGCTCATCATGAGGACTGTGTACAGCATTGAATTTTGATTTACATGTTTTGTACTATGATATGGGTCACATGGATTACTGTCTACTAATGATTGACATGTTTTGTACATTGATATGGGTCACATGGATGACTGTCTAATGATTGACATGTTTTGTACTATGATATGGGTCACATGGATGACTGTCTACTAATGATTGACATGTTTTGTACTATGATATGGGTCACATGGATGACTGTCTACTAATGATTGACATGTTTTGTACTATGATATGGGTCACATGGATGACTGTCTACTAATGATTGACATGTTTTGTACTATGATATGGGTCACATGGATGACTGTCTACTAATGATTGACATGTTTTGTACTATGATATGGGTCACATGGATGACTGTCTACTAATGATTGACATGTTTTGTACTATGATATGGGTCACATGGATGACTGTCTACTAATGATTGACATGTTTTGTACATTGATATGGGTCACATGGATGACTGTCTACTAATGATTGACATGTTTTGTACTATGATATGGGTCACATGGATGACTGTCTACTAATGATTGACATGTTTTGTACTATGATATGGGTCACATGGATGACTGTCTACTAATGATTGACATGTTTTGTACATTGATATGGGTCACATGGATGACTGTCTACTAATGATTGACATGTTTTGTACTATGATATGGGTCACATGGATGACTGTCTACTAATGATTGACATGTTTTGTACTATGATATGGGTCACATGGATGACTGTCTACTAATGATTGACATGTTTTGTACATTGATATGGGTCACATGGATGACTGTCTACTAATGATTGACATGTTTTGTACATTGATATGGGTCACATGGATGACTGTCTACTAATGATTGACATGTTTTGTACTATGATATGGGTCACATGGATGACTGTCTACTAATGATTGACATGTTTTGTACATTGATATGGGTCACATGGATGACTGTCTACTAATGATTGACATGTTTTGTACTATGATATGGGTCACATGGATGACTGTCTACTAATGATTGACATGTTTTGTACATTGATATGGGTCACATGGATGACTGTCTACCAATGATTGACATGTTTTGTACTATGATATGGGTCACATGGATGACTGTCTACTAATGATTGACATGTTTTGTACATTGATATGGGTCACATGGATGACTGTCTACTAATGATTGACATGTTTTGTACATTGATATGGGTCACATGGATGACTGTCTACTAATGATTGACATGTTTTGTACTATGATATGGGTCACATGGATGACTGTCTACTAATGATTGACATGTTTTGTACATTGATATGGGTCACATGGATGACTGTCTACCAATGATTGACATGTTTTGTACTATGATATGGGTCACATGGATGACTGTCTACTAATGATTGACATGTTTTGTACTATGATATGGGTCACATGGATGACTGTCTACTAATGATTGACATGTTTTGTACTATGATATGGGTCACATGGATGACTGTCTACTAATGATTGACATGTTTTGTACTATGATATGGGTCACATGGATGACTGTCTACTAATGATTGACATGTTTTGTACATTGATATGGGTCACATGGATGACTGTCTACTAATGATTGACATGTTTTGTACATTGATATGGGTCACATGGATGACTGTCTACTAATGATTGACATGTTTTGTACATTGATATGGGTCACATGGATGACTGTCTACTAATGATTGACATGTTTTGTACATTGATATGGGTCACATGGATGACTGTCTACTAATGATTGACATGTTTTGTACATTGATATGGGTCACATGGATGACTGTCTACTAATGATTGACATGTTTTGTACATTGATATGGGTCACATGGATGACTGTCTACTAATGATTGACATGTTTTGTACTATGATATGGGTCACATGGATGACTGTCTACTAATGATTGACATGTTTTGTACATTGATATGGGTCACATGGATGACTGTCTACTAATGATTGACATGTTTTGTACTATGATATGGGTCACATGGATGACTGTCTACTAATGATTGACATGTTTTGTACTATGATATGGGTCACATGGATGACTGTCTACTAATGATTGACATGTTTTGTACTATGATATGGGTCACATGGATGACTGTCTACTAATGATTGACATGTTTTGTACTATGATATGGGTCACATGGATGACTGTCTACCAATGATTGACATGTTTTGTACATTGATATGGGTCACATGGATGACTGTCTACCAATGATTGACATGTTTTGTACTATGATATGGGTCACATGGATGACTGTCTACTAATGATTGACATGTTTTGTACTATGATATGGGTCACATGGATGACTGTCTACTAATGATTGACATGTTTTGTACTATGATATGGATCACATGGATGACTGTCTACTAATGATTGACATGTTTTGTACATTGATATGGGTCACATGGATGACTGTCTACTAATGATTGACATGTTTTGTACATTGATATGGGTCACATGGATGACTGTCTACTAATGATTGACATGTTTTGTACATTGATATGGGTCACATGGATAACTGTCTACTAATGATTGACATGTTTTGTACATTGATATGGGTCACATGGATGACTGTCTACTAATGATTGACATGTTTTGTACATTGATATGGGTCACATGGATGACTGTCTACTAATGATTGACATGTTTTGTACATTGATATGGGTCACATGGATGACTGTCTACTAATGATTGACATGTTTTGTACTATGATATGGGTCACATGGATGACTGTCTACTAATGATTGACATGTTTTGTACTATGATATGGGTCACATGGATGACTGTCTACTAATGATTGACATGTTTTGTACTATGATATGGATCACATGGATGACTGTCTACTAATGATTGACATGTTTTGTACTATGATATGGGTCACATGGATGACTGTCTACTAATGATTGACATGTTTTGTACTATGATATGGGTCACATGGATGACTGTCTACTAATGATTGACATGTTTTGTACTATGATATGGGTCACATGGATGACTGTCTACTAATGATTGACATGTTTTGTACTATGATATGGGTCACATGGATGACTGTCTACTAATGATTGACATGTTTTGTACTATGATATGGATCACATGGATGACTGTCTACTAATGATTGACATGTTTTGTACTATGATATGGGTCACACGGATGACTGTCTACCAATGATTGACATGTTTTGTACTATGATATGGGTCACATGGATGACTGTCTACTAATGATTGACATGTTTTGTACTATGATATGGATCACATGGATGACTGTCTACTAATGATTGACATGTTTTGTACTATGATATGGGTCACATGGATGACTGTCTACTAATGATTGACATGTTTTGTACTATGATATGGATCACATGGATGACTGTCTACTAATGATTGACATGTTTTGTACTATGATATGGGTCACATGGATGACTGTCTACTAATGATGAAATACAGTCAGGTTGATTTTGATCAAATTAAAATTCTGTTTACTGATCCTTAAGAAATTGTGATAAAAATACTTAACATACTAAAGATATGCAATGACATGATTGACACATGTATACAATATCCTGTTTTATAAATCTATTATGTTGAACACTTTATATTTTCTATCATAAGTTTTAGAGGTTGAAAGGTTCTTGAATGTCATTTACGGTGCATTTGTTTATTATACTACCGGTAGCCATCTAATTCATCTTTATCTAGTTTTAAATGTTAGTAAAAATGAGATGATAATAATGATTAACAATGTGTTAAGTATTGCCTAACAATAACATTCATATTATATTACTTCTGTAAAATTTGTATGTTAGAAAAACAGGATACAGTTTAAATGCAGTAGCTCGATCTTGGATGGCTAGAACATCATTGATAGCCTAATTCCCGTCAAATTTGCCTTTCATTCCCTGAGTTTTTGGGGTTAGGATTATGGTGTCTAACGCCACTTTCAACAGTATTTCAGTTAAATCGTGGTGGTCAGTTTTATTGATGAAGGAAACCGGATATATACTCATAAAATCTAAAAAGTGGCTGTTATCTTTCAGAAGATTCTATTCCCTTCTTTGTTGAAGAAAATCACCTAAAATATCAAATTAAACCAATAGGGAATCATCTGTTAACATAAATATTGAGTAAAATGAACGACTCCAACCAGTAAAAGAAAGTATTATGTTTAATCAATAATAACTATTAAAGGTGAATGATGATATTATGTAGCAAAACTTGATATAGTTAGTAATAATTTTGCAGTGAAATTGATAAGAATTATGATATTCAGGAGGATTACATTTTTAAGCATTGATATGCTCCTGTTTCAGGAAATACAGGAGCATATTAAATAAATAAATAAAAGCTTATTTCTGGTAAGAATCTTGTTTGACAGATTTTTTTAACATTCCTTTAATTGTTAACTGTAGAAATTCAGGACTTTCAATATTTTTCAAGTGTATCAGTACTTCACTATTTACAGGTGGTACTTTTTATTAAAATTTGAACAATTTACATGAATATCTTATACACCACTCTTTAAAATTAGGAGGTACCAAATACCATTTTAGGCAGTTAAAGTACCTGGTACCACCCCTTATTGAAAGGCCTGGAAATTACAGAAATATGTAGTTATTCACTGTGATAATTCCTTGGTTGGAATTTATAACATATTTCGGGAACCTGTTTAATTGTGGAAAATACACTATTCTTTTACATGAAAGTTTGAATTTGAGCACTATGGTATATTATAGTGATTCAGCTAGGCACCGGTCTCAGGACATTGCGCAACCTATTTCTCAAATTGTCCTGAAGAGCTTTATAAAAAATAAGTTTAATTATTAAAGAATGTCCTGAAGAAATTTTGATAAAACTGGCAATTGTCCTGAAGATTTTAAAGTCTAGCAGAAACACTGTATATATACCGGTACATGTACATTCAGAACCTATTTTAGTTGTGGCACAGTGACTATACTTTTACATGAAAGTTTGAATTGTAATACTACATGTTTAACACTCTTCCTTTCCAGATCAAGAAATATTGAACCAATTAGAGAAGGAAAAGATTCTTGTCTTTACTCCGGCTCGTAGGATCGGTGGAAAAAGAGTTGTATGCTATGATGATAGATATATTTTAAAATTAGCCGCTGAAAATGACGGTGTTGTTGTGTCAAATGATAATTACAGAGACTTGATCAATGAAAAACCAGAATATAAAAAAGTGGTGGAGGAACGACTTCTTATGTTTAGTTTTGTTAATGATCGGTAAGAATATCTAATGTTAATATGACAAGTACTACATTATATTTATCAAACGTGAAGCACGTAGGTTGAAGGAAGGCTTTTGGAAGAATAGAAAAAAGGGGTTTTATGTATTTTAAAATGAGATGAAATCATTGTTAAGACACATGTCAGAGCATGGCTTTATCCAAGCCATATTTGATGGTAAATGAACCGATGTTTGCAACTACATGGAATTTTCTATGCATCACCTTGCTAAAAATGGTTAATTTACTGTAAATAGATAGAACTACCATATTGTGTTGAATGCAAATATATATTGTTTCAAGAATTTTGTTTCTACTAAACATCACTTCAAAGTAACAAAAACATTCTTATTTATTAATATTCTCTATTTTCTATGTAAACACAAATAGGAGTAGAGCAAACATATAGAGATTACTATCCAGCATCAAGCGTTGTCCAGGTCATCCCCATTCACTATTTAGAATTTATATGCTACCCCTTCTCACGACCTACTTATGTACAATTTTGTATTATATGTACTTACCTTGAACAATTCTGTATTAACACTTACTGTGAAATCATTAATATTATTAATCGTGGGGGTTCTAATTTTCGCTGATTTCGTGGTCCACTTAAACCACGAAAATAAAAATCCAACAAAATACAATTTTCCCATTGATTGTTGCCTGTAATGGTTGAAACCATGAATTCAAGAACCCATGGATACATGTATTTTGTAGAAACCACGAAAATTGGTGCCAACGAATAAAAGTACATTTACAGTACTTTGTATTTTATTATTTGTTTGCCGTTCTGACAGCTTTTCTCAGATTGCAATTTGATTGTCAAAAAATGTTTACCAACAAAAATTTTTAATTTCAGCTTTATGCCACCAGATGATCCCCTAGGAAGACATGGACCAAGTTTGGATAATTTTCTGTGTTGTCAACCTTGGTCTCAAGAACATTTACCACCATTGTGTCCATATGGCTCTAAAAAGTGTACCTATGGCAACAAATGTAAATATTATCATCCAGAAAGAGGCAACATTCCACAAAAATCTGTCACAGACAAACTAGCTGAACAAACCAAGCAGAAAATACAGGAAGTTAGGGCCAAAGTAGCTGAAGGTAAAGTTCCATTGAAAAATATTTACATTTAGAATCTAATATGAACGTAGTGGGTGAGTTTGAATCCAGCTCACGCGAGGTGTACTCAATACAACATTATGTGATAAAGTTTGTCAGTGACTTGCGGCAGGTTGATGGTTTTCTCCAGGTACACTGGTTTCCTCCACCAATAAAACTGACCGCCACGATATAGCTGAAATATTGTTGAAAGTGGTGTTAAACACCATAACCCTAACCCCATTACCCTGAATGTATTAGTACACAAATATACATGTAAATTACAGTCAAACTTCGGTCCCTCGAATTCGGATGGGTCGAACACTATGGATGGCTCGAACTGATTTGAAATTCCCTTCAATTTTCCTTATTTTTCTGGGGCGACATGTCTGTCCACGGATTGTTGTTTCAGTGACCTAGTAAAATCCAACTTAGCGTGTTGGTCTAGTACAAAGCGGACCTCATCATCATTTCATTGAAAATTAACTTCTTCTCGCCATGATATACAAATGTAGCTGAAAATTGCTGAGTTGGCATTAAGCAACAACCACTCACTCACTCATAAATCTTATTAGATAACTCTTTTTGCTATACATATATATATATATATTAAATTTGAGGAACCTGTAGGAAAAGTTCAAAAATCCTTGTTGAGATTTTATAACTGTTTTTCATAAATGATCCTATAGTTATTAACTGCTTACAACTTTTTGTGATTTTTTTATTCCATTAAAACGATGATAACAAGGTGAGTGACACAGGCTCCAGGGAACCTCTGGTTTGTTTAGACATGTCCCACCTGTAAATAGTTATACTTTGAAGGAATATTGCATATTGTAAGACACACCAAGCTAATTACCTAATTCTTTTTTAATAGGAGCTGAGAAAAAGAGACAAATTGCAAGAAAACCTAAGATGGCATTACAGAGAACAAAATCTTTAGCTACTGAGTTACCATCTGATCTTGTATCAGACAAGCTTCCCTTTGATAAGGACTTTCAAAAACTTTCGATGGAAGATGTGATTAAAAAGGACCCGGAAAAAGATGAAAAATGGAAGCAGTATGATGAAAAACTTTCTGAACACCGTAGAAAACTAGAAAAGGCCGAACATGATGAAAAGATGAGACAAGAAGAAGAGGCAAAAAAACAAAAAGACCTGGAATATTTGAAAGCATTAGAAGATAATTCACGATCAAACACACCTTCACCATCAAATAGACTGAGTCCTTCTCCTATAAGACCACAGGAACAGTTTCTTAGTGGACATCTCTTACTTGCTAAGAAACTGTCTGACGAAGCTAATGATTCAAAACTGAGACGAGCTCCAGAAGAACATTCCTATACAAAAAGTCCTTTAGCTGCCACTCAGTCACAACCTCTTGTTTCATCTCCTCCACAGTCAACACCACCACAGCCCCAGCATAAAAAACTGAGTAGACAATATTCATTACAAGGGGCACAAGATCCTCGACTCAAACCGAATGTTAGACAACAAGTATCTTTTGACCCTAATATGTTTTATGAGCAGGGAGCTTATTCTGG
Source organism: Bathymodiolus brooksi (assembly GCA_963680875.1). Taxonomy (NCBI): domain Eukaryota; kingdom Metazoa; phylum Mollusca; class Bivalvia; order Mytilida; family Modiolidae; genus Bathymodiolus; species Bathymodiolus brooksi. Next base: position 47,734,387 of record OY804581.1, read on the forward strand.
GGGATTGTACAGACAATCGTCAAATAAAAGTCCAGTTGTACATCGACCTCTGGACCAATCACTGTTATATAGGTCTGGGGAAGAAAATTATCAACACAGTTCAAATTACGGTACAGAATGTTACACACGTAGATTAAAGGAACGTGAAGGTGCATTTTTGACACCAGATTCCTGTATTTCTCAACATATGGCATTGACAAGGATGCAAAGTGCCCCTGAGGTTCAACATTTTAGAGAACAAACTCAGCCCATTGGTAGACCTATTGGCGGAATGATGCGCCAGAACAGTTCGTCAGATACACAGCTTCACATTCATGGTGGGGAAACAGACCCATTTAATATTTTCCCACAAAATCCTGTTGAAAAAGCTTCCTTTACCAAACGACAGGATAGTATGGCCTATAATATTGAAATGCAGAATCAAAATGAACAATACCGACGATCTTCATCAACAATTGGACAATGTCATTATCAGTCGGATCAATCCTATTCACAACATGGAAGTTTGTCACATGATCCAAGATGGTCTATTCCAGATCAGGGTTACCAGCAGGGTTATAATGTACATGTAGATCAAAGTGCCACAACTCACGGATACCAAACAATGATGAACAGGGACACATCACATGATTTTACAGCACTGCGAAGCAGGGGAAATCAAATTTGGCAAAATCCACAATATGTTCAACCTACACCCTATGGTATACATTGTAATCCCATTGGTGACCCTTTTCAACAACAACAAAGGCTTTCCTGCCCACCGAATGCAGACTTTCAGTTGCAATCACAAATGAATACACCATCTGATGCATTTAGTGCACAATCAAGACCCATAGGTGTTCCTATCCTTGGTGCTCAAAGTTCTGCTTCACAAACTGCTAATTATCAGCCAATACCACCAACAGACAAGCGCTATGACATGTACTATCATTTATGTGCATTGTTTCCAGAACCAAAAGTGCGTGCAGTTATGAACCAGTTTCCTGATGTGAACAACCCACAAGAACTTTGTGCATACTTGATTGGTGCAAAATGAACCAATCGCATATCATTGACATTTTCTAGTCAATTTCAGACCATATTTAGTCATTTTAGACTTTACAGTAGTAAACTGTAATTTTTTCGTGTTTAAATGGAATTAAATTAATTCCATCTCATGTTTTTAAATTGTAATTTTTCTTTGGTCACTAAATCTGCATGTGTAAATATGGAATTGCTAAAAGGTATGTGCAATGTTAATCCGCAAGTTCTATGGTCTCTGGAAACTAAAGGTTTAAATCTTAATTGTACACTCTTTTATTTCAAATTTTACATATGTAATTTGTAATATTTTTATTGGACAAGCAATTCATAGAAAATGGTGTCATAAAACCTTTGCTTCCGTAAATGATGCTATCTTCTGTCTGGGGCGTTTGTCCAATAAAAAGCTCCATTTGTGATAAGACAAGATTTCCTACATCTGTTATAATACATTATGGAAGAACCTTCTATGTGTTTTCTTTCATTGCAGTTCAACTATTTTGGAAGATATTTTCGATTTTAAATTGTAAGAACTTAATATTAGATTTTAAATAGTTTGATGCAAATTTTCCTGTGAAGAATTCTTGATATTGTATTGCTGATGTATATCAGGAATATGTAGAAACACCAGGACTTACGGTCATAAAAAAATTGAGCACCATTTTTTTTTAATCACACTCCAAAATCATTCAATCGGAACACTTTATATATTTGATACAGTGCTTTGATTGACTGTTTTTCGAGTACGAGTACAAAAATCATACATCGACAATTTTATGACCATAAGTCCTGTATGTAATAATTTCAATGAAAGCTACATCGGACACTGCATGACATATTTTCAAGTTATTTTTTAGCATGAAATATTAGGATTTTGAATTTTGTTCAAGTTAGCATTGACAATAAAATTCCAATTTAAGATGTAATGAAGAAAGTATTGAATATTCATGACCAATGTACATGTCTTTTTATTTCATTGGTCATAAAAATGGAACATATATTTTCATTGTACTCATGTGTTTTTTTTTGTGGAGACTCAAAATCATATTGTGTTGTTATATGCCAAATTCTTAACTCCTGCATTCCAATATCGACTTTCCCTTAAAAGCATGGATATGTTCAAACACAGTTCATATTTTGATGGTTTCTCTAATTAATAGGTTAAAATGTGTTAATATAAGAGGATAATGCAAGGTGGTCTAAAAATCGAAAAAAAAAATCATGTGAAATTTCAAAATAAGAATCTTAATTTACTCTGTAATTTTTTATTTTGACAGAATTTCTACTGATTTTCCACAATCAATATTTAGAAAAAAAGTTTTATTGTGATAGATTTGAAAAAGGGAAAAAAAAAAGAAAAACTGATTTTGTACAACAAAGACAAAGTCACTTAGTGAAATTTTACAGAACAAGGCAAAAAATAAAGATAGTAAAATAATACTTGAAACATTTTTAATCCAAAAAGAATAAATACCACCAAACACCCAAATAAACTATACCTTGTAACACATCTTGTCAAAGGGAAATAACCCATGGATTCTTTTTGGAATCTTTGTATAAATATGCAGGAGTTTTGAAATTTGGCAGTTGTTACAACTTAAAAGACTAAAGGATGTGAGGCACATCATGTTGTAAATCACCAGTCAGGTGGTATGAAGAAGTACCTCAATACGAGGCATTATTATCATTTTTGTCAGCGGTTCTTACTAACATCTTTATTCACTAAAGGCTTGTTTCTATGGTACATGCAACTTTCAATATTTTCCCACTTTTTCCAAGGGTGATAAAATGTTTTTAAATGTTCACAAATATACATGATATTTAAAAAAAAATTATAGTGCTAAAAAGTAGATTTTTGAATTTAAATGTTTTTTTTATTTGGAAATTAAATTATTGCATTTAAATTATAGAACTTAGTATAAAATTCGGGCAGAGTTGGACAAATCTGAATTAAGTCTTCAATGTAAGCTAAAATTTAAAAAATATTAATTAAATCAAAATTTAATTGAGATTTGTGCAGTTTAGTCCAGGTTTCGAAATTTTAATATTCTTTTCTTAGAAATATTTTAAAGTTGAAATTTAGTATGGTATAAAGAAGCCTTGTATTCAATATTTGGTACATATTTTGGTTTTAATGATGGATATATGTAAATATAATTGTAAATTTATTTTTGTATATATTTGTTAAAAAGTGACATTTTACATATAAGGCTATTCCATTTAAATTTTCAATGAAGGGATGAATTAAGATCTAAATAATAATTTTAAAAAATATTTGCTTGACAAACTGTATTTAATTTGATCTATTAACCACATTTTCTTCTTCTAAGATATTTATTGCCAAAAACATAACTCTCAAAACCTTTGAAACTTTAAGTGGAATAGCTGATATACACACATATATTGATATTTTATTCCTTAAACCATGATTTTAAATATACAGAATGTACAGGTAGTTGTAATCAATAGATTTACAAAATCAATATTTCTTTGTAAAATAATTTACATTGCATTTTTCTGTTGCTTACAGTGATGTTTTATTATGATGCAATTTGTCAATGCATGTACAGTCATTAAATGTAATTCGGTGCACTGTCTAATTCTGCACACTACTATGAATAACATAGATATGTGCAGAATTGGACGGTGCATAGAATTACCCTCCATCATTGTATATAAATGTTCAATTTGTAAAAGTTCTGCGATAAAAATGTGATATTTTAGCATTTTAGATTTATTTTTAATTACTTTTGGCGATTAATATTAATATTTCTCTCATTTGTTTGTATTTGTAAATATGTTTTTTCATTTCAATCTTCTGTCAAAAATCTTTAAATTTGTAATTAGATTTAGTACAAAAATAAACTATTCAAATTTGTTATAAATGGATATATTATTACAAAAACTTATTTGAAATTTAGGTGTTTAACGCCACATTCAACAATATTTAATATTTAGTAATTCCTTCATTTGACAATTTATTAATATGTTTTGTATGCACGCAGATGGCTTTGCTTTGGTTGTTTGTACAAAAACGTAATTATGTTGTCATCTAAAAGAAAAAGGGAAAGAAAATTGATCAGGGGATGGTTTTCAAAAAGGTTCAATATTTTTCAAGCAGTGCAGAATCATACAACTCTTACTAAAGAAGAAGATTGTGCAACAACCTAAAATCTTTAAGCTGTGCACCACAATTTAAAATGAAATCTTGGTTACATAACATTGAATATTTATCATCTGTTTAATCTCAATTGCCATGAAATATTTTAATTTTGCACTATTCTTGAAATTCAAGAATTTGAAATTATTGTTTGTTTTGTGTCTGAAAGTATTGTTATTACTCCAAGTTTTAGTTGGAATTGTTTTGTTCAATAATAAAAATATATATATATAGTTTAGTGTACAAGACACATTTCTGGAATAAGCTTCATCTGGAAATATCAAAGTCATATGATTGGAAAACTAAATAATTTAAAAGTCTTTGGGATAACTTGTTTAAATAGAGATTTTCTCATTGAACGAAACACAGAATATAAAATACAAGAATCAGGGTTTATACAGTTTACAGTATTTACAAACTATTTTTTCTATTAGTGAGTGGGCACGGTTGTCTTGAGAGGTTAAAAGAAATTAATAATGAATTTTAACCTTGATTTTCACCATTGAGGTATAGATTTTCAACAGGAACTGTGCCTTCCAAAACCACTTAACATGGCTCCCACAATATTAAAGAAAAAAAAAATCAGAAAGCAAACATTCAATTAATTTTGTAATGACTTTATTTATTAAATTTGTGAGGTGTCAAAAATAATATATACAAATTTCTACAAAGCTGAACATTTGGTGGTTATGTGGTACTTCTTATGATATAATAATTAGTCTGAACAGATTTTTAATAATGTTATTATTTTGAGCAAAAACCTGTTTAAATTGTATACAAAATTCCATACATTGTCTTAAGTATATCAAATTTATTTTTAGAAGGACTTAGAAATAAGAAGAAATGTGAGTTTAACATAACATTTCTCACTTGTTTTGTCCAAAGTACAAAAGAAAAATGTCAACTGTAATGATATATATGTATATTCTGTATCCCGCTTTCAAGTTGGTTAAGATAGTGAAATTGTAATGAATTTAATAGACCATTGGCACATTTCAAACTTTATTCTAAAATTGTATGTTTAAAGATGAATGAAAGGTTCACTGTCATGCAAAGTTCAATGAAAATAAGACATATTTTCCCCATAATGTGTTCAAAATTCTAGTGTAGCTCAAGATCTACAAATTATTGGAAAAATATACACAAATTCTTTGTCTTTTATGTTGCTCATGCTAGAAAGGGTACTATTTTGTCCATTGTAAGGGAAATAACTCTTATGAAAATGTATGAAGACATATAATTTTAGAATGAACTCTGGAATGTGCAAAAGTTCTATTATAAACCAAATGTAAATGATTTCATCAGCGATAAAACCAATATTATACATAATGAGGTCACAGTTAATGCTTTATACAAATACTAAAGTGAATACATTTTATACACTTAACCTTTAAAAAGTAAATTAATTTGTCAGTCATATGTGAAAAAACAACACATATCAATAAAAGTACAAAATTAAAATGAATTTGTGATTTCTTTTTTATTTTTGCTTTGTTTGCGTATTTGCAATCTTTTTAGGTTTGGTTTGGTTTATAGTGTTTAATGCCACTTTCAACAATATTTCAGTTATATCATGGCGGTCAGGTTTATTGGTTGAGGAAACTGGAGTACCCGGAGAAAATCACCGACATATTGCAAGTCATTGACAAACTTTATCACATAATGCTGTATCGAGTACACGTCGAACTCACAACTTTAGTGGTGATAGGCACTGATTGCACAGATAGTTGGGAAATCCAAATACCATACGATCACGACCACGATGGCCCCTATTCTTTTTAAGTGAAGTGGTAAAAAGCAACACAGGCATTTGCCATCAGTTGATGTCTGCTTGTTACAATCAAATCAGTATTAAGAGGTTATCTTTGGAACAAAGAAAAAGTGGTCTTTTAAAAAAAATATTTTAAGGCATGTTACCTCTTAAAAGAGGTTCAATTAATATGAAATTTTCTATAACAGGACAAGAAAAAGGTGACCTTTCAATACAGCTGACTGCTTAATAGTAGTCACCACATGGGTAGGTTTGACTATTATTTTACTTCTTCACATTTTAATCTACTTGAGAACTATTGGAATCAAACTATGCAGGGATAATATTTTATCTGAAGAATCAGCAAAACAAAAATAATAAATTTGTTGAATGTAGAATTATTAAACAGTAATTGTCTACAATTCTACCAATATCAACAAAATAAACAATCACCTAGGCCTCTCACCTTAAATAATTGAACACAAAAACACCACAACTTATGGTGTTCAAAATGAAGGTCCTGAGAAGTGCCTGGGTTGAACCAGTAAGGTGATCCCAACTCCCCCCTCTGGTAATTGGATCTCCAACCACAATGCAAATATGAACAAACAATAAAACAAAATTTGCTTCCACTCAAAAAGACCACATACTATCACAAAAAAGAATGACAACATAAACATGAACAGTACAATAGCAGAGTCAATGAATGCTCATAGCTACCCGACTGCTAGCTAAGAAGATACAATCTATTGTTTGATGACCATTAGTATGATTTATATCTAGGTGTTGACACTCTTCAGTCAAAATCAGGGTTATGTCTCCTGAAGTAGTATTCAAACTCTTTCCATCAAAACGTGATATGGTCGAGACATATTTCATGTTTTAGTTTTTTGCTTGGCGTCACTTGGCGTCCGTCGTCCGTTAACTTTTCACATTTTAACCTTCTCCTCTGAAACCCCTCAACCATATGAACTGAAACTTGGTAGGAGCATATATGGAAGGTCCTCTATAAAGATTGCTAATTTTGTCCCAATCCATTAACAAACATGGCCACCACAGGCAATTCTTGTTTCTGATTGGCCTATTTTTAAAAATCTTCTCTGAAACCGCTTAGCCAAATGAACTGAAACTTGGTAGGAAGCATCTATGGAAGGTCCCCTATAAAGATTGTTAATTTCATCTTGATCTGTTAACAAACATGGCCGCCACAGGCAATTCTTGTTTCTGATTGAGTGATATCTAAAAAATCATTTTTTCTGTTAAAAGGGAGATAACTCTAGTTTAAATATAGATACAGTTTGTATCTATTCAAAATGCAGTTATCTCTGAATTGAATTACAGATAAATATGCCTCTAAAACCCCTCAACCAAATGAACTGAAACTTGGTAGGAACCATCTATGGAAGGTCCTTTATAAAGAATGCTCATTTCGTCCCGATCCATTAACGAACGTGGCCGCCACAGTCGACACTTGTTTCTAATTGGCTGATTTTAAAAATTCTTCTCTTCTGAAACCGCTTGGCTAAATGAACCGAAACTTGGTAGGAAGCATCTATGGGCGGTCCTCTGTAAAGAGTGCTCATTTTGTTCCGATCCATTAACAAACATGGCCACCACAGGCAATTCTTATTTCTGATTGGTCGATTTCTAAAAATCTTCTCCTCTGAAACCACATGGCCAAATGAACCGAAACTTGGTAGGAAACATCTATGGAGGGTCCTCTATAAAGATTGCTCATTCTGTCCCATATCCATTAACAAACATGGCCACCACAGGCGATTCTTGTTTCTGATTGGTCAATTTCTAATAATCCTCTTCTCTGACACAGCTTGGCCAAATAGACCGAAACTTGGTAGGAAGCATCTATGGGAATTGCTCATGCCGTTTTGATCCGTTAACAAACATGGCCGTCATAGAAAATTCTTGTTTCTTATTGTTTGATGTAAATAGTGACTCGGCACAGTGTTGATTCTATATTGTTTCTCTCGCTTCAAAAGTAGCAGTTTTTTAACATCCGTTCTTGTACTCCCTTTCCCTACCTCGGTTTCCTTGTAAAACTAGCGTGCATAGATAATCTAGTTACTATACGAGTAGTCTGAGATTCATCTGCCGTCTGACGGCTTTTTGTTCGACTTGCTGGAGCCGTGAGAGGTCAGAGCGCTCTCCATAAGGAAAACAGCGCATTTGCTGCTACAACTCTGCGTCGGCACATTTCCACGTTTCGTGGCTATCGGATTTTATTTTCTATCCGAAACCCTTATATAAATCGCTTCACCAATCATTTTTCTATTCATTCATAACCATCTTACCCTCAGAAAGTGGTGTTACACTCCATTACAGCACGAGTTTGCCTTAAATCCTATGATTTCATCATTTCACTTCCATTTTGGAATCTACAAACGTGATCTCGCAATACTAACTGAATGATGACAGCAACGCATTGCATGATGGGAGTTACTTAATGCAATGCGCCAAATTATTTGCCTATACTACCTAAACAACATACAAATCACATGGAAGACGATATATTTAAGCGTATTCTGCAGAACAAACAGTTCCATCTACAGCTCAAATCAGAGCAAAAAGAAATAATACAAAATGTGTTGGAAAGAAAAGATTCAATGGCAGTGTTACCCACGGGCTTGGGAAAGAGCATGTGTTACGTTCTCCCCCCTTTTTGGACAAGGTAAGATCATATTTTTTTCTTCTTATGGTTATCTGTAATTCACTATTGCTGTTAAAATCATTATCAATAAATGTAATCAACTGTATTCAATTGTATGTTAATTGTTCTGCCTTAACAGGTGCCTATGATTGGCAATACAAATATTTGTTTGTTTGTTTTGTTTGTTTATATGCAATCATCTCCAATGATACATTTCGGTAATCGTAGTTTTCTTAAAGTCACGTGACAATTGTTTGAAAAAAAGTCAAAATGGAAGTGAAATGACGAAATCATAGGATCTAAGGCAAAATCGTGCTGTAATGGAGTGTAACACCACTTTCTGAGGGTAAGATGGTTATGAATGATAGAAAATAAAATCCGATAGCCACGAAACGTGGAAATGTGCCGATGCAGAGTTTCTGCGGAAAATGCGCTGTTTTCCTTATGGAGAGCGCTCTGACGTCCCACGGCTTCAACAAGTAGAACAAAAAGCCGTCGGACGGCAGAGGAATCTCGGACTACTATACGAGATGCTTCTCATTTTACTTTTTTAGATGAATAAAATGGTATGTCCACATTTATCTCAAAATTCTGTTTTAGATTTCAAAATAGGTCGATCACGATACACCCTCTTTAATCTGTTTTTAAGTTTCCTACTATGTTAAGTTGTTTGAAACTTTGGAGTTCATTCAATCAGTTGTCCACTTGCAATAATTACCAAAAATAACCCCCGGGTGTGTATGCATATGCATAGGAAATAACACACTATCATTAAAGTCAAATAATAAATAATTTTCTAAATAAAATGCGTAGTACTCAAAATCTAGATACGATAACGTAACCCTCATTCCGCTTGTGCTCCAGTTAGAGTTACGAATCGGTCCCATTCAACGTATGGGAGCAAATTAAAATTTTCGTTAAGTGAATATTTCAACTTTCTTTTTGCATATCTGGTCATAACTTATTATTCCCTACAATTTTTAAGTAATGGCGATACGAAATAAGTGTTACAATACCTGTTTCTACCATCACGATCGATTTAGTATTCGAAAATTGTTTCTTGTCCGCCATGGCACCTTACATATACTCTCGTGATGGGCGGAGTCTATCCATATATGGATCTGAATGCCAAATATGAAAAACTTTACTATGATGTTTTACTACGATTGATCCAAATAAGGATATCTCCAAAACGAGGCAAGTGCACGTGAAATAGCAACTTGTAAACAAAATGTCGGACAGAAAGAAGATTTCATGCATTCAAATTTTCAGATGGATATAAGTCTACCATGGATTGATGCAGCGTTTACTTAACACCTCAAGGTTTACCTAAATATATTTATCTTTCACCCCCGTTAATTTTTCCAACCACTTACAACGGAATTAGGACAAAAAACCACCCGGTGTGAATCACTCCGGGCGCTGCTCCCATACGTTGAATGAGACCGATTCGTAACCCTCGCTGGGAGCAAAAGCGGACTGAGGGTTACGTTATCGTATCTACTCAAAATCATGTCTGTTTTGTTGTGATTGAAATTCGCTATAGCCATTCCCGAGGGTATCATTCGCCTTGTAGTCAGTACTTCGGCACTCACATGGTGTATTAAATATATCTTTTATTGAAATTTATAGTTACTGATTAATGTAATTATTTATAAATCTAAGCTTCCCTTCCTTCGGGCACATGTGAACACAGCCTGCAATTTTGGCTGTGTAGGTCCTTTCGTTTCCTTGTTCCCAAAGACTTAGAAATATTTGGCTTTCAAATCTTTTGACTTTGAGCTTTCCTAATGAAGGTTATTCCAGAAACGCGTCGTGCACACTACGCCTGACAAAAGATTTCTACTTGCAGCTTAACCCACGATGTTAGCTCTTTAGATGGATGATATTTTTGTTTTTACTTTAATACGAGTATCACAGCGAGTGTATTATAAGAAGCAGGATTACCCTTCGCGAGCACCTTGTTGCTCATCTTTTTTTTTTCTGTGTTTTTTGTTTTGTTTGTTTTCATTATTTGTTTTTTGCCCAATGTTACCTGTGTCCCTGGATTGTCCATTCTAGAGTACTCCCTTCGGGTTTCTCTAACGTTTTTCATATTCTTTTCTTTGTCTATACAATTAGGTCCCGTGTTTTCCAAATTAACATAAATATACCCAGTACAGAGCCATTTCAGTAATGCTTAACGATTTTGCCATTATCAGCCATAGATCTGCCATAGCTTAGTATGAATACACCGTATTGTCCATACAATGTGAACATAATTTCTAGATTTTCTCAACTGGTAAAAATTAGTGAATGTCTGTCTCCTATGGCTCACTCACATGTATTTCTGTATAGTTTTTAGATATTGATGTACTTGTTCTAATCCTGAATATGTTTGCACTATTAGCTGCTGGACGTTTTATTCAACCATCAATCAAATCTGTTCTAAATATGATGCTAATGTCATACCAAAGGGGTAACCAGAAGCCGTAAATCGAAGAAGGACAGACAACATAATGACCAACAAAAAAATATTAACAATGATTTACAAAACACAAAACAGAAAATTAAAGACTGGGCATAACGAACCTCACTAAAATCCATGGGTGAAGTCAGATGCTCCAGAAGGGTCAGCAGTTCCTGCTACACTAGTGGCGCCCGTCTGTTGTGTTCGTGCTACACGACATGAACATTATCTAACATGGAAATCGTGTTGGACACCAGTATCCGAAAAATAAATACAAATAACATTTATAAAACACGAACTCCCGACAAACATATAATTCACTATATTAGTGTTATACCACTATAGATTAATTTTAGAATCACATGTCAGTTTTATACGTGTTTTGATTGGTTTAAAAAGTTGAGGTTATTTGTCACTGATGTACGGAATCGAAAAATAGACGTCGTTCTCAAGGCGTCGCGTGTCGTTGTCATCAGGTGATTTTCTTTAAATGAGGCACCTTTGGGGTTATTTAAACTTATTTCCGATTATTTGCCTTAATTTGAAAAAATAAATATATTTTTCAATATCATAGCAAAAAAGTTTGAATTAATTTATAAGGATTGATCGAAATTATTTGTTCGGTTCATTCGAAATAACCTCAATCAGGTTGTACACACCCTTGCGTAATCCGTTACGCCGATTACACGGTGTGTACAACCGGATTGAGGTTATTTCTTCATGAACCGAACAAAAATTGCAATCAATCCTTAAAGGCAATTGAATTTTCTTTTTTTTATATTAAAAGTTGCCAATATTCGATGCTTTATACTAATTGCACTTGAAATTTTTCATAATATCATACGTAAATAGCATAGAACGAAGGAAATACGTCGCTGTTTTATTTTCTTGAATCCAGTAAAGAATCCAATGTTTACCCGCACAATATTCATACATTCATACAACCTATACAGTGACCTCATTCGGTAAAGCGTTTGCGCATGTGCGAAATTGTTTGTTGAAAAAAAAGCACATGGCACAAACCAAAACATTGACGAAAACGACACAAAAAGGAGGATTTAGCAAACTTTGTGTAAAAATTAAAAAAAGATGTTATACCGACCTACTCCATTTTTCAACACGTAAGCATAATTTAGTATCTTTTTTCGGCCGAATCGTATTTTGACAGTAGAATTGCATCGTAGTTTTTTATATATTCTTTTTTTCAGGAGAAAACGATAAATTAGAGACTAAAATAATGAACTTCATGTCTGTTTTTTCCGAAAAAAATATAACCAAAATAACTCAAGTGTTGTTAATAATATGCAATATAATTTCTTTACAATTTTCCCTTTTTCTGGCCCCTTTGCAGAGTTTTTTTTATTTTTATTGATTTCATCACGTATTTCCGATTTTAAGTGTCATTCTTACTAAATACCATTATATAATATTAACTGATTACCCCGGGATCCAATTTCATAGATATATTTCTTAAATTGTATTAATTCTAACGAATTTACATGCAAAATGCTACCTGGTTATTCATAGCAGTTATCAGTATTCGGCAAACTTCGGAAATAAAAAGCCGACTTATAATTAGTTGTGTTAATGGCGATTCCACCGACAGACATTCGAATTCTTTTCACTAATTACGACATTATAGCATATTTGTTAAACCTGGCTTCTTGTTCAGAACATTTTATTAGTATAAAACATCGAATATTGGCATATTTAATAAAAAAAAAATCAATTCTGACAGCCTGTATGTCTTTAAATAATAGAAACGTGACATGGTTTAAAATTGAAATAGCACCTCTATTTTTCCAAGTATATGTTCCCTTCTTAAAATAGATAACATAATCTGGTTTGGGTCAGCTTACGCTTTTCATAAACCGCTTCGCGGTTTATTAAGCGTTAACTGACCCAAACCAGGTTATATCGTATAACCTGTTCAACAATTTCAAATTTTCCTTAAATGTAATAATAAACATATGAATATATCTATATATCATTTGACGTACGATTTGATAATTTATATTTCCTGGAATTAGCTCTGATGAGAATATTGAAAAGCATTGTACGTATATTATTTATAAACATGAAATCTAAGAAAAAAATAAAATGTATTTCCGATAATAAGTTAGAAATTGAGACTATAGAATCTAACACCGGGGAGAATACAAGATAGGGAAATCTCCGACACCCGAGGGTAAGATTTCAATCGTTCTCTTTACGAGGCTTGCCGAGTCAGCGAACGATTGAAATCTTATCCGAGGGTGTCGGAGATTTCCCTGTCTTGCACTTTTTACCGGTGTTTGATTTTATTTCTCACTTTTATCAGTAGTTGTGTATTGTTTGACAGCTATGTACTTTTAGCAGACGATCATGTAAACAATGGGAGTTATTTCCCCTTCATGTCAATCAAAAAAGTAATTCCGTATTTTTGTGTATTGTGTGAAGGTTATTATGTAATAATATGCTGATTGTTAGGATTTGTGTGTTTATAAAAGATTGAAAACTTATATACAGTGAATTGTTTTTTTAAAAAGGAAAAGCATGGAGAATTCGGGGGGCAGTTGACATAAACTGTGAAGCATGCATTTGCCGGTAAAACGCACGTGATTTTTTTGTCTTACACTAGTGCAAGATAAGAAAATCTCACATCGCTAAAAATAGGAACTGGTCTGTCTCAAAAGTGAGAATATAGAATCTAACACCGGGGAGAATACAAGATAGGGAAATCTCCGACACCCGAGGGTAAGATTTCAATCGTTCTCTTTACGAGGCTTGCCGAGTTAGAGAACGATTGTAATCTTGCCCAAGGGTGTCGGAGATTTCCCTATCTTGTACTTTTTCCGGTGTTTGATTTTATTTCTCACTAAACACCTAATTGTTTTTGTTTACATTTCATCGAGCGTTTTCCTGCAATTTATTTTTCCATTGCTAAAGTAAATATTCGAATTATCCATATGCAACCGTATCTCGGCAGTATTTCAAATGCATTTCATCATAAAGTACAATGTATTTAATAAATATATTATAAATGTTACTACAACAGAGATACATACATGCAAACAATATTTGAATTTGGTCAAAGGGAGTTAATTTCTTTCTTTACGTTAGTTACTAACAAGGGAGAGCACTCTATTATTTACTCAAAGTAAACAAACATTGACTGGAAGAGAGCCTGAAAAAGAATCAAACACCGTGAAAGGTGCACGTTAGCTAGCAGAATATAATACATAAATGAATTTAAAGATACTTATGTAGTAGAAACGTGGTTAATTGTTTATTTTAAAAAGGAAAAGCATGGAGAATTGGGGGGCAGTTGACATAAACTGTACATCATGCATTTGCCGGTAAAACGCACGTGATTTTTTTGTCTTGCACTAGTGCAGGATAAGAAAATCTCACATCGCTAAAAATAGGAACAGGTCTGTCTCAAACGTGAGAAAACATATTCACGTAAACACAATCATCTCAATTTAAGTCAGAAGAATTTGAAGAAACCAAAGGGGTAATCAGAATCCGTATATCGAAGAAGAACAGACAACACAATGGCCAAAGTACAAAGTACAAAAGGACAAACAACGATCTACAAAACATACATATAAAACTGAAGATCGAGTAACACGAACCCAACTAAAATCTGGAGGTGAACTCATGTGCTCCGGAAGGACAAGCAGTTCCTGCTCCACTAGTGACACCCATCGTATTAATCTAGTTACAAACCCGGTGATAAGTCATGAATGAGGAAAGGACCGGGAAGTGTTTACGACAAGTGGAACATATCCATGGTCATTTGTGACACAGATATTACATAGCGGTCAACCAAGTCATGGTGGCGACCGTATAAGACTTTCGAAGTGATGACTTCAATTTAACCAAGAGGAACCCTTGGCTCAGGAGCTTCCTTGTACTCCATATACAGATGCTGCTGGAATGTTGCTACATATAAATTGAAAGTTGACAATGGGAAAATTTAAATCATCTCTTTTGTCGTAAACTACGTCACGTTTCGTAGAATGGGAATATTGGGTTCAAGCTAGGCCAATTAGTTAAAAACATTGTCTTGTTATTGTAATGTGAACAATTCTCGTTTCAGTGATTATCTGCATCTTATCTACCCAAATAAGCTTGAAGTAAAGTTCAAAACTCTGCTTCTTAATTTGACCTTCACCTTAACATTGACAACGAAGGAAGATCAAAAACAAAACTCTGCGACAAGCGTGATGTCTTGATGGTTAGGTGACCTTTGTTGACTTTGTTTATCATGTTGAGGCCCTTCTGGTTTACCTGCTCCCATAGACATTTAAATTCTTTGGGTGTCTAATCTTTTTGTTATGAGCGTACTGTGCGCACATGATGAATATTATTCCAGAAACGCGCCGTGCCCACTAAATTTGATATATATGTTTTTATTCCATTTCATCAATGGGAATATTCCACTAGCATCAGCTTGTGAAGTTAACATTTCACAAATCATATGTTATTCTAGAGCTTGTGTCCAGTACAGTTCTCAGCTGCTAACGCAAAAGCTATCCAAGCAAGTCTACGTTGCTCCTAGGTTAAAGTCATCGTAACATCGATTCTACGAACGTCATTACGAAACACCAATTTTTCAATTGGCAACGGAACTTTTCCTTTATTCTTAGATTTTTTCATTTCTCTATCACCAACAATATATATGCCGAGTCTTGACTATACATAAGAAACAGGAACTGATTAACCTTCGCGAGCATTTATGTTTTTTTTTTAACTTTAATACGAGTATAACAGCGAGTGTATTATATGATAGTGGAACTGATTACCCTTTGCGAGTATCTGTTGGGGGGAGGGGGGGGGGGGGGGGAGGGAGGGGAGTCCTTCTTGCACATCTTGTTTTTGTATTTCTGTATTGTGTGTTTTGCTTTGTTTGTCTTCATTATGTGTTTATTGCTTTGTTTGTCTTCATTATGTGTGTATTGCTTTGTTTGTCTTCATTATGTGTTTATTGCTTTGTTTGTCTTCATTATGTGTTTATTGCTTTGTTTGTCTTCATTATGTGTTTATTGCTTTGTTTGTCTTCATTATGTGTTTATTGCTTTGTTTGTCTTCATTATGTGTTTATTGCTTTGTTTGTCTTCATTATGTGTTTATTGCTTTGTTTGTCTTCATTATGTGTTTATTGCTTTGTTTGTCTTCATTATATGTGTATTGCTTTGTTTGTCTTCATTATGTGTGTATTGCTTTGTTTGTCTTCATTATATGTGTATTGCTTTGTTTGTCTTCATTATGTGTGTATTGCTTTGTTTGTCTTCATTATGTGTTTATTGCTTTGTTTGTCTTCATTATGTGTTTATTGCTTTGTTTGTCTTCATTATGTGTTTATTGCTTTGTTTGTCTTCATTATGTGTTTATTGCTTTGTTTGTCTTCATTATGTGTTTATTGCTTTGTTTGTCTTCATTATATGTGTATTGCTTTGTTTGTCTTCATTATGTGTGTATTGCTTTGTTTGTCTTCATTATGTGTTTATTGCTTTGTTTGTCTTCATTATGTGTGTATTGCTTTGTTTGTCTTCATTATGTGTTTATTGCTTTGTTTGTCTTCATTATGTGTGTATTGCTTTGTTTGTCTTCATTATGTGTTTATTGCTTTGTTTGTCTTCATTATATGTGTATTGCTTTGTTTGTCTTCATTATGTGTGTATTGCTTTGTTTGTCTTCATTATGTGTGTATTGCTTTGTTTGTCTTCATTATGTGTTTATTGCTTTGTTTGTCTTCATTATATGTGTATTGCTTTGTTTGTCTTCATTATGTGTGTATTGCTTTGTTTGTCTTCATTATGTGTTTATTGCTTTGTTTGTCTTCATTATGTGTGTATTGCTTTGTTTGTCTTCATTATGTGTTTATTGCTTTGTTTGTCTTCATTATATGTGTATTGCTTTGTTTGTCTTCATTATGTGTGTATTGCTTTGTTTGTCTTCATTATATGTGTATTGCTTTGTTTGTCTTCATTATGTGTTTATTGCTTTGTTTGTCTTCATTTTGTGTTTATTGCTTTGTTTGTCTTCATTATGTGTTTATTGCTTTGTTTGTCTTCATTATGTGTTTATTGCTTTGTTTGTCTTCATTATGTGTTTATTGCTTTGTTTGTCTTCATTATGTGTTTATTGCTTTGTTTGTCTTCATTATATGTGTATTGCTTTGTTTGTCTTCATTATGTGTGTATTGCTTTGTTTGTCTTCATTATGTGTTTATTGCTTTGTTTGTCTTCATTATGTGTGTATTGCTTTGTTTGTCTTCATTATGTGTTTATTGCTTTGTTTGTCTTCATTATATGTGTATTGCTTTGTTTGTCTTCATTATGTGTGTATTGCTTTGTTTGTCTTCATTATGTGTTTATTGCTTTGTTTGTCTTCATTATGTGTTTATTGCTTTGTTTGTCTTCATTATGTGTGTATTGCTTTGTTTGTCTTCATTATGTGTTTATTGCTTTGTTTGTCTTCATTATGTGTTTATTGCTTTGTTTGTCTTCATTATGTGTTTATTGCTTTGTTTGTCTTCATTATGTGTGTATTGCTTTGTTTGTCTTCATTATGTGTGTATTGCTTTGTTTGTCTTCATTATGTGTTTATTGCTTTGTTTGTCTTCATTATGTGTTTATTGCTTTGTTTGTCTTCATTATGTGTTTATTGCTTTGTTTGTCTTCATTATGTGTTTATTGCTTTGTTTGTCTTCATTATATGTGTATTGCTTTGTTTGTCTTCATTATGTGTGTATTGCTTTGTTTGTCTTCATTATGTGTTTATTGCTTTGTTTGTCTTCATTATATGTGTATTGCTTTGTTTGTCTTCATTATGTGTGTATTGCTTTGTTTGTCTTCATTATGTGTTTATTGCTTTGTTTGTCTTCATTATGTGTGTATTGCTTTGTTTGTCTTCATTATGTGTTTATTGCTTTGTTTGTCTTCATTATATGTGTATTGCTTTGTTTGTCTTCATTATGTGTGTATTGCTTTGTTTGTCTTCATTATGTGTTTATTGCTTTGTTTGTCTTCATTATGTGTTTATTGCTTTGTTTGTCTTCATTATGTGTGTATTGCTTTGTTTGTCTTCATTATGTGTTTATTGCTTTGTTTGTCTTCATTATGTGTTTATTGCTTTGTTTGTCTTCATTATGTGTTTATTGCTTTGTTTGTCTTCATTATGTGTGTATTGCTTTGTTTGTCTTCATTATGTGTGTATTGCTTTGTTTGTCTTCATTATGTGTTTATTGCTTTGTTTGTCTTCATTATGTGTTTATTGCTTTGTTTGTCTTCATTATGTGTTTATTGCTTTGTTTGTCTTCATTATGTGTTTATTGCTTTGTTTGTCTTCATTATATGTGTATTGCTTTGTTTGTCTTCATTATGTGTGTATTGCTTTGTTTGTCTTCATTATGTGTTTATTGCTTTGTTTGTCTTCATTATGTGTGTATTGCTTTGTTTGTCTTCATTATGTGTTTATTGCTTTGTTTGTCTTCATTATATGTGTATTGCTTTGTTTGTCTTCATTATGTGTGTATTGCTTTGTTTGTCTTCATTATGTGTTTATTGCTTTGTTTGTCTTCATTATGTGTTTATTGCTTTGTTTGTCTTCATTATGTGTTTATTGCTTTGTTTGTCTTCATTATGTGTTTATTGCTTTGTTTGTCTTCATTATGTGTTTATTGCTTTGTTTGTCTTCATTATATGTGTATTGCTTTGTTTGTCTTCATTATGTGTGTATTGCTTTGTTTGTCTTCATTATGTGTTTATTGCTTTGTTTGTCTTCATTATGTGTGTATTGCTTTGTTTGTCTTCATTATGTGTTTATTGCTTTGTTTGTCTTCATTATGTGTGTATTGCTTTGTTTGTCTTCATTTTGTGTTTATTGCTTTGTTTGTCTTCATTATATGTGTATTGCTTTGTTTGTCTTCATTATGTGTGTATTGCTTTGTTTGTCTTCATTATGTGTGTATTGCTTTGTTTGTCTTCATTATGTGTTTATTGCTTTGTTTGTCTTCATTATATGTGTATTGCTTTGTTTGTCTTCATTATGTGTGTATTGCTTTGTTTGTCTTCATTATGTGTTTATTGCTTTGTTTGTCTTCATTATGTGTGTATTGCTTTGTTTGTCTTCATTATGTGTTTATTGCTTTGTTTGTCTTCATTATATGTGTATTGCTTTGTTTGTCTTCATTATGTGTGTATTGCTTTGTTTGTCTTCATTATATGTGTATTGCTTTGTTTGTCTTCATTATGTGTTTATTGCTTTGTTTGTCTTCATTATGTGTTTATTGCTTTGTTTGTCTTCATTATGTGTTTATTGCTTTGTTTGTCTTCATTATGTGTTTATTGCTTTGTTTGTCTTCATTATGTGTTTATTGCTTTGTTTGTCTTCATTATGTGTTTATTGCTTTGTTTGTCTTCATTATATGTGTATTGCTTTGTTTGTCTTCATTATGTGTGTATTGCTTTGTTTGTCTTCATTATGTGTTTATTGCTTTGTTTGTCTTCATTATGTGTGTATTGCTTTGTTTGTCTTCATTATGTGTTTATTGCTTTGTTTGTCTTCATTATATGTGTATTGCTTTGTTTGTCTTCATTATGTGTGTATTGCTTTGTTTGTCTTCATTATGTGTTTATTGCTTTGTTTGTCTTCATTATGTGTTTATTGCTTTGTTTGTCTTCATTATGTGTGTATTGCTTTGTTTGTCTTCATTATGTGTTTATTGCTTTGTTTGTCTTCATTATGTGTTTATTGCTTTGTTTGTCTTCATTATGTGTTTATTGCTTTGTTTGTCTTCATTATGTGTGTATTGCTTTGTTTGTCTTCATTATGTGT
Source organism: Bathymodiolus brooksi (assembly GCA_963680875.1). Taxonomy (NCBI): domain Eukaryota; kingdom Metazoa; phylum Mollusca; class Bivalvia; order Mytilida; family Modiolidae; genus Bathymodiolus; species Bathymodiolus brooksi. The sequence goes on from OY804581.1 coordinate 47,754,257, forward strand.
GTATTGCTTTGTTTGTCTTCATTATGTGTTTATTGCTTTGTTTGTCTTCATTATGTGTTTATTGCTTTGTTTGTCTTCATTATGTGTTTATTGCTTTGTTTGTCTTCATTATGTGTTTATTGCTTTGTTTGTCTTCATTATGTGTTTATTGCTTTGTTTGTCTTCATTATATATTTATTGCTTTGTTTGTCTTCATTATGTGTGTATTGCTTTGTTTGTCTTCATTATATGTGTATTGCTTTGTTTGTCTTCATTATGTGTTTATTGCTTTGTTTGTCTTCATTATGTGTTTATTGCTTTGTTTGTCTTCATTATGTGTGTATTGCTTTGTTTGTCTTCATTATGTGTTTATTGCTTTGTTTGTCTTCATTATGTGTTTATTGCTTTGTTTGTCTTCATTATGTGTGTATTGCTTTGTTTGTCTTCATTATGTGTTTATTGCTTTGTTTGTCTTCATTATGTGTTTATTGCTTTGTTTATCTTCATTATGTGTTTATTGCTTTGTTTGTCTTCATTATGTGTGTATTGCTTTGTTTGTCTTCATTATGTGTTTATTGCTTTGTTTGTCTTCACTATGTGTGTATTGCTTTGTTTGTCTTCATTATATGTGTATTGCTTTGTTTGTCTTCATTATGTGTGTATTGCTTTGTTTGTCTTCATTATGTGTTTATTGCTTTGTTTGTCTTCATTATGTGTGTATTGCTTTGTTTGTCTTCATTATGTGTGTATTGCTTTGTTTGTCTTCATTATGTGTTTATTGCTTTGTTTGTCTTCATTATGTGTGTATTGCTTTGTTTGTCTTCATTATGTGTTTATTGCTTTGTTTGTCTTCATTATATGTGTATTGCTTTGTTTGTCTTCATTATATGTGTATTGCTTTGTTTGTCTTCATTATGTGTGTATTGCTTTGTTTGTCTTCATTATGTGTGTATTGCTTTGTTTGTCTTCATTATGTGTGTATTGCTTTGTTTGTCTTCATTATATGTGTATTGCTTTGTTTGTCTTCATTATGTGTGTATTGCTTTGTTTGTCTTCATTATATGTGTATTGCTTTGTTTGTCTTCATTATGTGTGTATTGCTTTGTTTGTCTTCATTATGTGTGTATTGCTTTGTTTGTCTTCATTATATGTGTATTGCTTTGTTTGTCTTCATTATGTGTTTAATGCTTTGTTTGTCTTCATTATCTGTTTATTGCTTTGTTTGTCTTCATTATATATTTATTGCTTTGTTTGTCTTCATTATATGTGTATTGCTTTGTTTGTCTTCATTATGTGTTTATTGCTTTGTTTGTCTTCATTATGTGTGTATTGCTTTGTTTGTCTTCATTATGTGTGTATTGCTTTGTTTGTCTTCATTTTATGTGTATTGCTTTGTTTGTCTTCATTATGTGTTTATTGCTTTGTTTGTCTTCATTATGTGTGTATTGCTTTGTTTGTCTTCATTATGTGTTTATTGCTTTGTTTGTCTTCATTATATGTGTATTGCTTTGTTTGTCTTCATTATGTGTGTATTGCTTTGTTTGTCTTCATTATGTGTGTATTGCTTTGTTTGTCTTCATTATATGTGTATTGCTTTGTTTGTCTTCATTATGTGTTTAATGCTTTGTTTGTCTTCATTATCTGTTTATTGCTTTGTTTGTCTTCATTATATATTTATTGCTTTGTTTGTCTTCATTATATGTGTATTGCTTTGTTTGTCTTCATTATGTGTTTATTGCTTTGTTTGTCTTCATTATGTGTGTATTGCTTTGTTTGTCTTCATTATGTGTGTATTGCTTTGTTTGTCTTCATTATATGTGTATTGCTTTGTTTGTCTTCATTATGTGTTTAATGCTTTGTTTGTCTTCATTATCTGTTTATTGCTTTGTTTGTCTTCATTATGTGTTTATTGCTTTGTTTGTCTTCATTATATATTTATTGCTTTGTTTGTCTTCATTATATATTTATTGCTTTGTTTGTCTTCATTATGTGTTTATTGCTTTGTTTGTCTTCATTATGTGTGTATTGCTTTGTTTGTCTTCATTATGTGTTTATTGCTTTGTTTGTCTTCATTATATGTGTATTGCTTTGTTTGTCTTCATTATGTGTGTATTGCTTTGTTTGTCTTCATTATGTGTGTATTGCTTTGTTTGTCTTCATTATGTGTTTATTGCTTTGTTTGTCTTCATTATATGTGTATTGCTTTGTTTGTCTTCATTATGTGTGTATTGCTTTGTTTGTCTTCATTATGTGTTTATTGCTTTGTTTGTCTTCATTATGCGTGTATTGCTTTGTTTGTCTTCATTATGTGTTTATTGCTTTGTTTGTCTTCATTATATGTGTATTGCTTTGTTTGTCTTCATTATGTGTGTATTGCTTTGTTTGTCTTCATTATATGTGTATTGCTTTGTTTGTCTTCATTATGTGTTTATTGCTTTGTTTGTCTTCATTATGTGTTTATTGCTTTGTTTGTCTTCATTATGTGTTTATTGCTTTGTTTGTCTTCATTATGTGTTTATTGCTTTGTTTGTCTTCATTATGTGTTTATTGCTTTGTTTGTCTTCATTATGTGTTTAATGCTTTGTTTGTCTTCATTATGTGTTTATTGCTTTGTTTGTCTTCATTATATGTGTATTGCTTTGTTTGTCTTCATTATGTGTGTATTGCTTTGTTTGTCTTCATTATGTGTTTATTGCTTTGTTTGTCTTCATTATGTGTGTATTGCTTTGTTTGTCTTCATTGTGTGTTTATTGCTTTGTTTGTCTTCATTATATGTGTATTGTTTTGTTTGTCTTCATTATGTGTGTATTGCTTTGTTTGTCTTCATTATGTGTTTATTGCTTTGTTTGTCTTCATTATGTGTTTATTGCTTTGTTTGTCTTCATTATGTGTTTATTGCTTTGTTTGTCTTCATTATGTGTTTATTGCTTTGTTTGTCTTCATTATGTATTTATTGTTTTGTTTGTCTTCATTATGTGTGTATTGCTTTGTTTGTCTTCATTGTGTGTTTATTGCTTTGTTTGTCTTCATTATGTGTTTATTGCTTTGTTTGTCTTCATTATGTGTGTATTGCTTTGTTTGTCTTCATTATGTGTGTATTGCTTTGTTTGTCTTCATTATGTGTGTATTGCTTTGTTTGTCTTCATTATGTGTTTATTGCTTTGTTTGTCTTCATTATGTGTTTATTGCTTTGTTTGTCTTCATTATGTGTTTATTGCTTTGTTTGTCTTCATTATGTGTTTATTGCTTTGTTTGTCTTCATTATGTGTTTATTGCTTTGTTTGTCTTCATTATGTGTTTATTGCTTTGTTTGTCTTCATTATGTGTTTATTGCTTTGTTTGTCTTCATTATGTGTTTATTGCTTTGTTTGTCTTCATTATATGTGTATTGCTTTGTTTGTCTTCATTATGTGTGTATTGCTTTGTTTGTCTTCATTATGTGTGTATTGCTTTGTTTGTCTTCATTATGTGTGTATTGCTTTGTTTGTCTTCATTATGTGTTTAATGCTTTGTTTGTCTTCATTATCTGTTTATTGCTTTGTTTGTCTTCATTATATATTTATTGCTTTGTTTGTCTTCATTATGTGTGTATTGCTTTGTTTGTCTTCATTATATGTGTATTGCTTTGTTTGTCTTCATTATATGTTTATTGCTTTGTTTGTCTTCATTATGTGTTTATTGCCCATTTACTACCTTTGTTCATTCTTGATTACCTCCTTCTGTTTTCTCTAACTTTTTTTTTATTATATTCTTTGTCTATATTAGATCCCGTGTTTTCCATTTAAAGGCGTTTCATTATCGTTCAGCGATTATACCATGTTAAACCATAGTTCTGCCCCTAGATTAGCATATATACATTGTGGACTTGATTGCTAAAATTTGTCAGCTGGTCAGAATTAGTGAATGTCTGTCTTCTATCGCGGACTCGCATGTATTTCTGTATAGTTTTTAGATATTGCTAAACTTGTTCTAGTCCTGAATATGCTTGCACTATTTGCTGCCGGACGTTTTATTCAACCATCAATCAAATCTGTTCTAAATATGATCCTAATGTCATATAAGTTTGAAGATACCAAAGGGGTAATCAGAAGCCGTAGATCAAATAAGGACAGACAACACAATGACCAAAGAAAAAGAAGAAAAGGACAAACAATGATTTACAAAACACTACACAGAAAACTAAAGATTGGGCAATACAAAAGAAGGGTTAGTAGTTTGTACTCCACTAGTGGCACCTGTCGGTCGTGTTACTATTAAACGACACGAACATCATCTGACATGGAAATCGTGTTGGACACCGGTATTCGTAAATAAATACAAATAACTTTTATGAAACACGAACTCCCGATAAACATGATTCACTGTGATACCACCATAATAGAAACGTGTCATGCTTTATAATTGAAATAGCACCTCTATTTTTCCCAGTACATCTGTTCCCCTTAAAATAGATAACATGAGTATAATTGCTTGTTCAAGTAATTAACCCTGCTTCATTTTGTTTCAACATAATAACTAACTGATAATAGACGGATTAAACAAAGCTACCAGTATAAATATAAATTAAAAACATGACACAATTGTGCTGAGAATAGCCAGAGAAATAAGACTACTTCTGCGTCATCACTATACCAAATACTTAAATTGATTATGACAAAATACAGGGTCTTCTTGTAGAAGAGAATGAAGACATGTGTACCTATAATTAATTTGAATTGCAGCGCTCGATTAAACAACTCGAGTAACACGAGTCTTAATATTTTCAAATAAAATGAACTATTTGCTGTTGGATGTTTCTAGCAACCAGCAATCAACCCACAATCTGTTCTAATTATTTTCTAAATATCAGATGAAAAGTTTGAAGATACCAAAGGGATAATCAGAAGCACTAAATCAAATAAGGACAGACAATACAATGGCCAAAAGAAAAATGACAAAAGGACAAACAATGATCTACAAAACACTACACAGAAAACTAAAAGATTGAGCAACAGGAACCCCACTCAAACCGGCGGTGAATTCAAATGCTCCAATATTTTCAAATAAAATGAACTGAGTTAAGCACTATTACACTACACTAATGTATTTTATTTTTATGTTTATGTAAGTACACGTTAATTTTTGTGTACGTCTTATGTAGAAACAGCAATAGAAATACCATACATATTTGGTTTGGTCTATCCGTTCGGTAAGGATACTATTGTCGACAAAAGTTCACATGCTCAAATTTGACACAAGAGTTACGCATGTTATTCTCATCAAACGCTACCTATATTTTTCGTGAAACTATAGTATCAATCTCTTCCACAGATTATCGCTCCTGAAACTTCCTTCAGAGTTATCAGTCATTACACTGCTCTGAGTGTCAGGACCGACAACTCTGTGGAAGAGATTGCTGGAGTATGACAACGAGAAACTAACAACAATAACATACTTTAATTAAAGTACATTGTAGTATGAAAGGCAAACATCGTGGAATTTTTGGATTAAATATTGTCACGTAATATCATATGACGATTACAAAAATATGTCCACTTTAAATACATACTGTGGCATTTTGAGTATATGTCATAACTATAAAAAAATTATTATCGTTGATTGAATTCTTTGTCCAGGTAAATCAAGCCAGGTAAGATAAAAGATTACGCAATCAAAACAAAAATTCTATAATCCGTTGATTGGCTTGTAACATGTAATAAAATTGTCATTATCAATGACTAATTAGTTTTAATCAGCAAATGAAGAAGAATTTTTTGAAAATTCAAGTGATGAATTAGGTACTCGTTACTTTCGAAAATTAATGGTCAATGAGGAAAGTGACGAGAGCTAGCTAAATCACTGATTATATGTCACTTAATTTTAACTAAAATCAACTGCATAGCATTAAAAATCCGCTCAAAAGCGGATTTTAATAGCAAATCGCAAAATATTTGACAGCAGATAATTCTGTTTTCCAGTACAGTAATGCAAATGATATGCGCGTGACACAAGATTTGAACTCTTTCTGGGAGATTATCGCTCATGCGCAATGTTCAGTTAATAAAAAATAAATAAAAATATATTCCGTGTGTACTACATAAGAATAATTGCAAAAAAAAAAAAAATGGTTCACACGACATGAAACAGACAGATTCCTTAATAATCATTGTCAGGAATGTGTGCGTGCTTACCTCAACATCCATGATTGTTTATCTGTTCTTCACGAGGTCATGATCGGCAATCATCGGACCAAAACTTTTCTTCGACGAGGTCATGATCGGCAATCATCGGAACAAAACAACCGAAAGTTAATCAGTCTCCACAACAATGGCGAGGGCGATAAACATGCACACGGATGTGCAGATTTCTAGTTGTTGGGAACATATTTCAACTTGAAACATGCATGAATAGCTTAGTAAAGGTACCGCCGTATTCCAAATTGAATTTTCAGGGAAACATTTCTTCACACAAAACTGGTGTAATATTACTTTAAGCATCTTAGTGCTATAAAAATAAATGTGACTCCAAATTAACTTATATTGTATACTGTATTTGTGTTCCGATGCTTATTGACACTAAGTCTAATTATGTTAATTGGAAGAATCTCTATGTTTGTTGAAACTATCTCGATATATGCTTATTGGAAGAATCTCTATGCTTGTTGAAACTAATTCGATATATGCTTATTGGAAGTATCTATATGCTTATTGAAACTAACTCGATATATGTTTATTGGAAGTATCTCTATGCTTATTGAAACTAACTCGATATATACTTATTGAAACTAACTCGATATATACCTATTGAAACTAACTTGATAAATGCTTATTGGAAGTATCTCTATGCTTAATAAAGGACGAAGTCCTTCTAACGGTAAGCTGTCCGATTTTTCCTTCTATATTGATAGCTAAAAATCTGCTCACCGGAAGTTTAAAAAATAGATCAATTGATAATTTAGAAACGCAAAAGAAATCTACTTCAATGAAAAATTTCCAATTCTTTGATTATTTACTCTATGCAAAATGGAAATAAACTTTTAATAAAATTCTAATAAAAAAATCTCTTTCTACGAAACTCCCGATGGAATAGACTGACTCAATCTGTCTCAATCTAGCCGAGGTACGAGCCAGGGGACAGAACTCGTCAGTTTACCGATGGAAGAGCGGCGTAGGTAAAATGAACGCCATAACAAATCGGCTACACAATTCATTCAAAATAAAAGATAATAGCCTCACCGGATGCAATTACGAACGAAATAAAAAGTATGTCCCCTAATTGTTCCTTCAAAACATGAATTAAAAAAATGCTTTTATAAATAGATACCCCGCTAAATTACTCGTGTTTTGGGAGAAAATTATTCATGCGCAGTTGTAGAATATTGCAGACGACGGGTTTTCATATTTGTAAACAGAAAACGATCGACAATTGCACTTGGAATCTATCGCTAAAATTCATTGAGGTTCGCATATTTTGTTATCTTATGCCTGTAATTGGAAATAATATGATCTCCTGGTTCTATGCATATGTAGAACACATTGAAATTAAAACAAAAACAGTCAATATAATACATTTTCCTTACCTTGATCTATCCCAAAATGTCAAAATCCGTGATGTACCTTATTCATTGAAGAGTCCAAGGAATTCCGAATGCAAACTGGCACACATTTATGGTATGAATAAAGGAAAGGTTGTTATGTCATGTGTATTATATACAAATAGATATGTGAACGTAAATGAATGAATGCTCTTTCAATTTTAACAGTTGTCATTAAATAATTTACACTAGAAAGGTTATTATGATGTGGTTCGAAATTGTGTCCGGATCTAGGTCACAGAGTGACTAGAACGGGGTCATGAACATCTGTTCCAAGTTAAAACCCGTAACAATGCATTGAATAATATATGGGCTATGATTCAAAAGGAATATCTGAAATATGAACATGCAATCAGCTTCATCAATTTGGTCAAATTTATAAATTATTATCAAATGCCACGGTCAATATCATCGAAATTGTTCGTAATTGCGTCCGGTGGCGGTGAGGCTAACGTGTACGGATCATCGTATTATTGAAATTTTAGGACTTCGTCCTTCAAACAGGTTGCCTGTCTCATATTAAAACCAACTCTATATATATATCGATATATGCTTATTGTAAGTATCTCTATACTTGTTGAAACTAACTCGATATTATATGTTATTCAGCTATCAGACAGGGTATATAATGTGACATTTCCGGCTTAGGATCTATATTCCCTGAGGGGAATATATAGCATAAGCCGGGAATGTCACATTATATACCCTGTCTGATAGCTGAATAACAGATATATTACGGATTTAACCTTTTTTTTTAAAATACAACATCCAACTGTATTAAATAAATTTGCCTCTTTATTTTCATTTTTCGTATCTCTAGATGTCCGTTTCCGTACCTTTGACGTCATTCTTCAATGACGTCAAAATATGTGTCACGTCATATTTCATGTATAGGGTGTCTCATGAAGGAAAATACTGTACTAAATTTCTAAATCAATACAGTTTCATATGTAGTAAATTTCATAAACTTTATAAATATAACATTAATATATCACATAACAAAACAACGGGTTTGCGAAACAGTTTCAATAATTTAAATGTTAACAACATGTAAATAAAACCTTGGTGTGGCCCCATGACGTCGAAAGTTTTCAAGGCTCAACGTTTTGTTTATTTGTTATGGTATAGCCGTGGAACATAGGAGTTTGCTGAATCGATCAGGTATTTGTGACGGAATTAATCGTTGTAATATTTTTTTGTTCATGCAGCCGTTTTGAGTATTGAAAACAGCATTTAATTTGGTAAAAATACATTTATTATTCCGTATTATACCATTGATTCAGTGAAGCGTAATGTTTTGTCGTCCATGTTTTAATCGTTTTTGGGGACTGAAATATATACTCCGTCTGTTTTCCGAATATATGCTGACATTCAGGGTTGAAGAACCAATGAAAATATGTGTAACAAACTAAATTCGTAATATATGCTTATTAAAAGTATCTCTATGCTTATTGAAACTAAGTCGATGCTTATTGGAAGTATCTATATGCTTGTTGAAACTAATCCGATATAGGCTTATTGGAAGTGTATTTATGCTTATTGAAAATAACCCGATATACGATTATTGAAAGTATGTATATGCTTATTGAAACTAACCCGATATATACTTATTTAAACTAACCCGATGTATGCTTATTGAAACTAAACCGATATATGCTTATTGGAAGTATCTCTATGTTTATTAAAATTAACTCTATATATGATTATTGGAAGTATCTATATGCTTATTGAAACTAAGTCTATGCTTATTGAAAGTATATATATTTGCTTATTGTAAGTACATTGTATCACGGTTTCAAACACAACTGTTTGTTGGTTTGTATAAACGCATATTTCAAGACGATAAAGTGTTCACTTGTCTACTATGGATACAAGAACAATTGTTTTTGTGTGACACGATAGCAAGTTCTGGTTAGTTTGCAGTTAGTGCTTAGCGCCACTTTCACGATGATGAGTGTTAACAGTTTTAATTGTGGAGAAAACCACTGACCTGCCACAAATCACTGACAATCACACCATGTTGTATCGAGTACACCTCTTCATCGGCGGGAATCAATCTTCAAACTTTAGGAGTGAGTGAGTGACAGGAAACAAAATCAAAACAATAGTAAACAATAAGACAGATGTATAATATCAACCAATGTTAGGAAACAGTTCACAAAATCACAACCAGGAAAAGTCGCTGTGAAAATCACTGACATGCCGAAAGTCACTGAAGAGAAAATCATCGACCTGCTGAAAGTCGCTGAAGAGAAAATCACCGATCTGCCGAAAGTTACCTACCTACTGAAAGTAGCTGAAGAGAAAATCACCGACTTGTCGAAAGTCACCGACCTACTGAGAGTCGCTGAAGAGAAAATCACCGACCTGCTGAAAGTCACCGACCTACTGAAAGTCGCTGAAAAAAAAATCACCGATCTGCCGAAAGTCACTGACAGTTAACCCTTCCGGAGCACATGAGTTCACTCCTGGTATTTAGTAGGGTTGATATTGTTCAACATCTAGTGTTCTGTCTTGTGTTTGTCCCTTTGACTTATGCCAATCCGTTTGGTATCTTCAACAAACGTTTCTTAACTAGAATACAACAGTATATTAAAGAAACAATCCGATATTCAAAGGATATATAAAGCATTCATATTTCCTGTAAAAGTTTTCTTGCAATAAATAAATAAATAAAAAAAAGATATTATTTTCAACAGATTTATAAAACGACACCAGAATCAATTGATAACCTATTTTTTATGTACAGATAATTGTCGATCGTTTAGTGCTACCTGATATCGCATAGATTCTATTTTATATGAATAATACATTGTAGGAATATTTCCAATCAGAACATTCAATATAAAACATAACATTATATTTCTAGACAAGGCATATAGACATCAAGAGATATAACTGAAATATTGTTGAAAGTGACTTTAAACACCATAAACCAACCAACCAACCAACCGACATCAAAAGTAAATATAGCACAAAAGACTTCGGAATGTTTCTTCTTTTGTTGTTAATGTCTAACGTTATACCATTTCTGAAATCTTCTGATTTATCAGATTATCTGTATGAGAACGAAGATTTAATTCCTTATAAGGCACACCTTGGAAAAATACAATTTGGAAAATGCAATAAAAAGGGAGTAATTAGACGATTGCATCCCACAAGTTTGTTGGATTGTGCTAAAGAATGTTTGGCTACCTCTGACTGCTCAGCAATCAACTATAGACGGTCTTGGTTTTTGTGTGACATCCTCGACGAAAGATATGAAAGTCATTTAGATTGGGAGAAAGGATGTATCTACTCTGTCATTTCAACTTGGAATAAGGTAATACAATATATGTTAGAGAATAACAAAGGGGCAGTCGCAAATGGATAATCCAGAGAAACTGGCAACGTAGGGCACAGAAGACACAAGACGAAGACAAATAAAACAAAAACACAACACAATATGCGTTGAACACCACTATGCGCAACCAAATACAAATAACGTAAATAAGACATGAACCCTCCAACAAACAACGGGAGTGAAGACAAAAAGTTAATAGTAGTGTTTCAAAATAGACAAAATTCAACGTCAATAACCGTAAATAGCAACACAGTTGTCTTTTAAGGGAGGATTTTTATTCTATAACAACTTTTCTGATATTGATAAATTGTGTTCTTAATATTGAATGAGCGCAAAAAAATAAAAAAAAAAAAAAAATGCAACACCGTCAGTCCTCGTTTCTAGTTCCAAAATCATTTTAGCTATTGCTAAATAGTATGCAATAACTATGAGAAACAAAAAATACCACGCTTTCAACAATTGCTAAATAATATGCAATGAAATGATTAACAATAAATACCACACTGTTAGCTATTGCTAAATAATATGCAATAAAATGATAAACAATGAATACCACACTGTTAATTATTGCTAAATAATATGCAATAAAATGATAAACAATAAATACCACACTGTCAACTATTGCTAAATAATATGCAATAAAATGAGAAACAATAAATACCACACTGTTAACTATTGCTAAATACTATGCAATAAAATGAGAAACAATAAATACCACACTGTCAACTATTGCTAAATAATATGCAATGAAATGAGAAACAATAAATACCACACTGTCAATTATTGCTAAATACTATGCAATAAAATGAGAAACAATAAATACCACACTGTTAACTATTGCTAAATAATATGCAATAAAATGAGAAACAATAAATACCACACTGTCAACTATTGCTAAATAATATGCAATAAAATGAGAAACAATAAATACCACACTGTTAGCTATTGCTAAATAATATGCAATAAAATGAGAAACAATAAATACCACACTGTCAACTATTGCTAAATAATATACAATAAAATGAGAAACAATAAATACCACACTGTCAATTATTGCTAAATACTATGCAATAAAATGAGAAACAATAAATACCACACTGTTAACTATTGCTAAATAATATGCAATAAAATGAGAAACTATAAATACCACACTGTCAACTATTGCTAAATAATATGCAATAAAATGATAAACAATAAATACCACACTGTCAACAATTGCTAAATAATATGCAATAAAATGAGAAACAATAAATACCACACTGTCAACTATTGCTAAATACTATGCAATAAAATGAGAAACAATAAATACCACACTGTTAACTATTGCTAAATACTATGCAATAAAATGAGAAACAATAAATACCACACTGTCAACTATTGCTAAATACTATGCAATAAAATGAGAAACAATAAATACCACACTGTCAACTATTGCTAAATACTATGCAATGAAATGATAAACAATAAATACCACACTGTCAACTATTGCTAACTAATATGCAATAAAATGAGAAACAATAAATACCACACTGTCAACTATTGCTAAATACTATGCAATAAAATGAGAAACAAAAAAATACCACACTGTTAACTATTGCTAAATAATATGCAATAAAATGAGAAACAAAAAAATACCACACTGTTAACTATTGCTAAATAATATGCAATAAAATGAGAAACAATAAATACCACACTGTTAGCTATTGCTAAATAATATGCAATACAATGAGAAACAATAAATACCACACTGTCAACTATTGCTAACTAATATGCAATAAAATGAGAAACAATAAATACCACACTGTTAATTATTGCTAAATAATATGCAATAAAATGATAAGCAATAAATACCACACTGTCAATTATTGCTAAATAATATGCAATAAAATGAGAAACAATAAATACCACACTGTTAACTATTGCTAAATAATATGCAATAAAATGATAAACAATAAATACCACACTGTCAACTATTGCTAAATAATATGCAATAAAATGAGAAACTATAAATACCACATTGTCAACTATTGCTAAATAATATGCAATAAAATGAGAAACAATAAATACCACACTGTTAACTATTGCTAAATAATATGCAATAAAATGATAAACAATAAATACCACACTGTCAACTATTGCTAAATGATATGCAATAAAATGAGAAACAATAAATACCACACTGTCAACTATTGCTAAATGATATGCAATAAAATGAGAAACAATAAATACCACACTGTCAACTATTGCTAAATAATATGCAATAAAATGAGAAACTATAAATACCACACTGTCAACTATTCCTAAATAATATGCAATAAAATGAGAAACAAAAAAATACCACACTGTCAACTATTGCTAAATAATATGCAATAAAATGAGAAACAATAAATACCACACTGTTAACTATTGCTAAATAATATGCAATAAAATGAGAAACAAAAAAATACCACACTGTCAGAACAGTTCCAAAACCCAAGCAAAAATACTAGAAACAGAGAAAAATCGATATTTCTATAGGAAATATCACCACTCACTTGCCTGGTACAGGAACTTAAATAGAAATTGGCGGGGATAAGCTAATTTTATTTTTGGCCAATGTATTGTACGTCCTTCTTCAATTTACGGCTTCTGATTATCCCTTTGGTATCTTCAAACTTTTTTTATTGACAAAAGATATGGTAATATAATCCGATTCAAGCAAATCGACATAGCAAACTGGGAGCAAATATCAGAAAAAAACAGGGTGGACGGGGGAAATGTCAACATGCTTGTACCACTAACAGGTAATTATCAAAAATATTTAAAAACAAATAAGAGACAAAAGTGCCATCAGTCGATTTTCTATTAACAAATATTACACCTGATACCAATGCAAAGTCTGTTAATGCTAATACCCCATCTCTACCAAATGGTTGATAACAAACTGTATTTATTAGACATCATATTAAAATGTTTATACATATTTTAATGTATTTGTATTTGCATAAACCGTACTTAAAATTGTATTTCCTCATCTCTTGAATTTTCATCAACAAAAATCCACCTAAATAACGGTGTGCACGACTTGTCTCTGGAATAATATATATCAGGTGAGATCAAAGTCAAAAGACCGAAATGCTAAATAATTTAAAAGTCTTTTGTAGTAAGAAATCTACAAGTCATAAATTGGATAGCAAAAAATCGGTTAAGGATACATTTTCCGCATATAAATGAACATTAGTTTCAATAAAAAAGAACGGGAAAATATCGTTGCCTTTTCTTCAGTCAGGTCGTTCTCTAGAGGGCCCGTCATCAGTGCCAATCACCACTAAAGTTGTTAATTAGAATCCCGCTAAGGCGAGGCATACTCGATACAACATTATGTGATAACGTGTGTCAGTGACTTGCGACAGGGTGGCCGCACGATACAACTGAAATATTGTTGAAAGTGGCGTTAAACACCATAGCCGTATCAATAATTAACCGTGTAAATGATAGGATATTATATGTTTTTAGGAATAGAGTACAATTTGTTCCCTATCAAATATGTGCAATATGCATGAAAGTGACGGGATTGGTTACTAAGAGCATGTTGATAGATAACCGTTTCCTATGCAATAAAAGGTAAATATCAACATTAGTGCACCCGTCTCGTTTATGGAATAACCTTCATCAGGTACGCTCAAAATAACCTTCATCATGTACGCTCAAAATAACCTTTATCAGGTACGCTCAAAATAACCTTCATCAGGTACGCTCTAAATAACCTTCATCATGTACGCTCAAAATAACCTTCATCATGTACGCACAAAATAACCTTCATCAGGTACGCTCAAAATAACCTTCATCAGGTACGCTCAAAATAACCTTCATCAGGTACGCTCAAAATAACTTTCATCAGGTATGCTCAGTAACCTTCATCAGGTACGCTCAAAATCGAAAACTGTTTTTAATATTTCAGTCAATAGGTGAGGAATGTGGTGAGCACACGTGTCCTGCAGGGGAAAGCTGCCATTATGCCGATAGCGGCGGAACAACTTGTATAACGACATGTAAGTACAGTCCATGTCTAAGTTCATTGGAAAAGGGGGGGGGGGTGCCCGTGAGATGCTAATGTCTGATTTAATTAGTGGTATCAAAAGAGAAGTTCCATCCACAGTTTGTCAAAATCTTCCATATAGTTTGTTAACCTTTTACTTGATAAAATACGCAAATGATATATTTTGAAATAAAAACGCAGATATCTAAGAAGAGTTTCAAGACACCAAAGGGTTAATCAGAATTCGTAAATCGAAGAAGGACAGACAACGTAATGACCAAAAGAGAGTGGACAAAAACGATCTACAAAACATACACATAAAATAAAGATCGAGTAACACAAACCACACTAAAAATCGGGGTTGAACTCGGGTGCTCCTGAAGGGTAAGCAGTTCCTGCTCCACTAGTGGCACCCGTCGTGCTACTCTAGTTACAAGCCCGGTGATAAACCATGAATGAGGAAATGAATGGAAAGTGTTTACAACAAGTGGAAAATATCGGTGGTCTTTTGTGACACCGATGTTCCGTAGTGGTGAACCAAGCTTTCTTGTTAGCAGTAACCCTCTATCAAGGAAATCCTGATAGGAACCACAAAGTTTGAAAAATGGAATCAACTGAGAGATATATACTCCATTTGCAGGCGCTGCTGGAATGTTGTTTGGAAAGTTCACAATGGGAAAATTGAAATCATCTCTTTTGTCTAACTTAGTGCGCATTTCTATAATGACCTTCATCATGTACGCTGATAGTCAAAAGTTTGGAGAACTAAGTAATTTAAAGGTGTTTGGGAGCAAGTGAACCAAAGTAAACCAAAGGGTCTAAACAGGGTAGCCAAAGTCCTCTAGGGCTACATATGCCTGCGGGAGAAATGTTTGAACAGTTTCGAAATTCTGTAAAAAGAGAATATCATCTGTACTTTTATGAGGTTCAATACCACTTTAATCAGTTTCTCCGTGAAATTGGAAACTGATCAAATTGATATTATGTGAAATATGACATTTTGTAGTGTTTTTTTTATCCTCAAATTATTAATATACACAACTAAGTATTTATATGGCACGCATATCTATTCCGATCCGGTTTCATGTTCAAAAGGTTGCATAGAATATGCAATCAGTGCCTATCACTACTGGTGTTGTGAGTTCGAATCTCGGTCAGGGCGAGGTGTACAACATTATGTTATGAAGTTTGTCAGTGGCTTGCTACAAGTCGGTGATTTTCACCGCGTCCTCCGGTTTCCTCCACCAATAAAACTGACCGCCACGATATAGCTGAAATATTGTTGAAAGTGGCGTTAAGCATCATCAAACAAATGAACAAACAAATACTACAAGGATAAATGTAGTACGGTTTTAATTAGTGACAGGGAACCAGTTGTCAATATTCTGTACGCTACATTCCAGGTTACAGTTATTGGTTGGTTTATTGTGTTTTACGCCACTTTCAACAATATTTCAATTATATCGTGGCGGTCAGTTATATTGGTGGAGATAAGAAAAGGTACAACAAATAGACAATTTTAAAGCGATTGTCTCTTAATAAAACATATTTGCCGAAGCTTTAGCTTAAAGGGGAGAGCGTAGGAATATCTTTAATAGTACTATCCAAAGAAATCCATGCTTGAATATAGTGCATGGAAAGTAAGAATTTTGGTTTAGGGTTATGGTGTTTAACGCCACTTTCAACAATATTCAGTTATATCGTGGTGGTCAGTTTTATTGGTGGAGGAAACCGTAGTACCCGGATAAAACAACCAACCTGTCGCAAGTCACTGACAAACTTTATCACATAATGTTGTATCGAGTACACCTCACCATGAACGGGGTTCGAACACACAAATTTAGTGGTGATAGGCACCGATTGCACAGGTAGTTGTAAATCCAACTACCATACGATCACGACCACGACGACCCCAGGGTAACAGTTAATGGATGGAATGTGGCTAGTGATAGGATCATACATGCAATGCAATTACTACACGTCTTGGGAATAATGATTCGAGGATATAAAATGAAAAAATATATATTGCTGCACTACCAAATGAAATAAAAGAATGAATAACTACCCTTAACGAAACAAGCATAAGTGTCATGTACATATTATAAATCTAGCTTAGCATATAGAGCTTACAGAACTTCAATGTCAATTGTGTCTCATATTTTATTTTCCTATTGGTTTAGTTGAAGTCATCACTTCGAATGTTTAGACCAAGTTTACTATTGCGGAATAAGATAAGACGGAAAAAAAAAATTATACCACACTGTCGGAACAATTCTGAAATACCACACTGTCGGAACAATTCAAAAATACCACACTGTCGGAACGATTCTAAAATACCACACTGTCGGAACGATTCTAAAATACCACACTGTCGGAACAATTCTAAAAAACCACACTGTCGGAACAATTCTAAAATACCACACTGTCGGAACGATTCTAAAATACCACACTGTCGGAACGATTCTAAAATACCACACTGTCGGAACGATTCTAAAATACCACACTGTCGGAACAATTCTAAAATACCACACTGTCGGAAAGATTCTAAAATACCACACTGTCGGAACAATTCTAAAATACCACACTGTCGGAACAATTCTAAAATACCACACTGTCGGAACAATTCTAAAATACCACACTGTCGGAAAGATTCTAAAATACCACACTGTCGGAACAATTCTAAAATACCACACTGTCGGAACAATTCTATAAAATACCACACTGTCGGAACAATTCTAAAATACCACACTGTCGGAACGATTCTAAAATACCACACTGTCGGAACAATTCTAAAATACCACACTGTCGGAACAATTTTAAAATACCACACTGTCGGAACAATTCTAAAATACCACACTGTCGGAACAATTCTAAATTACCACACTGTCGGAAAGATTCTAAAATACCACACTGTCGGAACAATTCTATAAAATACCACACTGTCGGAACAATTCTAAAATACCACACTGTCGGAACGATTCTAAAATACCACACTGTCGGAACAATTCTAAAATACCACACTGTCGGAACAATTTTAAAATACCACACTGTCGGAACAATTCTAAAATACCACACTGTCGGAACAATTCTAAATTACCACACTGTCGGAAAGATTCTAAAATACCACACTGTCGGAACAATTCTAAAATACCACACTGTCGGAACAATTCTAAAATACCACACTGTCGGAACAATTCTAAAATCGTAGAAAGAGGCAAAATTTATACCGCAAATACACAAATACATGACCCTTCACTTTCCTGGCTTGGTACAGGTATTTCAATATTATGTGGCGGAGATAAACTAGTTTTCTGGACCCAAATCTTCCCTCTTACTGAAATGATGTGGTCATGCAAGTGCTTCCCATACGTTAGTAAAATGACAACACTAACATATAACAGGGCGAACGGTGTTTTTATAAAGAACGGTATAATCATGAACATTATATACAATACATTTAATTTTCGTGACACAGAAATCGTCATATGTGTACTATTAGTTCTATTAAAAAGGTATAGTAGAGAAACAACAGTCTACTTAGCACCAACATATAGTTACCAATACCAGTGATGTTATATGTCGATAACTGATAGAATAATTTTCAACACAATGTTGATATCTCCCGAAAAAACTTTTTGGAAGATAATATGAGACAATTCTTAAAAAAATCTCTGTTTAAATAGTTAAGTACTCAGAATACGGCAACGTTGTAAAAAGATTGGGAATTAATAACGGCAAAAGTTCTTTGAGGTATATTAATGGAATCCAATTAGCAAAGTTTGGATTATAATGGACAGAACATCATTAAGAAGAGATTGAAGATACCAAAGGGGTAATCATAATCCGTATATCGCAGAAGAACAGACACAATGGCCAAAAGAAAAAGGACAAAAGGACAAACAACGATCTACAAAACATACACATAAAACTAAAGATCGAGCCACACGAATTTCACTAAATTCCGTCGTGTTAATCTAGTTACAAACCCGGAGATAAGTCACGAATGAGGAAAGGACTTGAAAGTGATGTCAAATGCTTTAGCTTCTGTAATTTGTTTGTCTTTGATACATTTTTTCAGCTTCATAAGAGTATAGGTTAAAATCGACAAGGAGAAGGGCACTTATTGTTCCCATAGGGATGCCGATGACTTGTCGAAAAATATGCCCCTCGAACTTGACAAATATGTTATCGATAAGGAACTCCAACATACAGATGACTTCACTTTCTGTGTAGCACATTTTGCCTTTCATTTCCTGCTCAACAACATAAGTTACTTCGTGACCCAAAACTATGCGTCGCAAATGACCATGGATATGTTTCACTTGTGGCAATGACAATCTCGTCCTTTTCTCATTTTTGACTTAACCAGGTTTGTAACAAGGGTATCACGAGGGGCGCCACCAATGAAACAGTAACTGATTACCTTTCCGGAACACATGAGGTCATTTCGTGTTGTAGTGGTTTCCATGTTGATTAATCTTTAGTTTTCTGTGCATTGTTACGTCTATGTCTACCATTGCTTGACTTTCTTTTTGTCATTTTTTCTTTTTGGCCACTGTATTGTCTGTTCATCTTCGAATTACAGATTCTGATTACTCCTTACATTGTTTTATCTTCCAAAATTGTTTACAAAGAAATTATAATTTGAAATGCTGATATATATTTTAAAATTTTCTTCATTATATTGGTAAATAACATTGGTTGATTTATTTCTTTGTCCTTGTATAAAAAGACATAAAAGTCATAAAAACAATTATCTTGAACTCGATAACAAGGAAATGAAATTCGAGGAAATTCGTTTTGTAACAAAAAGTCTTCAATGTTTCAAATATATTTATAATAAATATCAAATAAAAAAAAACAACAAAAGAAAAATACAACAACAAAATAAAAAACAAACAAACCAACAATGCAAATAAATGTAAGAAAAAAGAGTTTCCTAAAAAATAATTTGCAATATAAGATCGTGAACTTTAAATAAAAACATACCCCCCCCCCCCCCCCCATTTTCATCGACAATTGTCCGGAGGCGGGAATTTGGCTGTACCCTACATTAGTCGTGTAAGCGGTTTTGTCAACTATTCGGCGAAAACAATAGAAAACAGGATCTCATAAAACGAACTCGTACAAAATCGAATTGAGACCGGAGGCATATGATATCTTAATAGTGGCATCTTTTGTGAAGTCTAAATCCCCACAATCAGCTATGATAACGAATATTCTCATATTTAAGGCATGTATGCAGAATATTTGGATTATTAATTGACATAACATCATCAATATACCTGAAAGTGATATCAAAGGCTTTAGCTTATGTAATTGGTTTGTCTTTGATAAGTCTTTGAATAAGCTCAACCTCATACAAAATGTAGGAGTAAAGGTAAAGATCGACAAGGAGAGGGGCACAGTTTGTTCCCATAGCAATTCCGATGACTTGTTGGAAAATGTGACCTTTGAACTCGACAAATATGTTATCGATCGATAAAGGAACTCCAACATACAGATGACTTCACGTTCTGTATAGCACATTTTAATTTTCGTTTTGTGCTCAACAAAATAAGTTACCTCGTGACCCAAAACTATGAGTCGCAAATGACCACGGATATGTTTCATTTATATCAATAACAATTTCGTCCTTTTCCCATTCATGACTTAACCGGGTTTATGACAAGAGTAACACGAGGGTGTCACCACGAGGGTGTCACCACTAGTGATGCATGAGGACACCTCGTGTTTTAGGATGGATTCATGTTGATTAATCTTTAGTTTTTTTTGCATAGTATTATGTTTACCATTGTTTGTCATTTTTTCTTTTGGCCATTGTATTGTCTGTTTTTTCTTCGAATTACAACTTTTGATTACTCCTTTCGTTTCTTCTATCTTCCAAATTTTCTTACAAAAAATTTATAATTTGATATGCTTGTATGTACTTTTGAATTTTCTTTTTAGTATATTGGTAAACAACATTGGTTGATTTATTTCTGAGTCGACATCCTTGTATAAAAAGACATTAAAATCATAAAAAAACAATTATCTTGAACTCGATAACAAGGAAAAGAAATTTGAGGTAGATTGTTTTGTAACATAATGTCTTTATATCATAACCCCCCCCCCCCCCCCCCCCCCCCCCCCCCCCCCAACAACAAAGCAATACAAGTACTTGTTAGAAAAAAAACCAGTTTCCTGAAAATAACTCGTAATGTAAGATCGTAGACTTTAGGTAAAAACTTTCCCCTCTTTTTATTGACAATTGTCCGGAGGCAGAAATCTTGGCTCTACCCTACATAAGTTGCGGTTTTGTCACTCACTCGGCTCATACACACAAAACAACAGAAAACAGGATCTCATTAAACGAACTCGTACAAAACTGAATTGAGACCAGATGCGTCTTATATCTTATTAATGGCATCTTTTGTGAAGTTAAAAAAAAAACAAAATCAGCTATGGCAACGAATATTCTCATATTTAAAGCATGTATGCAGTAAATATATACGTCATAGAAAACCGAAAGGGCAATAAAAAAGGGAAAATCCAGAGAAGTTTGGCGGGACACTGGTAACGTATATTGATTTGAAATTGCCATGACTACAATTATCAGTTTTTACACGAGTGTGTGAAATATTCGCATCAAATTAATTTTTTTAATATTCCCCCAAAATATAATGTTTTCTTATGGACTATTGGTTTTAGCTAAATAAAATATTTTAATATACAATACCATTATAAAAATATGGGAAGTTTTGAAAAATCTAAAACTAATTCTCTACAGATTGTATGGAACTGCCATCGATTTCTAAAGCTGTATCATCGGAACGTTTCGGTCCGCACAGGAGCATCAACCATGGTATCAGATACGATTGCGTCGGAGAAAACATGTGGGCGGTTGGTCCGCCATTCGCCTTCTGTCGGTCACCTGGTCTATGGGATGTACTGTTCAAGTGTAAAGAATTAAGTAAGTATGATACACTAACTACTCGAACACGTGTTAAAATATTGTCTTTTTTATGTGGTTTTTAATGCTATATTAAGTACGGTGATTTACTTAATTTTCTTTGAAGAAAATCTGATAAAAACGTAGATATCTAATTTAGAGCACACGACGCGTTCCTGGAATAACCTTCAACAGGTGACGCTCAAAGTCAAAAGATTGAAAGTCAAATAATATTAAAGTCTTTGGGAGCTTTACATCAGTATGTGTTTGACAGAATTGGCAACGGTTAGTGATGCATAATAAAAACGGGGCAATCAAGAATGGATAGGTAAAATATTATTATATAGTATTAAAAATAAAAACGTAAATATCGACTTTAGTGTGCACGACGCTTTCTTTAATAACCTTCATCAGGTACGCTCAAAATCGAGAGATTGGAAAGGAAAATAATTTAAAGTTTTGGGAGCAATAAAACCAAAGGGCCTAAATGGGGTAGCAAAAATCGGCTAAGGTCACCCATGCCTGAGGGAGGAGAACCTTAGTTTTAATAATAATTACATATCATTTAACTACGAAATCATATCATATGGCATAAAACCCTTCGAAATACGATTACTTTACTACCTACAAGCAATATATTATGTACAAAAATTAGGAAAAAAGTGGCGCCAAAATGTGCGAAACTTTAGATCATGACTGAGGAAATGACGGAAAGGTTCGGCAGACATGATCTTGTAGCGAGCTTCCAAAGACCATTCCTTATCAAATTATTATTTGATGGTATAGTTTGGATTTGTTTATGGTGTTTAACGCCACAATTAAAAATATTTCAGCTATATCGTGGCAGTCAGTTTTATGGGTGGAGAAAACCGGAGTACCCGAAGAAAACCACCGACCTGTCGCAAGTCACTGACAAACTTTATCACATAATGGTGTATCGAGTACACCTTGCCATGAACGAGGGCGAACTCACATCTTTGGTGGTGATAAGCACTGATTGTGCAGGTAGTTGTAAATCCAACTACCATACGATCACGACAACGACCGCCCCTCTAATTATTTGAACTATGTACTATATTTCGTAGCTCAGTGATAAATTAAAACAATTCCAACTCTTCGGCGTTCAATGGGTAAATTATATATGTTAATATTATTATCACTAGGACGACTGCTCTGACATGGTGGACTATTAGTCACAGATGATGTTATAGGAAGAGTTTGGAGATACTAAAGGTGTAATCAGAATCTGTAAATGGAAGAAGGACAGACAACACAATGGCCAACAGAAAAAGAACAAACGGAGAAGCAACGATCTACAAAACATTACACATAAAACTAACGATCGAGTATAAACACGAAATCCGCTAAAAACAGGGGTTGAACTCCGGTGGTCCGGTATCCAATAGCCAAGTTATTAATTGACATGAGCTATGTTTTTATTTTGGATTATTAATTAGCACTAATAAAAATATCAATGTTTTAATTAAACTCCGGACTTCTAATGGTAGGGCTCGATCTTATCCTGGCTGATGCAGTAAGTGTTTGAAAATGTCTGAGTCACAAATGACCAGGGATATGTTACAATTGCCATAATCATAATCTGGTATTGTCCTCATTAATGACTTGTCACCGGATTTGTAGCAAGAGTGCCACTACGGCACCTCATGTGGAGCAGGAACTTACCATGAGTTCACCCCCGGTTTTTAGTGGGGTCCGAGTTGCTCGATCTTTAATTGTCTGTGTAATGTTTTGTATATCATTGTTCGTTTTTTGTCCCTTTTCTTGTAGCCATTGTATTGTATGTTCTGATTAGATTTACGGTCTCTGGTTACTTCTTTGGTATCTTCAGTTTTTTTCTATTGATCATCATTGATTCCTTTTCTTCGAGTTTGACAATGGATGTGCTTCCAAATCATGAAGTCCTGATACAATATAAGCAGAGGTTAATGACAAAAACACGAATGATGTCAAAATTGGGTGTAATTGCTTATCCTTTGAATCACTTTGGATCACATGGTCTTACCCCTGAAATTCACTTTGTCCGCTCTTTTCTTATTCTATTTCCATTAGAATGTAAGTCACTGGTGTCGATTTTGTCTATCTGGATTGCACATATTACTACTGTTCATTCTCATTGCCATTTGTCCTGACAGTTGTCTTCATCATACTGTACACGTTATCTCTGAGTGGTAAAATAATTGTACTAATTTCGTGCTTTGATAGATGCACACGAATATTATGTTTTATACCCTCATTTGTATGAATATAGATCACGACAAAACATGTTTTGCTTTTTCAATAATTGCAGAATTTACCCCCACATGAACAGTTTCACTAAGCAAATTGCAAAGGTATACCTCTAGAAAATAATTACTTATGCTGTACAATGAGAAAAGTTCATAATACTCGTGAACTCTTTGTACATACTATATATGTCCTTGCAGAGTATATCGGATGTTTCAAAGATGACGAGAAAAGACTGTTGAAGTACAAAATTACATACATTATTGAAATAACAATGTCAAAATGTATACAGCATTGTGCAGGATTCACATATCTAGGATTAGAGGTACTATATTAGTTCGTGTTAGTGTTAAAACATTTCACTATCACCTTAAGTCACATCACATCGTAAACCAAATAAAAACAAATTTGTATGTGGTCCTATTCCGCTTGGTACATTTTAGGGTCAACTTGAGATGAATGTTGCTTCCATTTCAAAGGCGTTTACTTGGTAATTTCACTTTCCCTCAACAATAAGGATTTGTGAAAAATTTCACATTTCACAAATTTCATGCAATTTACACTGCGTTACTATTTATAGCACATGCATGTTGTATAATAGCACGTTCTTGTTGTTTCTTATATATGTATACCCAAAGTTAATCAACAAGTATGCAATTAAATCCCGGGTGCTTTCAGTTATCAAAATGTTATTGAGAACACCAATACAACAAGTATATGATAATCTTGGGTTAAGGTTAGGGTTATGATGTTTAATGCCACTTTCAACAATATTTGAGTTATTTCGTGGCGGTCAGTTTTATTGGTAAAGGAAACCGGAATACCCAGAGAAAACCACCAACCTGCCGCAAGTTACTGATAAACTGTATCACTTAATGTTGTATCGAGTACACCTCGCCATGAGCGGAATTCGAACTGACAACGTTAGTGGTCATAGGAATAATATTTATAATAATCTTGAGCCTTATCAAACCACTCCCGGTTTTGAATAAAATTAATATTATTCGTGGCCATTGTCTTCGAAGTAAGACTGTTTCATGCCAATTTTAATATTAATATGTTTCCTGACGTCTTTCATGCTATTTAATCAAACACATTGAATTACTTCGTATTAACTAATTTTTACTGTTTCTCTAATGAACCATACATTGATAGTTTGTACACAAAATGTCGAACCATCGTTGCAGACGAATGCAAGAAATATCATAGGACTAATGATGCGCTTCACAATTTACTAGCCGTGACGTTCTGTTATTCTATAGAGCATATACACATATAGAAATTATCCAATTTCACCTTCTAGAACCTCCAGATTAAGATATTTCTAGTATTGTTATACATCAACTGGAACTTTTTAACAGGAAGTTTTGCAACGTAAGAAGAGAATGCGTGATGGTATGGACGTTCCGTTATCAATTTTGTTTTACACATTTTTCATTATCCATGAATAAAAATAAAAGCGTAGCGAATCGTTTCTTGAATAACTTTCATCAGGTACGTAATAACTTTCATCAGGTACGTAATAACTTTCATCAGGTACGTAATAACTTTCATCAGGTACGCTCATAATCAAAAGATTGGAAAACCAAATAAATAAAAAGTTTTGGAAGCAGGAATACCAAAGGCCCTAAACAGAATCGTTAAAATTAGCATATGACGGAGGGACGAATATCCTATTTTTAATAACAATTACATTATTTAGGAACTGTAAATTGCAAATTCTTTCCTATTCATTATGTTCTAATTCCTTTATCTTGCTTTTCATTATATAAAGGCAGGACATTGGTGTCTCTGTGGAGACGCTCTGAATTACGACAGTTATCCAGAGGTAGACGAGCTTAGATGTAGTATACCTTGTTCTGGGGATAACCAGTTAATGTGTGGAAATCAATTGATAATTTCTATTTATCAAGGTAGGTATTATTCTCAGGAAATATACTAATAGGGGTAGGACATGTCATCTGCCATTTTTTAACATCAGTATACATCTCCGGAAGTATGCAAGATCGAGTAGTGACGTGACGTTTATCAACGGCAGTGAAAATATCATGAAATTATACGAATTCGGTTAGTGACATCATGTCCGCCGTTTACCGATTGAAAGTAAGTATAAATTTCAGGAAAATATACAAGGTGTGTAAGTAACATCACATCCACCGTTTACAAAAGTAAGAAATAAATTCCAGAAGTAAGCAAGGTCGGGTAGTCCACCGTTTATCAAAATAAGTATAAATGGCAAAAAGTACTAGTATACAATGTCGGAACGTCTACTGTTTACAAAAGGAAAAATAAATTTCCGGAAAGTATATAAAGCCTGACAGATACATGACTTCCAAGGCTTAATGACTATTTTGCTGCATTGTAGATATTTAAATACTCATTTCTAAATTATGCTATGTACTTGATTTAGTTTACATTACACTTACATATTTAATGCAAATAGCATTTGTTTTTTAATTTCTACAACATCTATCATCGATATTGTTTACCCGCATTATTTCAAATTAACTTGCGTTTTATAGTGGGGTTCGTGTTGCTCAATATTTAGTTTTCTGTGTTCTGTGTTGAGTTGTGTGGATCACTTGTTTGTCGTTCTGTCCATCTTCTTTTGACCACGATATTGCTTGTCCTCCTTCGACTTACAACCTCTGATTACTCCTTTGATATCTTCAAACATTTCTGATAGATATCGAAATCAAACGAGAATGTATTATTGTTTTAAAATATCTTTATATTAATGAACATTGTTTGATTTTTGATTTTTATTTTTTTTGCAGTTGGAGATACAGAGGTATTTTCGAAATAGATGCGAATATACATCTTAAAATGTGCTATTGTTTATATGATATATAATTTCATCCATCTGGTTTCCTGTGATATTTGATCTTACTTGAGTTTCAATAAATTTGAGGTTATATGATTATAGTATTATGTGCAATAAATATACTGCTAATAAACCATTACTATGTTATAATTGTTATTACTCTGTCGTGGAGACCTGGTGAATCGAGTTCAAATCGCACCTGTAAAATTTGCATTTGCTGCAAGAAAGGGGCCTTCTATCATGAGCAATGATATGTTCCAGATGAGTAATAAGTCTCTGATGAATTGTCACATTGCGTTTAATATCATACAAACCCTTTTATCAACATCCTATTCCTTTTCAGTAGACATTTCAGGATATATTGCTCACACTCGAATTCAGATCCGGTTTTTAGTGCGGTCCGTGTTGTTTATGTCGTCCAATATCACGTATTAATCCCAATGTTGTAATATCAGCCACGAACTCCGCGGAATAGCGATATTTGGTTCGTTTTTACTACCATTTGTTTTGTTAGGAGCTAATGTTTTATCTGATATTTGTATTTATTTACGTAAACTTGTGTCCAACACGATTTCCATATGACATGGTGTCCGTGTCGATTGACAGTAACACGACAGGTACCACTAGTGTAGCAGGAACTGCTTAGACTCCCATAGCACCTGAGTTAATGCCAGGTTTTTATTGTGGTTCATGTTGCGCAATCTTACGTTTTTGTAGTATTTTGTAAATAATTATTTGTCCTTTTATCTTTTTTTTGCCATTGTGTTGTCTGTCCTTCTTTGATTTAGGATTTGGTATCTTCAAACTATTGTCAGGCAATGTTCCTTTAATTCCCCATCACATAGATTTTGTAGAATACTTGTTGTCACCAACAAGTGATATATACAACAATAATACAATTAAATGCAGTGAGTAGAAGTAATAAAAACATAAGAATAACACACTGTCCGAATAGGTCCAACATCTAATAGTTGAAACAGCGGTCTAGGCACAATCGATACCACTAGCACACATATTCACTTTCCTGACGTGGTATATACACCATGTATTCCATACATTTATATCGATAAGACATAATTGATATCTTCTGATTTACGGCTTCCAATTCCCCGTTTTGTATCTTTTGTAACTTTTCTTAGGTTTTCAATTCCATGCATAGTCCAGTAGCTTGCATTTTAAAATATAATCTGTGTGTATTTTTCTTTTTGAGAAGAAGATTATCATGGCATAACATTAAGTATAAAGAGAATGCACTATCATAAAAGGGAAAACACAGAATCACAACACAAAATCAATGTAAGCAAAAACCAAAAAGTAAACTAAAACAACGAAAGATCCACAACCAAATTTGGAGATGTCGCAATGCAGTAATACAACAGCTATGATAAAAGACCATCGTAATTTCCCAACAGTCTTTAATAGAATTAGTTTGATATATTTTTCGTCACGATATTATGTAACAGGTTCAATTGTTCTTTGCAATAATGGTGCTCACCCTGTTATATGTGAGGGTTGGCATTATATCTGTATGTGGAAAATTCTTGCATGACAGCCTAAATTCATGTAGAGGGAAGGGCTACATTCATAAAACTAGTTTACCCCGTCATATTTTATGTATTTAGCCAGATGAGTGAGTGTTATTCGGTTTTTGGCTATATTCTGACGATGTAGTATTTTTGTTTTGTTTGTTTACGTATTTTACTCACAGTGTGCAATCTATGCTATTTACCTTTATAGAAGCTTTATCATGATATTTAATCCAAGCAAGCTGACAAGGCATGACTCTTTCATTTGTTTTGCTAAGTTATACGGTATATTGATTGTTCATCAAGTGGCCTTTTTGCCCTAAGCATTAAATCAATTGTAATATCAAATATCTCTATTAGCTGGAACAATAACCTTACAGAACTGATCGATTACTATGATGTCTAGGGTTAGGGTTATGATATGTAACGTTACTTTCAACAATATTTCAGTTATAGGGTCGCGGTCAGTTTTATTGGTGGAGGAAACCGGAGTACCCGGAGAAAACCACCGACCTGTCGCAAGTCATTGACAAATTTTATCACATAATGTTGTTTCAAATATACCTCACCATAAGCAGAATTTAAACTCACAAATTAAGTGGTAATAGGCACTGATTACACAGGTAGTTGTAAATCCAACTACCATGTAATCACGGCTGATCCACTGGTGACATTTTACAAGACCCGGTCCTGCTATTGTGAATAAGTAAGCAAGACAAGAAAAAAATATTGTTCCATTTCAACTTCCAAAGCATATACATATACATGTAAAAGAATTGCATTCATGCACAATACCATTAATGTATCACTGCATTTATAAACAGTTGCACTGGTAATTCTGGTGTCGTGGTAAATGTCACAGCACTGCAGCATAAAGATTAATAAATACTGCCTATAGAAAAAGTATTCAAATACAATAGCAGAAATGAATTGCAAATGAAGAATACAGCATCGCTGTTTACCTATCGTTTCACTTTTAGGGGAGGTATTAGACTATAAAACAAGTTACACCCCGTCAATGAATTGAAGTGTGGAGCTCATGCATCTTTCAGGACTGATAACAGACGGCTGAATGAGCAGCGCCTGTGCGCAAGGCGATCAATAAAACGACCGGAACTGTCATTACGTAATCGGCTGGCTCTTTGAAAGCGGTCACGTGATCATCTCCGTTGGAATATTCGTAATTGGAAACAAGTCCATTGGTCAGACGAATGTAGAATTGTATTGCACACCGTGGATGTTCGCGTTCGAGTCTGGCGGCATAGAAACACTGCATTTCATGACGGGAACGTGATGGGTACAACAATTCGGTGGCGGCGGTGTTACTCTCTGGGGTGCTTTTCTTAAAATGTCAGGTAGACTTACATGTCTTACAAGGTAACCTCAATGTCATTTCATACTGCGACAACTTGCCTAACATACACGTTGTACCCCACTTTGATAATCATCTATTGATTGAGAGGCCGATCTTTATGGACGATAACACCAGACCACACGGAGCTCGTATTGTAAGACAATTCAGGCAGCAAGAGGTGATTGACAAATTTCAGTGGCATGTCATGTCCCCTGATATGACCCAAAATCGAGCACGTATCGTATTAGACCGAATAATCTGTCTCTTGTGTGTTTATATTTAAGAAATAAATCATGGAAGCCAGAATGTGTTGGGAGTTTTAATATGGATTGGCGGATAAAATTGACTAATATCCGCCAATCCATGTTAAAACTCAAACCACATTCTGGCTTCCATGATTTATTTCGATTCTGAAATGTCTAAGAGTACACATAGGGTAGTATACGTTGATTGGAAGACGGTAATTTATATTTACGCTTGCGGAAAATGTCGCACACAATTTATGCTGCCAATGGAAAAGTCAGTCACATTCACCGGCGCATGTGCTAATGAGATTATACCGAAAGGATAACTGGCTCGTTTGATAGAATTGTCATTATATATTTCCTTTTTATTATTTGGACATTTATTATTATTTTTTATTTTCATTTTTTCTGAAAAAAGAAATAAAATAAAATAAATGTCCAAATAATAAAAAGGAAATATATAATGACAAATATAAACATACAAGAGACAGATTATTCGGTCTAGTATCGTATGAGACTTTATTGGCCGCAAAGTGAATCAACGTGATCCACAATGTCAAACTATTGCTGAATTAACAAACGCAATTCTGGAGGATTCGTCGCCTAGTTCGTGGAATGAATATGCGAGTGTGGAAGCTTTGGTGTAAACGTGGTGGCTATACTCGCAACTGAGTAAATGTGTGCGATAAGGCTTCTCCTTACATTCATTCAAAAGTTCTGAAAACAATATGCATCCTCCGTTTTCTTATATTGTTTAAAAACAATAATCAGTAAACCTTTTTTGCAGTTTTATGATGTCCCTGTTATTTTCATTTTTCCCACTAGTAATTTGATTTCAGAATCAGCTTCAAATACGACTAAGAAAAGCATTTTCATCCTTAAAACCCCCCAGCAATTTTGAAAAAAAATACTGGGTGGCTGTCCACTTTTGTCGAGGTGTATATATATATATATGCATGGTTGAAATTTTCTAAATTCATATATATAATGTAGCTTATTAAATCTAAGGTTAAGCTCCCTCAGACATAGACAACTGTATGCCGATTTTGGCAGTCCTGTTTAGCCCCTTTCGGTTTTATTTGTTTCCAGAGACTTTTAAAATTATTTGGCTTTTCCAATCTTTTATTATGAGGATACCTGATGAATATTATTCTAGAAATACGTCGTGCGCACTAAATTAGATATTTACGTTTTTCATACACTCGAGCTGATTTATGATTTATGGTCTGAGATGACGTCCGTTTGCAATGACAATATACCGTTTGTTTTATTTCTGGATCATTGTTTTATTCGTGAAACATTTACAAGACAGCTGTGTGCTGCGACATTGTACCGCTTGTTTTATTTCTGGATCATTGTATTATTCATGAAGCACGTACAAAACAGCTGTCTGTTGTTTTTCTTTATTATTATGTTCTGATATTACCCTGTTGTTTATCTAGATCGTGATATATTATACTATTCTAAGTTGTATGTTCCATAAGTCTGTCATGATATTATTGTCCAATATGCACGACTTGTAAACCAATGCTACGACTATTTAAATAAATCGTGAATAATATTATATCGCTTACTGAAAACATCATCTATCTTTGTATTATATTTCATTGACAACCGAAATATAATGTAGAACAAAAGAAAACTGAGCAATGACGGAGTATGAAGTGACGGAGTATGAAGTGACGGAGTGGCGGTTTATACTTATTATAAAGCGACAGCGATATACAATAATACATACTTAGAACAAAGAACATTAGTGAGATTCGTGTTTCTCGGTCTTTTAGTTTTAGATTTTTGTGTATATTTTGTAGATCGTTGTTTGTCCTTTTTCTTTTTGTCATTGTGTTGTCTGTCCTTCGATTTACAGATTCTGATTACCCTTTTTGGTATCTTCAAACCAAACGAAAAGTTCAGAAAAACGAAGAAGTCTTTGCAATTCACGCCACTTTTTCGTGATAAAATGAGTAAGATTACTTTTTGATGCTAGAATAAGAGAGAATCGAAACAGAAACTAAACAAAATTTTCCACTTTGAATGTTTTATCATCATTTACTGTTTCTTAGCATTTATTATTAAAACTAGGGTTCGTCCCCTCAGGCATAGGTAATCTTAGCCGTCTCCCCCTCAGGCATAGGTAATCTCAGCCGTCTCCCCCTCAGGCTTAGGTAATCTTAGCCGTCTCCCCCTCAGACATAGGTAATCTTAGCCGTCTCCCCCTCAGGCATAGGTAATCTTAGCCGTCTCCCTTTCAGAGATAGGTAATCTTAGCCGTCTCCCCCTCAGGCATAGGTAATCTTAGCCGTCTCACCCTCAGACATAGGTAATCTTAGCCGTCTCCCCCTCAGGCATAGGTAGTCTTAGCCGTCTCACCCTCAGACATAGGTAATCTTAGCCGTCTCCCCCTCAGGCTTAGGTAATCTTAGCCGTCTCCCCCTCAGACATAGGTAATCTTAACCGTCTCACCCTCAGACATAGGTAATCTTAGCCGTCTCCCCCTCAGGCATAGGTAGTCTTAGCCGTCTCACCCTCAGACATAGGTAATCTTAGCCGTCTCACCCTCAGACATAGGTAATCTTAGCCATCTCCCCCTCAGAAATAGGTAATCTTAGCCGTCTCCCCCTCAGAAATAGGTAATCTTAGCCGTCTCTCCCTCAGACATAGGTAATCTTAGCCGTCTCCCCCTCAGACATAGGTAATCGTAGCCGTCTCACCCTCAGACATAGGTAATCTTAGCCGTCTCACCCTCAGACATAGGTAATCTTAGCCATCTCCCCCTCAGGCTTAGGTAATCTTAGCCGTCTCCCCCTCAGGCTTAGGTAATCTTAGCCGTCTCCCCCTCAGGTATAGGTAATCTTAGCCTTCTCCCCCTCAGTCTTAGGTAATCTTAGCCGTCTCCCCTCAGACATAGGTAATCTTAGCCGTCTCCCAACCAGACATAGGTAATCTTAGCCGTCTCACCCTCAGACATAGGTAATCTTAGCCGTCTCCCCCTCAGGCATTGGTAATCTTAGCCGTCTCCCCCTCAGACATAGGTAATCTTAGCCGTATCCCCCTCAGGCATAGGTAATCTTAGCCGTCTCCCCCTCAGGCATAGGTAATCTTACCCGTCTCCCTTTCAGGCATAGGTAATCTTAGCCGTCTTCTCCTCAGGCTTAGGTAATCTTAGCCGTCTCCCCCTCAGGCTTAGGTAATCTTAGCCGTCTTACCCTCAGACATAGGTAATCTTAGCCGTCTCCCCCTCAGGCATAGGTAATCGTAGTCGTCTCCCCCTCAGGCATAGGTAATCTTAGCCGTCTCCCCCTCAGGCATAGGTAATCTTAGCCATCTCCCCCTCAGGCATAGGTAATCTTAGCCGTCTCCCTTTCAGGCATAGGTAATCTTAGCCGTCTCCCCCTCAGGCTTAGGTAATCTTAGCCGTCTCCCCCTCAGGCATAGGTAATCTTAGCCGTCTCACCCTCAGACATAGGTAATCTTAGCCGTCTCCCCCTCAGGCATAGGTAATCGTAGTCGTCTCCCTTTCAGGCATAGGTAATCTTAGCCGTCTTCCCCTCAGGCATAGGTAATCTTAGCCGTCTCCCTTTCAGGCATAGGTAATCTTAGCCGTCTCCCTTTCAGGCATAGGTAATCTTAGCCGTCTCCCCCTCAGGCTTAGGTAATCTTAGCCGTCTCCCCCTCAGGCATAGATAATCTTAGCCGTCTCACCCTCAGACATAGGTAATCTTAGCCGTCTCCCTTTCAGGCATAGGTAATCTTAGCCGTATCCCCCTCAGGCATAGGTAATCTTAGCCGTCTCCCCTCAGGCTTAGGTAATCTTAGCCGTCTCCCCCTCAGGCTTAGGTAATCTTAGCCGTCTCCCCCTCAGGCATAGGTAATCTTAGCCGTCTCCCCCTCAGGCTTAGGTAATCTTAGCCGTCTCCCCCTCAGGCTTTGGTAATCTTAGTCGTCTCCCCCTCAGGCATAGGTAATCTTAGCCGTCTCCCTTTCAGGCATAGGTAATCTTAGCCGTCTCCCCCTCAGGCATAGGTAATCTTAGCCGTCTCCACCTCAGGCTTAGGTAATCTTAGCCGTCTCCCCCTCAGGCTTAGGTAATCTTAGCTGTCTCCCCCTCAGGCATAGGTAATCTTTGCCGTTTCCCTTTCAGGCATAGGTAATCTTAGCCGTCTCCCCCTCAGGCATAGGTAATCTTAGCCATCTCCCCCTCAGGCATAGGTAATCTTAGCCGTCTCCCTTTCAGGCATAGGTAATCTTAGCCGTCTCCCCCTCAGGCTTAGGTAATCTTAGCCGTCTCCCCCTCAGGCATAGGTAATCTTAGCCGTCTCACCCTCAGACATAGGTAATCTTAGCCGTCTCCCCCTCAGGCATAGGTAATCGTAGTCGTCTCCCTTTCAGGCATAGGTAATCTTAGCCGTCTTCCCCTCAGGCATAGGTAATCTTAGCCGTCTCCCTTTCAGGCATAGGTAATCTTAGCCGTCTCCCTTTCAGGCATAGGTAATCTTAGCCGTCTCCCCCTCAGGCTTAGGTAATCTTAGCCGTCTCCCCCTCAGGCATAGATAATCTTAGCCGTCTCACCCTCAGACATAGGTAATCTTAGCCGTCTCCCTTTCAGGCATAGGTAATCTTAGCCGTATCCCCCTCAGGCATAGGTAATCTTAGCCGTCTCCCCCTCAGGCTTAGGTAATCTTAGCCGTCTCCCCCTCAGGCTTAGGTAATCTTAGGCGTCTCCCCCTCAGGCATAGGTAATCTTAGCCGTCTCCCCCTCAGGCTTAGGTAATCTTAGCCGTCTCCCCCTCAGGCTTTGGTAATCTTAGTCGTCTCCCCCTCAGGCATAGGTAATCTTAGCCGTCTCCCTTTCAGGCATAGGTAATCTTAGCCGTCTCCCCCTCAGGCATAGGTAATCTTAGCCGTCTCCACCTCAGGCTTAGGTAATCTTAGCCGTCTCCCCCTCAGGCTTAGGTAATCTTAGCTGTCTCCCCCTCAGGCATAGGTAATCTTTGCCGTCTCCCCCTCAGGCTTAGGTAATCTTAGCCGTCTCCCCCTCAGGCATAGGTAATCTTAGCCGTCTCCCCCTCAGACATAGGTAATCTTAGCCGTCTCCCCCTCAGACATAGGTAATCTTAGCCGTCTCCACCTCAGACATAGGTAATCTTAGCCGTCCCCCCCTCAGACATAGGTAATCTTAGCCGTCTGCCCCTCAGACATAGGTAATCTTAGCCGTCTCCCCCTCAGACATAGGTAATCTTAGCCGTCTCCCCTTCAGACATAGGTAATCTTAGCTGTCTCCCCCTCAGGCATAGGTAATCTTAGCCGTCTCCCTTTCCGAGATAGGTAATCTTAGCCGTCTCCCCCTCAGACATAGGTAATCTTAGCCGTCTCCCCCTCAGACATAGGTAATCTTAGCCGTCTCCCCCTCAGGCTTAGGTAATCTTAGCCGTCTCCCCCTCAGGCATAGGTAATCTTAGCCGTCTCCCCCTCAGACATAGGTAATCTTAGCCGTCTCCCCCTCAGGCATAGGTAATCTTAGCCGTCTCCCCCTCAGGCATAGGTAATCTTAACCGTCTCCCCCTCAGGCATAGGTAATCTTAGCCGTCTCCCCTCAGGCTTAGGTAATCTTAGCCGTCTCCCCCTCAGGCATAGGTAATCTTAGCTGTCTCCCCCTCAGGCATAGGTAATCTTAGCCGTCTCCACCTCAGAGATAGGTAATCTTAGCCGTCTCCCCCTCAGACATAGTCATGTGTATGTGTGATAGGGATATCATGTGTATGTGTGATAGGGATGTCATGTGTATGTGTGATAGGGATATCATGTGTATGTGTGATAGAGATGTCATGTGTATGTGTGATAGGGATGTCATGTGTATGTGTGATAGGGATGTCATGTGTATGTGTGATAGGGATATCATGTGTATGTGTGATAGGGATGCCATGTGTATGTGTGATAGGGATATCATGTGTATGTGTGATAGGGATATCATGTGTATGTGTGATAGGGATGTCATGTGTATGTGTGATAGGGATATCATGTGTATGTGTGATAGGGATGTCATGTGTATGTGTGATAGGGATGTCATGTGTATGTGTGATAGGGATATCATGTGTATGTGTGATAGGGATGTCATGTGTATGTGTGATAGGGATATCATGTGTATGTGTGATAGGGATGTCATGTGTATGTGTGATAGGGATATCATGTGTATGTGTGATAGGGATATCATGTGTATGTGTGATAGGGATGTCGATGTGTATGTGTGATAGGGATGTCATGTGTATGTGTGATAGGGATATCATGTGTATGTGTGATAGGGATATCATGTGTATGTGTGATAGGGATGTCGATTTTGCTTCTTTCTACGAATTTCCTTTTGTATTTTGAAACTGCCCTGGCTGTATTGTATATTTGGTTTCATTTTGTTTGCTACATCAAATATAAGAATTTCACATAGGAGTTGCTCAACCTCACACGAAATAAATTTTATACATCGTCATCCATAATGTACATGCATATCAGTACAACATCTGATAAAAAAGATAGTGGCCAACACTAGACCAGTCGAATGAAAGTTCATATACTGCGTACGAGTAATACCCTCGCGTGAAAGGTTCAGCAGTGTCCATGAGAATAACGGAACCTTATCTGATTTTTTCTGTCTTGTTTAGGTCCTTTCTTTTCTTGTTCCGAAAGATTTTAAATTATTTGACTTTCCAACATTTGGAACGTATCGTACGCACTAAGACAGCTATGCAGATACAACAGGAGTAATTAGAAGGAGAACAGACAATATAATGATCAGTAGGGGAGAACAGACAATATAATGATCAGTAGAGGAGAACAGACAATAGAATGATCAGTAGAGGAGAACAGACCATAGAATGATCAGCAGAGGAGAACAGACAATATAATGACCAACAGAGGAGAACAGACAATATAATGACCAACAGAGGAGAACAGACAATATAATGATCAGTAGAGGAGAACAGACAATATAATGACCAACAGAGGAAAACAGACAATATAATGACCAACAGAGGAGAACAGACAATATAATGATCAGCAGAGGCGAACAAACAATGGAATGACCAACAGAGGAGAACAGACAATAGAATGACCAACAGAGGAGAACAGACAATAGAATGACCAACAGAGGAGAACAGACAATATAATGACCAACAGAGGAGAACAGACAATATAATCACCAACAGAGGAGAACAGACAATATAATCACCACCAGAGGACAACAGACAATAGCATGACCAACAGAGGACAACAGACAATATAATGACCAACAGAGGACAACAGACAATATAATGACCAACAAAGGAGAAAATACAATAGAATGAAC
This sequence comes from Bathymodiolus brooksi, assembly GCA_963680875.1. Classification (NCBI taxonomy): domain Eukaryota; kingdom Metazoa; phylum Mollusca; class Bivalvia; order Mytilida; family Modiolidae; genus Bathymodiolus; species Bathymodiolus brooksi. The sequence continues at coordinate 47,791,630 of OY804581.1, forward strand.
AACAGAGGAGAACAGACAATAGAATGACCAACAGATGAGAACAGACAATATAATGACCAACAGAGGAGAACAGACAATATAATGACCAACAGAGGAGAACAGACAATATAATGACCAACAGAGGAGAACAGACAATATAAAGATCAACAAAGGAGAACAGACAATAGAATGACCAACAGAGAAGAACATACACTAGAATGACCAAGAGGAGAACAGACAATAGAATGACCAACAGAGGAGAACAGACAATATAATGACCAGCAGAGGAGAACAGACAATATAATGACTAACAGTGGACAACAGGCAATATAATGACCAACAGAGGAGGACAGACAATATAATGACCAACAGAGGAAAACAGACAATAGAATGACCAATAGAGGAGAACATACAATAGAATGACCAACAGAGGAGAACAGACAATATAATGACCAACAGAGGAGGTCAGACAATATAATGACCAACGGAGGAGAACAGACAATATAATGACCAACAGAGGAGAACAGACAATATAATGACCAACAGAGAAGAACAGACAATATAATGACCAACAGAGGAGAACAGACAATATAATGACAAACAGAGGAGAACAGACAATATAATGACTAACAGAGGAGAACAGACAATATAATGACTAACAGAGGAGAACAGACAATATAATGACCAACAGAGGAGAACAGACAATATAATGACCAACAGAGGTGAACAGACAATATAATGATCAACAGACGAGAACAGACAATATAATGACTAACAGAGGAGAACAGACAATATAATGACCAACAGAGGAGAACAGACAATATAATGACCAACAGAGGAGAACAGACAATATAATGACCAACAGAGAACAGACAATATAATGACCAACAGAGGAGAACAGACAATATAATGACCAACAGAGGAGAACAGACAATATAATGACCAACAGAGGAGAACAGACAATATAATGACCAACGGTGGAGAACAGACAATATAATGACCAACGGAGGAGAACAGACAATATAATGAACAACAGAGGTGAACAGACAATATAATGATCAACAGACGAGAACAGACAATATAATGACTAACAGAGGAGAACAGACAATATAATGACCAACAGAGGAGAACAGACAATATAATGACCAACAGAGGAGAACAGACAATATAATGACCAACAGAGAACAGACAATATAATGACCAACAGAGGAGAACAGACAATATAATGACCAACAGAGGAGAACAGACAATATAATGACCAACAGAGGAGAACAGACAATATAATGATCAACAGAACAAGATGAAGGGACAAACAATAATCGATAGCACACTACATAAAAAACTAAAGACCGAGCAACAAGAACCCCACTAGACACCGGAGGTGAACTCAGGTCCTCTGGAAGGGTAGGAATTCCGGCTTCATTTGTTAATGTTGGCACGTCTGTTAAGCAGTAGACTATCGAATATGTTTAAATGAATCACCTCTTTTGGTGACTTTGGTCGATTTACGCTATCCTCCTTAGGTTCTTTGGCTTACTTACTCACAAGGACTTTTAAATTATGCGGTTTTCCCATCGTTTGGTTATGATCGGCGTACCCGATGAAGGCTATTCCAGAAATGCGTCGTGGCATGTTTATTAAACAGTAGACTATGAATACTTTTACTTCACTTGATTATATGGGTAACTCGACGGCTGTCGTATACGCAGCATGATATGCTTACCCTTTGCGAGGACCCGGATGCACCCCCGTTTTTCTTGGTGGGTCCGTGTTGTTCATCGATTTAGTTGTCTGTGTTGTGTTTTGTTTGTCTTGTCAGTTTAACGTTGCCAGTGTTTCTAGATTGTCCATTCTGCGGTTTTCTCTAACGTTTATTTAATTAAATCAGTTTCAACAATAGATCACTACGTTCATCGGATAACGTCACCAACTGACATGACATGACCATAAATAAATAAACTTTCCAAATTATTTTTCCCCATAGTATAATCTTCCTAAATTTTCCATTGCATGTTGTAATTTTAATGAATACATCATAAACACGGAATCAAAACACACATATTACATTAATAACATGTTATTATGATGTCACTTCTAATGTGTACTTCCTGTAACTGTATGATATGAAAAGGTATCATATATAATGTATCATTTAACATGTTGTATCAGATAGCTGTCAAATTGTAAACAAATGTATGATTAGTATACCATCTCCACACGCATATGCACAAGTAGGCGGTCGGCCATTAGTTTCATGTTACGTGATAAAATATCATATCTGTTAATGAAGCTGCATCTTTATACAGTGCATTTGGTTGATAAATGATTCATCATTATGATGAGGGGCCGGTGTGGTGGTGATCGTATGGTAATTGGATTGACAACTACATGTGCAATCAGTGTATATCACTACTAATGTTGGGAGTTCGAACCCCGTTCACGGCGAGGTGTACTCGATACAACAGTATGTGATAAAGTTTGTCAGTGGCTTGCGACAGATCGGTGGTTTTCACCTGGTACTCCGGTTTCCTCCACCAATAAAACTGATCGCCACGATATAACTGAAATATTGTTGCAAGTGGCGTTAAACACTACAACCCTAAACCTTGTGTCCTGTCTGATATATAAACGATGGTTGCGTCCATCGGCTTTCGTTCGTGGAATTGATGTTGTAAATATGGCAACCTCTGTGTCGCGGGCGTTAGATGTGCTGTGTATGATGTTCGAGATTATTCTTTATGACACAGCTGTTCGCCGTGTTGTATGTGGGGGTTGGCACTTTGCTCGCATGTGGGGGGCACGTGCGTGGCTGCATTGTTTCAATGGGAGGGATGGTTTGGATCCATATGACTAGTTTATCCCCTCCACGTATTATTGAAGTACCTATACCAAGCAAGGAAAGTGAGCAGTCGTGTATTTGTGTGTAAAGCGTATCGATTTGTGTCTCTATGTGCGATTTTTTAATTGAATTTTTGGAAATGTTCCGATAGTGTGGTATTTTCTTGATTTTCATTTTATTGTTTTATCAAATTTAGAATATAGGATATAGAATGCATTTTCATTTATTTAGATAAATCATAAAATTAGTTAAAAACAAAATACAATTCATGCATATTATTAACTTAAGTACAATATCACATTATAAATAACATTACAAGTAGTAACCTAAATATAAAAATATCAAACTAGAGTCTCACATGAGCCTATATTGCTCACCAGGTAATCACGATTTATCCAACCATTGTCCATGGTATTATATTCTAAATTATGATATCCCAGGACTTGAACGTAATCAATTCGGGGCATCCATTAGTACAAAATTAATTCTTCATATAACAATTTTTCTTCTAGTAAAATGAATTTTCATTCTTGGCTCTTCAGAAGATTTGAAATTTGTTTTCCCCATCACAGCCGACTTTAAATATTTGAGACTGGGGTTCTAGATGTCCACCATTGCATGGTTTAGTCTAAATATCACATAGATTAATGTCATTAAAAATAATTTCGCCATTGCAATCTATGGTTATATTTGGATACAACATGCCCTTGATCCTGCCCATCTATACATATTGTAGGCTTGGAACTGTATATCATAATTTTATATCTACGGTTTTAGTTTTTATAGTGATGATTTATGTCAAAAGACTAGGTTTTAAAAAAATGATCTTTTAACATTTTAAAATTTTAGACCACAAGAGGCTGGACCTATTAGAAACTTGATTCTTTTGTGTTCGTGATTGAATCTACATAACACAATGATGATTCGTATTATTTACAATATTATTTCCATCACTGGTTCTTCTGAAAAAAAAAATATTTGTTATTGTTCCGACAATGTGGTATTATTTTATTATTCATATTAAAACAAATCTATTTTGCAGTGCATGTTATATTTATAACCACAGGGTACATGATCGTATAATTTTAGTTATTTATAGATTTATAACTATATATGCAATCAGTGTTTATCACCACAAACGTTGTGAGTTCGAATCTCGCTCAGGCGAGGTGTACTCGATACAACATTATGAGATAAAGTTACAGTATCTCTGTAGTGTTCTCCGTGTACTCCGGTTTCCTTCACCAATAAAACTGACCGCCACGATAGAACTGAAAAATTGTTGAAAATGGCGTTTAATAATAACCCTAACACATGGAGGTAATCTTTTGTGGAAGCTTGAATCTGCAAAATTTCAAATTTAATTGATGTTCCCTTAATACTGCCTCGTCATGGAGGAACAACTTCATTTGAGCAAATATGAATCTCTCTATCCATGGGCCTTACCTGTCAAGCTTAGTTACAGTTGGTTGAGCAATTTTGAATTAGTTGATTAAAATGTGAAAAAGTAAAGAAAAGGTACAACGGATGCCAAGTGATACTAGTTCACTTGTTCTTTGGCCAAATAACATAAACAAGTACAATTATAACACATAGTATATCAATATATATAAAAAACAACAGAAGTAATAGAAAAACTAGCATTGTTATTAGGTGTTGATGGGTCATGTGATAAAACAAAATAGAAAACAACCAAAATTGTCAAAATTTATTTAGATTTAAACTTGTTTAGATTTCATATATTCCTTTCCTGGACATTGTAGTCATCATAAAATAAATAAATTAAAAGTGACATTGTAAGCTGTTCACAAGATGTCCACGAAATTCTTACATGAAACGTATATATTTGATTTTATGGAAATTGTTGTTCATATTTAAGCAAATGATTAGTATTTGAGATCGATCAAAAAAAACAAAAAACAAAAACAAAACAAAAAACAAAAACAAAATTAAAACAAAATTATAAAATAAAGTGACAAACATATATAATTCATCATAACACTGAATCTATCTTATTTCAAAATTTAATATAATATCGGCACCTACGAAGTTTGTCTTATTTTGAAATAATAACCTGTGATAATACATTTCTCTGACGTCACACTATTGTTCGAACAGTGGATTATGTTTAAGAATCTACAGTTCATTCTTTTGTTCTTGAATATGCAAACTATAATATATAATTTTATTTGTTATTTTATTATGCTTTCTTTCATGTACTATCTCATAATCTTTGTCAACCTTAATGTTCAATTATTGAGCTTTCTTTAATAAAGTATTTCGTATATGAACTTTAACCTTTTACTGTTTTAGGCTTAAAAACGTGTATCGAACCACTGCAGGGTTTTTTGACATTCAATACTTCCATCTAACCACTCGGCTACGGTGACCACACTACTATACTCTATAATTAGTATATATGACTCTTGATAGTAAGCTTTGTTAAAAAAAATATCAACAATTTGTATAAAAAAGCAATTGATCAATATATACAAGACACGATACAAGTATTTCAGATCTGGCATAATTTATGTTCAGAACTGACGAGTATGTGAACTTTTAAAATATATTCTCGCAGTACAAAAACAACTAACGAACCGACCGCAAGTAATAACAAATCAGAAAGACCACAGGTGAACATTTGGGACACTTGAAAGACCTTGAAATATCTAAATATAAACGATTCTTTTCACTTGAAAGACCTTGAAATATCTAAATATAAACGAAAATCGAAAGCACGAATGCCGGTAATATTTTGTTGTTTAACTTTTGTTAATTGTGGCTTATTTAGCTTTCTGAATATTAAAAAGGTAAAAAATAAAATGAAAACATTGTTGTAGATGGAAATGTATTATGTAAGAGAATACACTCCAACTTGTAGATTCTTAAAAATAATCAACTCGGGTCTCGTTGATTATTTTCAAGAATCTACAGTTGGAGTATATTCTCCATTAAATAATTCATACATTAATGAAAGACGAAATATGATCCATGAGAACATGGTCTTGTTATAATTAGCTATAATCTTAGAAATACATTTCCTACACGATTGTCCAAACCACCGGTCAGTACGTTTAGCATTGACATGGTTAGCAAGATATATTTATTATCAAAATTTACATTTCGTAAATAATGAATTATGTATGGATTAATGTAGTCTAAAACTGCAGAACTTGATTACTTGTCTGTGACCAATACATTCAAAATTATAAAAATATTGTAAATTGGTCAACATTGCTGGAAACAATCTCACTTTATACTTAAAATATTACTTAAATAACAATTTGATGGATTAAAATATAAATTAACTGTTTAAAGTATAAATATTCTAAAATGTTCATAGCACAATGATATAAAAATACTATATAAACATGTATAAATATTCTAAAATGTTCATAGCACAATGATATAAAAATACTATATAAACATGTATAAATATTCTAAAATGTTCATAGCACAATGATATAAAAATACTATATAAACATGTATAAATATTCTAAAATGTTCATAGCACAATGATATAAAAATACTATATAAACATGTATAAATATTCTAAAATGTTCATAGCACAATGATATAAAAATACTATATAAACATGTATAAATATTCTAAAATGTTCATAGCACAATGATATAAAAATACTATATAAACATGTATAAATATTCTAAAATGTTCATAGCACAATGATAAAAAAATACTATATAAACATGTAAAATTATGAGTAATATAGGAAAATATATCACAATTGATCAATTGGTGTCAATAATCAGATTAGTATGGACAAATTTAATCACAGTATGCTACTCGAAAAATAAACAAATATATATGCCTATTACATTATATTGAAATAACTATTGTTGACTATATAATATTTCTATTGTTAAATTTTACAATGATGCAATTGGATATAATATCAATTAATATTTGTATCTACATATGAAACACTAGGAACAAACAAACATTTGTAACAAGAGCTTAAAGACACCAAAGTAATCAGAATTCTTAAATAATACTTTGGTGTCTTCAAACTTTTCTTAGTGTTATGAAATGGATAAATTAGTATAGTGACTGGACGGTCATCGTTGAATATTCATTGACAATGGAATTGTTCTCTTGAGAATATATTTACAGTTATTTGATTAATTACAATATGGAAATGATACAACATATACCTATAATTTGAATCTGAATGTGAAGTTTGGTGTTTAAAGCCACTTTAAACAATATTTCAGCTATATCATGACAACCAGTTTTAGTGGTAGAGGAAGCCGGAGTACCCGGGGAGAACCACCGACCCTGGGCAAGCAATTGGTAAACTTTATCACTTGCGGCTGCGAGTCGAGTGCACCCTTTTTGTAATTTACAAAGCTGGGCGCAAACCCACGTCGTATTGGTGATATGCTTGTATGAGCTGTTAGATCCAACGATCTAACTCATTGAGCCACCCGGGCCCCGTTCATAGACCTATAGATTACTATTAATGGGTAATGAAAATATGCAGACAATCATTTAATGTTTTTATACACTTCTTGTACAATGGTGGATTTCTCAATTTCAAAAATATCGAAAATAGAAATAGACATCATCCCAAAATATTTAAAAAAGAACATATTTATAAATGTATATTGCACAGTGAAACGTGCTTACAACAAATCTCCCTCCGACCAGTGCTTGTGTTCAGATTAAGTCAACAAAGACTTCCTACATTGACACTTTATTTAAAGTTTGGTTTATATAGGTTTCCAGTTTATTCATGGTTCGGCTTAGAATTATTTCAGTGTATAAGGTATTGATCGTTCTAACTATCTATCTTTAACATTTGTTTATAGTAGCTGTGTATCATCGTGTAAATAACCAAAGACTCATTGTACACAACAAGACGCATATCTAAAACAAATTAACAAAAATCACAAACACAAATAAATACATAAATTAATGAAGGTATCAAACATATTGAAATACATCTATTTGATATATACATATATATTTATAGTATTGTTTTGACAGAAATGACTTATCAAAGCAATATCGCATCGGGGACAAAGTCTGAGATACGAGATGCGATCCATTTCAAGAAAAAATCATCAACGATATTATGTTGGTCGCTGATTCGTCAAGGCGAACCCAGTGACGTCAATGTAACGACACAAAGTTCAATGATAATTTTTCATATCACGTATGTCGCTAGCTAAACATAGAATAGCAGTAGCTATGAAGGTCGAGACAGGCATGATCGCTAGTATCACAGCGAGCCCGATAGGATGATACTTTTCAGTATCAGAGTCAGTCCGTTGATGCTGAACATATCCGTACGTGAGATCAACGGAAAGTGTAAGCGTTATCGATATACTATCGTGTGTAAAGATCAAAGAGAAAATTGACATATCGATAAAATGTTACCATTTACACTAGGCGATACCCCTCATCGTCGATCTCATGCTTCTTCTTTGTTTTCCGTTTTGGCTGTTTAGGTCGAGGCGGTGGTGGATAAAGATGAGATTCAACAAGACACCCCTTTCGGTCGTATGACTCTATCAAATTCCTCCACACACTGTTACATTTCAGCAAATATTTGTTACCTTATTAGATAAAAAAAAATCAAATATGAGCGATTTAATAAGGTATATATAAACTGCAGCCTTGTCTGTAGTTCAATAATAGATTAGGAAAATATATAAATGTTAATTGTAATTCATAAGAATAATTTCTTCTATTAACTATGATATATCAAGCATCAAGAACAGTTGAAGCTTACAAAATGTGATTTGAACTAAAATGCTGACCCTTTTGAAACTAGATCATTCCCGGTTATTCTATCTGTTTTATGTATTTTGATTTTAAGGATACACTGGTATGCAGAGCATGGTGTTCCCGTCTAATTTGTATTTTCTACTTTTATGCTATATCACATATTGTCATAAAAATTACATTAAGTTACAAAGAAAAAAGAAAAACAAAACATAGTGTTATTGTTACACGTTTCATTTTCGTGAAAAGTAGTATATGTCCGATAGTCGCTCCATATCTAATAATATTTAATAATCTTTCTAACAATCCCGCATCTCAGTCTAGAAGACGCGTTCAAAAATCAATAGATTAACAAAAGCTGTTTTCCTTTTCACAGATTCAGGGAATGTTAGGTAATTAATTTCCATTTGCGTACGTTCAACATTAAAACTACTTTGTAATATGACCATTGCTTGTTGTTGGGGTTGTGTGTCATCTTGAAGAAATTTCCGCATAAATGAACCAACTTTACAGGTTGAAAGAGGGTATTTGAATATGTTTCTGAGAAAATTATTGGCAGATTTAAACTTCCATGTTAACTATAATGGTTTGGAGAGAAATGTTTACCTCTAGCATAAACTGATACACTTGACTTCACTTTGACTATAGATATGTTCCGTTTGTCGGAATCATAATCCGATCCTTTCCTCATTGATGACTGTTCAAATGGTTTGTAACAAGAGTAACAAGACGGGTGCCACATATAGAGCAGGAACTGCTTACCCTTCCAGAGTATATGAATTCACCCTAGGCTTTTGGTGGGGTTCGCGTTGCTCGATCTTTAACTTTCTATGTAGTGCTTTGTTTAGATCGTTGTTTGTTCTATTTCGTTTGGCCATGGTGTTATCCGTCGATTTGCATAAAATAATAAATAAATAAACATCATGTGTCTCTAACCATTTTGCGTGTCTTATAATATCGTATAGATAATATACCACCTTGAACAAAAGTTTAAATATATCCTACCTATGATAAACAATCCTTTCTTTGCTCGGGTAAGTGCTACGTTAATCTGGTGCATGTCGATGATGAATCCAAGGTTTTGAACACACCAACCTAATGTTGGATTCTTCTCTATTCTGTATTCTGGTAATGATCTCACCAAGCTAAATATAACATAATCCCATTCACCACCTACAAAATTCCTCAAAATACTTCAATTTCCATAATGAATGCAGTATTGTATTAGAAAAAAACAGTACTTCATATAAAGTAGAAATGAACATGGACAGCAAAAAGATAATTGATATATGTATATGACGTTAATCATTTTGAAGTAAAACAGTAGCACGATCAAATTATAATATATCTATATTTGCTGAAATATGTGCGTTGATTGTTGATGACGTCATTTCCTTTTTGTTTTCATGTGTATGTCATAAATTAATTTTAGGCTTATACCAAATTTGAATTAATGAAGCTTATATGTTCTAAAGCTTTTGTTTTACCGTTCAAGTACCTCAATTCAGCCTTTGATATATTATTGTTCCATTTTAATATTGTAATATGTGTCATTTTAATTTGACAATTTCATAGCTTGTGCTTTAAATAAAATTTAACCCCAAGTTTAAAGACTGAACAAGAAGAATAAGCAAATAGGTATTTTGCATGCGTTGTCCATAGCAAAGATTATATATAAACCAAAATAGCAAAGATTATATATAAACCAAATATACTTATAGCATATTTACAGAAAATACTAATTCTATGGAATGTAGAACTACATATGAATTAAGATATAATGCCATACGCATCGGTTAACCTCGCCACACAGTTCCTGTCCCATGCAAGGACCTGCATTTCCATCGGTGTTCAAAATGTCGAGGTCTTTTTTGTGTTCAATATATAGAGGTGATAGCTATTTTTTAATTTTTTTTTATATATTAAAGACATTGTTGACAATTAATGTAAAATATATAAAACATCTCAAATAAACATGAATAAAATAATAACGGTATAAAATCAACGTTGGAATACATTGACAGAAAGCACCTTATCATATATATAATGTCTATGCATCAACACATGCATACTCTATTTGGTTTTCATTGGTGTTAGTATATGTCTGTGAACCTGAGATGTTGAGTTAAATCTCACCATCTGTTACCAAGTACATTGCACTAACCTTGACTGGCGACTACAGTATTGACATTAACACCATTATAACCTGCCTTTGTCAGTGATTCACGAATAGCAGCACACTGGTCATTGTATTGGGACATTATGTTCACTGTTATGTTTGAAGATCTGAATATTTTCTCATTTTCGACAAGATGTCGGTATATTTTTACCTGTAATATTTAAAAATCAAACATACAGAAATATCGTTGCATTGTGATTATTTAGGATACACACAACTGAAGTGAAATATTAATTGTACCACGGTTTGAACAAATGAAAATCATGTCAATATATGTTTTATTGGTGGCTGGGTGTGCGGATTGCCACTTTCAACAATATTTCAGTTATATCGCGACGGACAGTTTTATTGGAGGAAATAGGAGTGCCTGAAGATAACCACAGACCTGCCGCATGTCACTGACAAGCTATCACATAATCATATATGGAGTACACCTCGTAACGAGCAGGATTCGAACTCACAACGTTAGACTGGATTGGCACTGATTGGATCGGTAGTTGTAAATCCAACTACCATACGATCACGATCACGACGCCCCCATGATAATCAATGATGCATTTGATTAACTGCGTACAATCAGATTATATAAAACGTATATCAATATCGTTTTTGTGTAAATTACTTGTAAATGTATGACCCCTCCCCACAATTTTTTTTTTCATGTTTCACAACAAATGAATTCACATCATCTAGAGCAACTGACTAACAAACTTCTATTTACTTTTATTGACAACCCTTTCCATGTTACATTTAATCCGTTGAACATCTTTGTAGCCCAACCATTTCTACCCTTTAATGTACATTGTACATGGAAATGACATAGCAAATAAATAAAATTAAAGCATTTAAACTACTGGTATATTGTGAAGTAAACATTTAATTATATAAACTTACAACTTGTTTTACTTCTTCTGTATTTCGCCTAGAATTCTCGTTCCCTTCCTCAGTGCTCACTGGTAAAATTTCCTCTTCGCCGTAAATGTGACAGAATATTGTTCTCTTATCTTTATCAAACCATGCCATCAATGGCCGGTCTTCCACATATGATTTTGAGTTTACATCGGTTTTTAATTTGCCGAGATAGAATGTATTTGATGGAAATTCACAGATGCTTGGATGCTACAAAAAGTACTAATATATTACTGTAGCGCTCAATACGATAAATAAATAACAGTATATCAAATCATTGATTATTGAACAAATATATATATGCTTTTCTTAAGGAATATTTGAAATTGATGAACAGGTTATACGATATAACCTGGTTTGGGTCAGTTTATGCTTAATAAACCGCGAAGCGGTATATGAAAAGCGTAAGCTGACCAAAACAAGGTTATGCAAGTATAACCTGTTCAAGAATTTCAAATATTCCTTATAATTCAATTTTTTATTACACAATTTAATGATTCCTCAATTTTAATTACGATTATTTCATGTGATTATTTGAATTTGTGCTTGACGGATGAACACGTTGGTGACGTCACAATACCAACCCAGGTTATCGAGTATAGCCAAAATTTTCTCCAGGCGGATTAGCCAATCAGATTGAAATATTCAAATCAGATTAAATTACATTTGAATAAATGTTAGAGAATACCGACAATCCAAAGACGATGGCAACGTTAGGTACGCAAGACGAAGACAAACAAAACCAAACCACAACACAATATTTGTTGAGCACCACTATACGTAAACAAACACAAATAACGTAAATAAGATATAAGCCCTCCTACAAACAAACACAAATAACGTAAATAAGACACGAGCCCTCCTACAAACAAACACAAATAACGTAAATAAGACACGAGCCTTCCTACAAACAAACTGGGGATAAAGACGTACAAAACATGGTTTTTATACGGAAATTGTAGCGGACATCACAATACGGAACTCAGAACGTAACTTTAGATTGTGTCTATTGTACAACTAAATTGATTGATTGATTGATTGATTGATTGATTGATTATTGTTTTTAAAACACCTAACAAGCAGTAGTTTAGCTATAGAAGTATATACATATAAACTATATAGAAGGAGGGAATGGATGGGTGAAGTGGTCACCATACATTTCGTGTTTTTATAGCGGCTACAATGCGCCTACCCTTTCTTTAAATAAAAATAACCGAAGAGATCTTCAGCATGTAGGGTGCGTTGTACTCTCCATGCATATTACCTATTACACTCCACGATCAGGATTTCCGTTATATAACCTGACACCCGCGGACGCGCTGTACAAATAAAAACAACATTGCAAGATGTTGGGTTTTAATATGTTATGAATGAAGTTTTCTTTTGCTGGTGGAAATCAAGAAGGTAACGTATTTGATATTGAACTAATTAATATTGTTTTTTCTATATCTACGTACTAAATAAATTAGCCACAAACTACTTTATTCAATGAATATGTAAAAGACATTCATGCAATATTACGATAAATACAAATTATTTACCATTCGATATTGGAATTGTAATTGTACAATATGTTCGTCATCTTTATATCTCTCAAAAAGGGATTTCTGGAGACCAAGACGTCTTGCCTCTGGACAAACAACTATCGGTTGCAGCTGCATATGGTCACCAATCAAAACTACTTGTTTTGCCTTTGTTGCAATGATGGTTGCAATAGCTTCAGGTTCGGTACACATTCCACATTCATCAATTATGACTTGAAATATCCTATCTTTCATACCCGTCAACAGCTTCACATTAGTAGTCATTGCTGTTGTGCAAAATATCACATCATAGTGTGACAGCTCTTCTATTGTAGCTTCTTGTACGAGTTGCATGTACGCCTTGATTTCTTCAATATCCACTAAAGTTGATTCGTTGATTTTGTCGGCAAATTTTTTCCCAGGTTGACGTATCAAATGATGAATTGAAATATCTTTTAAATTTTCATCAGTCTTGCTCTCTCTTGTCATATGCCTTGTTGAATAATCCCTTCCAGGAACGGGAAAGTCTAATCTCTCGATTGAGCTACCATATAAGCGAGCAATTTTGAGCTTGCTTTTCGTACCTCTTGTTAACCTCAAAAGTCGATCTGTTAGCATTAAATATAATAATCAGATTACATGTAGAAACAACCATTGTGTGTGTTTGTGTGTCTGAACATTAAACCCAACATTGCTAGAAATATATTTTTTGCACTAAAATAACAACACTTGTAATTTATGTAATATAACATTTTTTTAAATTGCTATTATTTCTGCCTAAAACTTATATAAGTGATCATCCTTTTTTGTGTAAACAATACATTACTTTCATTTTATCATTACAAGTACCTGGGCAATCAGTACCTATCACCACTTAACTTGTACTCTCGAATCCCGCTCATGGCGAGATGTACTTGATACAACATTATGTGATCAAGTTTTTTTCAGGGACTTGTTATCAGTCGGTGGTTTCTCCGGGTACTGCTGTTTACTCCACCAATAAGACTGACCGCCACGATAGAACTGAAATATTGTTGAAAGTGGCATTTCAACACCATAAACCGAAACCTATTTTATCATCATCATTTTAAATTTGAATTTTAACTCACTAGCTACAAGGTCAACTGATTTGTTAGATGGTCCACAATATATGATCTGACTGTTTCCTCCTCCATTCTCTTCGATCTTCCTGTTGATGTCATTAAACAAAACAACCAGCTTGATACCCATATTGGTTTTACCAGTACCTGTCAATGACATGTAGAATTTCTGTAGTTTCGTAACAAAGAAACAAAATAGTACAGTCTCGGAATAATTCGGAAATCCATTCAAATAATCGTGGAAACAGAGGAACAATCGATACCTCTAACACGTGACCTCTCACTTTCCTTGCTTGTCAAAAGCACTTCAATAAAATGTGGTTAGGTTATATGATATCAAACCTCACCTTATTGTGATATGATGAAGTCATGCCAGTGTTTTCCATGGCTAAGTAAAATATTAACAATCACATATGACTAGATGTTGCGAGATGTTGCTACGTTTCTTGGCTAAATGACGAAAACTTTAATACCTACACGTAGATAAAGTTTCAATGAGAGATGAAATACCAGAAAAATATGCTTACCTTAAATTAATGAAATGTTTAATTGATGTAACTAACAAATTCTTTTGTTTTAATGTTATACATTGAACAAACATATCGAAAACATCCATACACTATTGTCTTTATTCAAACCATATGTCGAGGGCTAAGATAGAGGCAAACATCACTGAGAGAATATCCATATTATCCAAAAACCTGTATTAAAAGACCACCGCTGTAGTACACTATATTCTACTTACATTTTAAAGATTATATTTTATCCTGCAATTGTGTGATTTTCAGTAACAATAAAGGGGGTTAAATAAACTTCAGTGTTATTTAGTCATGGGTCTAATAAAGCTTTACGGTTTCTGATTCACGTAGAGCAACATAAAGAAACGGTAACAATATAAGTGCTGACGCTACAGATGACGCCAATGAAAACGGTTAGAACGACTCTTGTTTCAGCTATTTTCAGACAATTTGGCAGTTGTTTTGGACTTTTTGATATTGCAGGATAAACACAATTTACGTACATTATCGCTAAATATAAAATTAATTGCACTCGCAGCGAAACAGTCTAGAAAAAGGCTAGCATTTTTACCTGTTTCTAAAGCTTGTACAAATAAAGTTTATATTTTCCGACAATGTATTTATATTGTATGTTTGAAACTCCGGTGATTGGCCTTTAAAGACATGTTTTACAGTATTGTATATATAATTGATAACAAAATTGTGTAATGTGTTCTGATGTCATACCTGGAGGTCCATGTATTAAACTGAATGTTGATTTCAGTGCCATTTTTATAGCTTTAGTTTGTTGGTTGTTATTCAATGGCAGACCGATATCTACATCTCTGTCAGTTATATTTTGTATATGATCTTTATCTGAAAACAGTCAAAGGCATAATTAAATGAGATCGCCATAACTGGAATCTAGTGTAAACAAATGCAGTTGTGTTTATTCCTTTTATATAAAATAAGGTGTGCTTAATCAGTTGTCCAGGGAAAGAGACAAATCACAATAATACAATAAAAACAAGTGCAAGTTCCATCGCAGTTAAAAAACGGTCTATTGTACTATGACATTTAATCGAGTTTTGCAGTTATGCTTAGGCAAATTGGTTTTATTGCACATAAGCGCTTTTAAGTTATTTGTCTTTCCATTCATCTGACTTTGAGCATACATGATGGTTATTCCAGAAGCGTGTCGTGCGCATTAAATTAGATATCTAAGAATCCCTATAGTTTGTTTGCAGTACGTCTATCGCCTTCGTTAATTAGCTATGTACCTTATAACTCTTGCTTTGTATTAAAATGTACATGTATTGGCATTCTTTATAGACGTATCTGGAAACAAAGCACGTGCATATGCATATCGCTATAATTGTACTATAATTAATCACTAATTTGCATGTCATAATAATTCTGATGATGAAATAACAACGTTAATAGATCATTGTTTGTCCTTTTGTCCTTTTTCTTCTTTTGGACATTGTGTTGTCTGTTCTTCTTTGATATACGGGTAATGATTACCCCTTTGGTATGTTCAAACCTTTCTTAATAAGACATTGCAACATTCCATTTATAGCTATCTAATGTATACAAACCTAGATTAGGTGGTTTTCTGTTCAAGGCTATCGCTTTTGCTAGAAGTGTCGATGTATTCAAACAGCCTACTTTTTCCTCAGTTCGCCTGTAAATTAGAATTTGTTTGCATAAATATTTGAAATTTATCGTCTATATTTGTATTAGAATTTCAAATGTTATCAGAAGCGTTTGAAGATACCAAAGGGGCAATCAGAATCCGTATATCGCAGAAGAACAGACAACACAATGACCAAAATGAAAAAGTACAAAAGGACAAACAACGATCCACAAAACATACATATAAATCTAAAGATCGAGCAACACGAACCCCACTAAAAACCGGGGTGAACTCAGGTGTTCCGGAAGGGTAAGCCGTTCCTTTTCCACTAGTGGCACCCGTCGTGTTAATCTAGTTACAAACCCGGTAATGAGTCGTGAATGAGGAAAGTACCAGGAAGTGTTTACGACAAGTGGAACATATCCATGGTCATTTGTGACACAGATATTCCATAACGGTCAACCAAGTCATGTTGACTTCAACTTTACCAAAACAAACCCTTGGTGCAGTAGCTTCTGTCAACTACCTGGAGCTTCAAAATAAGTTTTTACTAGAATTTAAAAAAACAACCAAAATTAAGATGTTACACGTGTTACACTAGCTGGAGCAGGAACTGCTTACTCTTCTGAAGAACCATAATTTAATTCTGTTTTCAGTGGAGTTCGTGTTGCTCAATCTGTAGTGTTCTGTGTGGTAGTTTGTCTTTTTGTCCTTTTTACGACAATGTATTGTCTGTCCTTCGAAAAACATCATCTGATTAAAACAATTACATTTGATGATAAAGACCATAGACTCTCTTCTATGGATCTAAGATTATACACATGAAAATACTACTGTCATGTATAAATATATACCGGGTATCGATTTTGCCACTGTTTCTACTAGTATTTCTAATTAGAATGTGGAACTCTTCTTACGATGTGGTAATTTTCGTTTTTCATTTAACATGCTCACATGTGTTCTGTCACATATATCGTGTGTGCCTAAACCGGCTTATAATCTATGTTATAATCACACCACACAATGAGTATTTTGATTATAATTTGTCAATTTAATGTCTAGCTGACGGTGGCCACCATAACTTTATCGTCACGGATTACATGTGTCACAACTTTACCGTCACGGATTACATGTGTCATAACTTTACCGTCAAGAATTACATGTGTCACAACTTTCCATTGATATGTTCCCTTTGTTGTAATCACTATAACGCTTTTCCTCATTCATGACTCACTATCAGATTTTTGATAAGCATAACACGATGAGTGCTACTAGTGGATCTCGAATTACTTACCCTTCTGAAGCACCTGGGTTTACCCTTGTGTTTATGGAGTTTGTGTTCACTTTCTTTATTGTGTTTTATAGATTGTTTGTCGTTTTTCTCCTTTTTCTTTTGGCCTTTGCATTGTCTGTTCTTCTCTAATTTATGGTTCCCGTTTATCCCTTTCGTATCTTTAAACCTTTTCTTATATAAGGTATATTAAACCATTATTATACTTTACATACATTTTTACTATGTAGAAATATTAAGAAAATTTGTCTGTTTATATGGAAATTTGCTAACGTGTTTATATGAACAATTTGCTGAAATGTTTATATGGAAAATTTGCTGACGAGGAAGACAATCCCCAACAAATATGATGTAGATGTAGGTTTTCTCCCGCCATACAACCCCTGACAACCGAAAGCGTGTTGGGAATCGGTATTTCAAGTTAGTCCTGTTCCGTAATTGTATTATTTATACGCAAAATTATTTATTTGTCTTCTACTAAGCAAATTTTTCAAAATTATCAGTGAACATGATATAATTAAGGAATCAAATCACGTTGGATTGGATAGGAGGTCAGAATGTGAAATTAATATGTAATGAGAAGTCTTAACGATGCTCTTCCTAGAGAAGTTTCGGTATAATCTAACAGTAATTTCCTTCATATGAAGTGAACATTAAGTTGTCAACCCCTTTTTACTTATGAAGGCAACAATTGTATATTATTAATCAAATATGCATGATGCTACATCCTAACACATACATTAAAATGTTCTAAAATAAAATGACGAATCATCCCGCGTCTGTATAAGTGTTGATTAACGGGTACTTCTGGTCTGTTTACCAGTTCAAATATTGTTTATTTAGTACTTCGTGATATTATCAATAATGATTGATTGGAAAACTGAGTATTACTTAAATATCGGAAATACTGATAACAAAAATGGAAACTATAGAGTGGCTGTTATCTTCTGTCGAAGTGGGAATAGACAATATTCGTGCATTGTCTTAAAATACAAAGTTTATGTGCATCAGGCTATAAAACTAGGATACAGGCGATGTTTGCCGGGCTCTGTCTTATTAGCTGAATACACATACACTAATATATTTTAAGATGCTGCATTGATATTGGGTTTATCGTGCAGAAAAAAATACATTATTTCATTGATATTCATATTTTGAATTAGATAATAAAATTATATATTTTCCCTTGATCGCCCCTTTTGATATTTTCTCTCAATAGGAAGTGAACTTGATTTATAACTTGATCCCACAACTCAACAGGGGTAGCAGAAAAAGCTACATTTCGGTCAGTGACAGTCTAGAGGAAAAAATTATCCAATCAATGAAATTTACCTGCTCAAATAAAATAAGTACATGATTAATATGCGTATTCTTACTTGTCCATTTCCGGTTTTGCAAGAATCTCCACACTGCATTTTAGATTCTTCTCTCCATGGCCAGGAGGTCGTCTGGATTTGGAGCCCAAATTCTTGAAATATATCCTAGACTTTTCATCTGGTGTGTTCTTCTTGCCAATAGCGAGTCTGTCGATTTTTGCATGTTTTGTCCATATTTTGTATTCTTGAGGAGCTGTTGTCTTCTGAGGTTTAAAATATTCTCCATCTTTTGTTGATGTGACACATTTTATACACAGATAATCAGAGCTTGGAACATATTGTATTTCTTCGGTTTCTACAAAATTGATGGACATTGAACCGAAATCTATATTTCTTTCGAAACAAAAATTAGAACCCAAAGTAAATGATCCTCCGTCGGCATTAAATGACACAAAAATATCATTCAAAATGATAGGATCATCCCTAACAACCGTCATAGCTGTTTCCATCAAAATAATTGGAATCCAAATGTTCTTATATTCCTCAGAATTATCATACCGTGTTTTCGTTGCCGTTGTTGAATATTTTTCTAGGCATTGGATTGGATCTCTCATATGCTCTAAACAGTATTTCAAATTACGAGTCATATCAAATACCTGAATATAGGGTGTTAATATTCCCCTTCGAAATTCAGAGGAATACTGAACGGCTATCACCTGACCATGACGGAAGTCCATGCTGTAGTCGCAGAACTGTTTGGTTAACATTGAGTTAACTTCTGTCTTCTTTTTTGTCGGATCTATTGTTTCGGAATTAACATCATTTTCTGTATCTAATGATGAATGAAGGAATGATTTTGAAAGTGATTCACCAGTGTCCAAGTTGTTTGCTTGGTTGCTCAATTGAGAACTATTTCTTTTCGTAATCAGTTTTTGAATATATTCTATCCAGAGAGTCATTTGTTTAAAATCTGATTTTTGGTGCGGATCAATTTTTTGTGGTGTACCACCTTTCAAAACTTTGTAACCGTCGCTTGGATTCTTTGGATAAGGCCGTGTGCGTAGTCTGGAGTATATTCTGCTTTTCCATGTTAACACCATATATTTTCGATCCGCCGCACTGTTTAATTTATCCACATCTCTTTTGTATTTTGGTCGTTCATGTACACCAAGCAAATTGATCCTTAGAGTTTTACAATGCTTGCTGAGAACATCTAATCCTGGAATGACTAAGCTTATATCTTTATCGTTGACACATTCAGTAATAAAGCCATGTACTACAACAGGAGCTTTACGGAAATGGTACGCTAAAAGAAGTGATTGACATTCTTGATCGTATCGTTTCGCCCGTAACATTATTTTGTTAATGTCTTGGCAGATTTCGTGTATCGAGTCTGCACTGTAAGGTGACTCTTCATTTTCTATTGCTGCATGTAGAAGACGGTGTACAACCAAGTCTACATATCTACGAATAGGGGCCGTAAAGTGAGTATATGGAAATATGCCTAAATTAAAATGTTTGCCCTCTGAATGTTTATGGTATCCGGAACATCGATACTCTGCAAGGCTCTGCATACATTTCCAGTCATGTAATGCCATTGCGTGAAACGGGTGCAGTTCCTCTTTGCATAACAGAGCTGCGGCTTTCTCTTCCTCGCCGTTCTCGATATGTTCCATCACGTTCCTCCACAACCATCTCTGTACAAAGACTATGTCATTATACCTCAGTTTCATCTCGGATTCTCTTTTTGTACCTGTTGGACACCCTTGTATTTTTAGAATCATATCAGCAATTAGGGGGTATGCCTTTTTCCATTCGTTTAGTTTTCTTGTTGGCGGAGAATCCTGACATCTTAAAGGAATGCAATCAGGAAATATGCGCAATAGAAAAGATGCAATCGAATGATTTGTGAGGATCATCAATTCCTCAATCAAATAATACGCCTCTGGATAGTTGCTATTGTTTTCCTCATTTTCTGGAAGCTCAAACTCGTATGGAATTGAAAACATACCATCTCCTAGCCTCTTCTGTCGTAATGACTTTGAAACCTTGAACAAATTTAGAATGTCATCTTTCCATTTAGAGCTTTCTCCGCCTTCTATAATATTCTGCACTTGAGCATAGCTGAATTGCTCTCGGGAATTTATTATGCTCTTGCAACATTTAGTATCTGCATGAATGCATTCTAACTTTTCATTGAAATGATAGAAAATTGTCAAAGCTAGTTTATTTTTTCCTGCAACTAAACTACATTTGTCAGTACTAATTGGTTCTGGTAGCATTTGATGAGGGTCTCCAAAATGCCCTCGAAAAAATGTGGTTCCACGCTCACGTGCTTCTTTGTCTAGTTCACTTTTGATTTCTACAAAGCTACTGACATCCGTTATATGCACACCAACTCTAAATCCTCCAGTTTTCAATTTGCATATGCTTACAGCATCATCTAGATCTTTTGAACCTATAGGGTCTATTGTAAATACACTACATGCTTTCGTCAGATCGAATCTGTTCTCTTTATTGTTTAAAAATTGAATATCTAAACCTCGATTAACGCATTTAATTGTTCCCTCTGAATATAAAGTTGGAACTGTATTCTGTAATTCTAAAATATTCAATCCTGACATAAAGTCCTTTGTTGATTCGTGAACCTTGACGATAGCACCTAATGGATATAAACTGTGCCATGAAATATATGCAACATAGAACAGGTAGTGCCTACGTAATGTAGGACTAGCTTGCAAAGTATGACTGTGGACTATTTTCATCGCGTTTTCATCGTATTTGTATATATCTATGCTGAAATGATTTGCATCGCGATTTTCACTAAGTAAGTGGAATTTTGGAACTGTTTTGCATACTGGTATAGCTTTGTCATATTCAAATCTATCTAGTTCACACACTAAGACAGGATGGTCTATACCTTCATATCGAGTCTTTTTAAGACGTCCAATAACTTTTCCGTATAAACTTTGTGGAGTGGTAATTGTCTTATTCATTCTTGGTAAATATGTGGTCTGTCTTAAAGGTTGAAGTATTTCTACAACTACTTCATCATCTGTAAACACCTTTCCACATTTTGAACGTCCCGATATTTCAACAGTTTCTATTTCATCAAAAGGTTCAAATAATGTACATAAAGCTTCATGGGATGATCGGATTGTTACTCTCCCTTTTCTATATTTTTCTGGATTTTTCTGACATTTTAAGAGTAATGTGTTTTCGTCCTCCATAAAATCAGAGTAAAATGTAGAATATTTCTTATTTTGCTTTGCAAATTTTGATGTAAGTTCTGCTAAACATCTACCAGATAACTGGATGCCATATTGGATGATTTGTGTATCAGAAAGTTTCTTTCGTCTATCTGCTGTTGTCATGGATATTACTGATTTTTCATAGTAATCAATTCTAACTTTCGTTTCTGTGTTTTCATTTTCATTGTCACTTGATTCAGGAGAACTGATTTTCTCGTTTACTGGAAAGCCATCATCCCTACTTACATCGTCACTCTCTATGTCCTCCTCTTGCTCATAGTATGGATAATTATCTTCTTCATTCCCCCATTTGAATTTTAATTCAATTTCAGTACTTTGTCCAGTTTCATATCCAGATGTTGTTTCTGATCGTGAACCTCCCGCTGATCGATGACCTCTGGTTTTCCTGCGCTGTTTTGCAGATCTGTTTTTCTTTTTTGATTTCTGTCGGTCTCCAATCGGTGAATATGTCTTACTACTATTATCCGCGGTGTCTCCCGTTTCTGATAATAGAGATGATGAATACGCCGATTCGCTGTGAATATTGTCATCTGAAATAGACAACGTTACTTGTCAATCTCAAATGGTCTCTTTTTATTTTAAGTTTTAATTTTATCCGATTTGTCAAGTTTAAATTATCAAAACAGACATATCCGCTGAAAACAAGAAATGGTTGATATATTTCTATTAGAACAAGGTATATGGGGTATTAGTATATAACATATGGAAATGCATTTGTTTGACTGGATGATTAGTGTTTACTATATTTGAACTGTATACGTGTAATCTTGGAAATAGGTGACATTTACTTCACTGAGTTTGGTGCTGTTTTGACAACTGTTTTACCTGTTTTGTTCAAGTATTGTTATACAAATTGTTATAGTGACAACCGGAAACTTTGAGCCGTAATGAAAGCGGGAGGTTTGGCGCTTTAAAATCTGATTCAACCCACCATTTCTCTAGAAATACCTGTACCAAGTCAGGGTCATTACGGTTTTCACAGTTTTCCGGTTGTTGACTGATTTTTTCTGTTTATATAATTATGAATTTTGACTTTCCCTTTGTAAGATTGCGCGGAGTTCGGTAATTTTGTTATTACCCTTATACCTAGCGATGGGAAAATTATTCCTTGCGGTGACGTCTACTCTTTGAATTTGCAATTGCACATTAATTTAGTTCACGACACCTATACTAATATATCCATTACATATGCATTGAGCTTGAAAAAAATGCAAAGGGGTTCAGATATTAGATCGAATCCAAGTAATGTCAAAATATTAAAAAAAAAATCCACCCTTTTCCGGAGCTTATGAGCTCATCTCCGGTTTCAGTGGGGTTCGTGCTTCTTCGATCTTTAGTGTTCTGTGTGGTGTTTTGTACATCATTGTTTGTCCTTCGTGGGTGTACAATTTATGATTACCCCTTTGGTATTTTCAAACTTTTCTTTCTTAACCTGATATGTTCATATTTTACCTGAAAATTTCTTCTCTTGTGTTATTATACCTTGATCTAAAAAAAACTGTTGTTATTTTCGGACACTTTTCAAATTATATATTCCTTCTTTAATTTACCATTCTACTTTTTTCGACTGTAGCATGAAAAGGAAATAATATGGACTATTTACCTTTTGATACAATATCGCCTTCATCTTTTTTAATTTTGACCTGAAAAATATAATCGGAATTTTTTTTTTTATTATGGATCGTTAATCTGAGGTTAATAGAAAATGTACATTGATGTTAGTAATAGTCAGTGTGATTAATTACTGAATCAAATACCCATTTCCTTATAATATAGTATTCCAAACTGATTAAACCTGTCAGGAATACCCACGAAATACATAGAAAGACAAAGTAGTGTGAATAATTTCAAGGATGCTATGTTTTATGACGAGTACGAATTATGAAGACATTTTTAATACAGTAATCTGGATGAACAGCAGCATTAGTTCAAACTTAGATGCAGTGAGTGAGTGAGTGAATGCTGCTTAAAACCGACGCAGCAATATTTCTGATATCATGTCGAAAAAGTTAATTTTCAAAGAGATCATGATGAGGTCTGCTTTACAATAGAGAAACACGCTTAGTTGGATCATTAGTGTTAGTTAACTGAATTAACAGTCGATGGGTAGACATGTCGCTGCACTCGGACACATTATCCTGATTCCGAGCCAACCAGTCTTTGCTCTTTCTGCTTAATGCTGCGTGCTTAGCGGAGAAGCAACACATACCAATATTTCATAGTCTGTGGTTTTACCTGATCGCCACGATCTACCGCATTCGAGGCGAGCATGTTAACCATTACATCACCGATGCGATTCAAGCATAAATGTAAGACAAGATAACAATAAATATAATTGAATCACAAATAAGATAACATCCTCCCAAAAATTATAGTAATTATGTGTACTTGGCGTAGAAGCAAAAACTACAAACTTAAATGGACCAATACCCATAATATACTACACTCCAGGCGGTGGTTAACCATTACACCACCATTGAGGTCCCGTAATCAAGTAATATGTTTCCAAAGTGTACATCTGTACCTTTCATATTTGTTTTTGAAATAATCAAGAGATGACAATGGAAGCAAATAAGATTATACACACATATATTCGTTTTTTTAATTGATGTTCCGGATTCTCTCTAGATTTTACATACGTATCAACGATAAAATAGAGACGGTCTGCCACTCTCGTCTGATAAAATAAAATGAAAAGGAAGTGAAAGAAAATAAGCTTATTTACCTCTAGTTTATATTGAAAAGGTAAAAGAATAAAAACACAATATTTGATGGTTAATTAAAAGATATCATTATCTGATGATTTTAGTATTGGGCTAGTTTTTAGTCCAATTATAGCAAAAGATCAAAAAAGAGAAAGGATAAAAACACATAAGACAATTATTTATGGTTAATTAATAAATTTATCATTACGTGATGATTTTCCGTATTTATTAGTCCGAGAGTAACTGTATTTGCGTTCGGTTTCGTATCAGGCCAAGTCAGCTACTCTCGGACTAATGACTAAGCCAATACGGAAACCATCACGTAATAAAATCATAATATTTCTCTGAAGCCAAACAAAAACATTTGGTATTCTTATTTACCTCTCTGGACATCTCAAATCATTATTTCACCCTTGAACTTTTACATATATTTTTTTCTAACAATTTTCGCATAAATTCGTGCATAATGTGTAACATCTGTATATGTCACAGTGCATATTCACACCAAGTGCATGCAATTTTAGCATAATAGTAACAATACTAATTTTGATAAGAACAACTGACCGGACTTTCAATACGGTTCTGGCGCCGTAAGCATTTCTTTTTGTGAGTGCAGAAGGAGGAAAGTGAATTAAACGTTTCTTTGCATCTTCCACAGATAAATTCATCGTCATCCTCATCTGAAACAAGCCCATTGAAATTAATAATTGCATTCAAAATACATACACAATAATCAATAATAAAAATGACAAATATACCCAGATGCAGCGTTTATCGACAGTGTAGACATTCATTTTAGGGTATGAATTATACTCATTATTGAAGACCTTACTGTGACTGTAAACTGTAGAACACCAATAAAAGGGCTGTTCCTTTACCTTAATTTGTGTCTACGTGTAATATGGATAGTCTCTCATGGTCATTTACATTCATATTGCTTCGTAATTAAACATCGTTTGATAGATACACCATTACAGTCCCATATCCATTATATCAAATACAACATAACACTAGTTTAATGCCACCACTTTTTACTGAAGTTGCTGCACCAAGCCATGGAAGTGAGCGATCATGTATATGTGGATTTGGGGTATCGATTTTTACCTCTATTGGATTTTGGAACTGTTCTGACAATGGAATTTTTCCCATTTTATAGCGCTATCTGTAGTCCCAAGGACTGAATATACTAGTGTCTAGACAATGTCAACTTCCTTGTACGTAAATTAATTAAAATGTTCATATCAACGCATTACTGGAATTACATTAATCAGGTACTCTCAAAGTCTTAAGATTGGAAAGCCAAAATAATTGTGGGGGTGGGGGTGGGGGTGGGGGGATAGGGGGGTGGCGCTGAGAAATACAAAGGGTACAACCAGCTTTGATTTAACCCAATATCGAAATTAAAATAGTAATCCCAAATCAACAGTCAACATACTTAAATAGTCTAATGTTATTTAACCAATTGTTTTCTGTCGTACAAATATGAATAGTATTAAAATTCCATCTTTGGCAAATACTAAAACTATGACTTGCCTATCTCAATTTTAAAGAAGAAATGACAAAAGCGTTTATCTATTTTCTGATCATAACCAATATTTATGAATTTTTAAAGTGTCGTTCTTCATCATGGTTTCAAATCAAATATAATATTTAGCAGATATTAGTGTTATGTACAATAATTGCATATTACTTACTCCAGAACACAATCTGGTTCATGTTTGAAAAGAATAATGAAAATGTGTGATCGTACTGTTTGATCTACCTTATTGACTTAGCATACCTAGCCAAATTTGGAATTTTCAATACCTAAAAACAAAAATAATCAAATTTGAAGAAAAGAATTTCAGTGCAGTTGACATAATCTTTATAAGTGTGCTTGATCATTTTAAGCAAAGAAAGCAATAGACTTACCTTCTGTCGAGTCAATAATATCAATCTTCACAGAAAACTTTGTTTCCTTTTCTGTTTCGATTGGACATTTCCTAAATAAGTTAACCATAAATTTATCCATATTGTCAGTAAATTGTCCTCTGCTTCTGACCACAGACGAATTCAGTTTTGTCCAAATTACAAGACTGCCATCTTCAATAAGTTCCACTGTAACGGATTCATCCACATCAAGATCATTTGTCAATCGTCGTTGTACCATTATAACATGAGCTACCCAGGTGGGAGGCATATCCCCTTGGTCTTGTTTGATAGTAATTTTTGCTGTTAACAATCAAATGAATGCTTAATCAATTAGCTTTACATTTACTATTATTATTAACGACTTTATACAGTCTATGCAAAGTGTGACACGACAAAATTACTTTTACCGTTACTAGTACTACTATTTGTTTTTTTTTTTATCTTGAATTGAAAAATAAGTATAAGACAAAGGTGGGAAAACACGAAAACTGGCATATCAATATAAATACATCATAATAATATGAAATTAAAGGTCAGTTAGTGTCCACCATGTACTTACCTGTTTTGTGAATGCAGTTTCATTAACTCACTCAAACACCGACGGGCAAATATAAAAGGGTCAACTCATTTGGTGAGTTTTCCTTGCTATCTGTACATATGCGTGTACTCCAATTAACACTCAAAAACAAATAAAAAAGTGTTAATTTGTTCCGACAAGCTTTCGTTTCACAGTAGGGAATGTTCTATACACCCACCCCGAATGGTTAGGTTGGGGTTCGTGCTGCTCTGTTTTATTTCTCTGTGTTCAGAATTTGTGAATTGTGTTTGTTTATTTCTTTCTACCATTGCGTAGTGGTTTCGTTTTCTTCGACTGATATCATTTAATCATGTCTTGGTACATTAGCAATAAAGCAACATTTCTAATAAACAAAAATACGTACCTTGTTTTTCCTGACCTTCTTGTACCTTTTTATCCTAGTTAAAGTAAGGGGACTCAATATTAGTTTAATTAGTAATTATAATTAATTAATTACAAGTAAAGAATAAGTTAACGATTTTAAGCGTACCTGATGAAGGTTATTCCAGAAACGCGTCATGCGCACTAAATTTGATATCTACATTTTCTGTTAGAAGTGAACATAAATGACTCGCTTATCTACTTAATTTTCACGAAGTTGTTAAATGAAATCTTAACTATTTCAGTTCTAATATTTTAGATAACTCTGCTTTGATACACAATAAGTATGTACATAATGTGTATATGTATTAAGCATTCACATTTATTCTGGGGGAAGCTCGCATGAAACGTGTACTTATGGAATCAATAAATTATGTATCCGACTTCGATAATCAGACTTAATGGACTTAATCATGATATGCCTTCGGGAGATTGATATGCCTTCGGGAGATTGTCTCAGCTTTAATGCATGCTTTTCTAGGAATTGAAAATTTTAAGCACACATAAAAAAACCAATGATGTGCCGAAGCACTGGCTCCTGGATGGATGGTATCCTCCAGGACTAATATTCATCAGCAGATGCATCGACTCAGTGATAGTAATATATATCGTTATTGATAGTAGATTATCAATCCATTGATATTTCACCACTCATTATAAGAAATGTTTGAAGATACTAAAAGATTAAACAAAAGTCATATTTCAAAGAAGGACAGACAATAAAATGGACAAAAAGAAAAAAGACAAAAAAAGAAACAATGATCTACAAAACACTACATAGAATATTAAAGACTGAGGTGTTACTTCCACTTAACCACTAAGCATTCTTGGATCAGTAGCTTTCTTAGATTGACAGCAGCAACAGCATCTCTTTTGTCGTAATGTTTCGTTCCTAGCTGACCATTACTGTTAATTTCGAGGTGTGCAGGTCAAAGTATGAAACAGACCTATTTGTATCTGTGGTAACCTTTATTTCAAGCTCAATGGGATAGCATCGATCAACAAAATCACCAAACTTATACTAGCAATTATTTAGTGAAAGGACAGCATATATAGAGCGGAACGTGAAATTAAAGGATCGAGTCAGCTTCTTTTCGGTTTTCTTGAGAAGCCCATGTCTGCATCGTACGAATAAAGATATAAGTTGACGAGAATGGAGGGGGGAGCACAATCTGTACCCATAAGAATAAATGATGAATATGATATATAGAGTATGAATTGATTAAATGCAATAACAATGTTCATTGCACAGAAACATGTGTTTTCATACGACATACCTCACATTTTTGTTGATCATGTCCCAAAAGAATGAAGCAGGTTTAATCTAATATAGTACGTGGGTGTACACTATAACAACTATAACAATAGTTTAATTTAAAACAGAACTACATTATGACAAATAAAGGTATACATAATAGTGAAAAAAGTCCCTGAATCATACAGTGAAAAACGACTTGATATGTAAATCATA
The DNA here is from genome assembly GCA_963680875.1 of Bathymodiolus brooksi. Classification (NCBI taxonomy): domain Eukaryota; kingdom Metazoa; phylum Mollusca; class Bivalvia; order Mytilida; family Modiolidae; genus Bathymodiolus; species Bathymodiolus brooksi. Next base: position 47,820,964 of record OY804581.1, read on the forward strand.
CATGTATGTTATACCTTCTTCATTAACTGATATGTACTTTTACTTTTGACAGTTTATTTCTTATCAAATTTGCATGTGCTTTAATAATTGCGGGAGAGCACTACCATAGGCTGTTCCTGACATACAACCCCTTTGAATAATGTATATATATTTCTACTTGCACTTATCCAAGTAAATGCATGACTAACATTTAATTGAATGTATACTCCTGTTACTCTACGTAAGAACAACTAATGACAACTTACTCTTTTTTTCGGCTTTCTTTTCTTACACGTTTGTGTGTGTTTTTTAAACAAGTTTGCCTTATTAAACTTTTCTTTGCATCCCCCACATATAAAAGCATCTTCATCACCATCACCTGTATATGAATTTAATAAAATATATCCCGTAGCATTACTCATAAATTATAGCAAGCTGGACACTCGGATTGTAATTATATATATATATATATATATTTACTTAAGATTGCATAACATTTCATTTTAGTGAAATAAGGAACTGTGTGGAAGTCAATGAACAGTCATAACAATTTTAGGTTTTGAACTCTTTATAATTTCTTCAAATATCAAGCTGAAGAGTACAAAAATCATCGTCAACATTGATATAGTAAAACTGTCTCCGCTAACAAGAAGATATTCTATTATTGCTTGCATACAGAGTGCATGGTGGACTAGTGCTTCAACTACTGGCTAATTTGTTTCTACACGCTTATGAGGCAGATGTCCCTCAAGGGTCTCTCAAATAAATATAGAGAATTTGAGCTTCTCTTGTATAGATGATGTTCTGTCACTGAACAATTCTCAATTCGGTGATTAACTGCATCTCATATATCCAATTGAGCTAGTTATAAAGGATATTTCCGACACTTAAAATTCTGCTGCTTACATTGATATTTACCTTGTAACTGACAACAGAGAAAGATTAAAAACAAACTCTAAGGAAAACGGGATAGTTTTTCTTCCCTAATAGTCAACTTCTGACTTAACACCAACAATCCAACAGCTCCAGCTCAAATGGCAATTAATCTATTCAGTTTGTTGTAGATGTTTTCTTTCCTCTATATCCGACAAGAGTTTTATTGCAAATGACTATGAGTAACACTGTGTGTGTTTTATAAGAAAAAGAACTGCTTACTATTCTCGAGCACCTGGGCTAACCCCAAGTTATTAGGATGTGACTTATTGCTCATCCTTTTAGTTTTCTGTGTTGTGTTTTTGTGTTGCTTTTTGTCCTCGTTCTGTGTCTTATTTCCAATGCGGCCTGTTCCTCTGGATTTGCAATTCTTCAATGCACCTTCAGTTTTCTCTTTCATTTATTTGTATCGTATGCACGATAAAAATAACGACACTATATACATACCGTCAGTTTCACTGGAACTTTCACTTGCAACATCCTCAAAATTATTCGTGGATGTCATATCTTTGTGCTCTTCTCCACCGCCTTAAAAATGCAAAGCAATTATAACAAGTTCGTTGAAATGGTAAATATTAACTCCATATTTAATCATTAGAAGCTTGTACTCTAAATTTCCGACGAATGACTGATTCCAAATGCTGCTATTTTCGGTACATGTACAATGCATGTCTATAAATCGATATTTATTTAACGATGAACATGATTAAGTATCGTGATAGGATGAAAACTGCCAAACTGTCACGGAATTAAAGGTGGGTGAGTGTGCGAGTGACTATTGTTTAACGCCAAATGAGCAATTTTCAGCTATATCAACGAGAGAATATAATGAGATGAAAATGATGATGAAGTCCGCTTTGCACTAGAACAAATAGTTGAGTTGGATGTGCATAGTGCTAGATCATTAATACCACAGTCCGCAAATAGACATGTCGCTCCACTCGGACACATTTTATTTTTATTCTGATTCCGAGCCAACCAGTTTTAGCTCTTCCTCCTAAGTGATGCGTACTTATCAGCGGAGCAATAAATTTATACTATTTGGTTTGACCTTCAGATCTGGGATTGAACTCACGATCTACCGCACTTGAGGCAAGCACGCTAATCATTACACCATCGATACAGTTCACGTGATTTAAAAACAACCAAACTGCTTTTAAATAAATTGATGAGCACTATCATAACCCTTCATATATTCCATTCCCCCCGCAACGGAGACAAAGGTGTAATTTGTCTGCAAAACATCAACAATGGCCGCTTCGTCTGCTCAGGAGACACCGCAAGAAAAATTCAGAATCGCAGGGTGCAGTGATGTGGACTTTACCAAAACATTAGATATAAAAAATCAAAAACAATGTAATAGGATTGTCAGATTGGTAATATGTGTTTGTGTTTAGTTACATAGGCCTATATCTGACACGAGAAAAACGCTTTCCAATTCAAACCACACCTGGATATCCATTGAAACAAATCAGTTGATATAAACATATCAACGATAGTATACTTATTGAGAACTTGGTAACGTGGCGTTAGTGATGTCATCATAATGTCACATTAAAAAACTGCGATTTTATTTTAATATCACAATAGTTGCTTGATAATTAGGTATTATTAATTAACTACTGTTATATTTACATAAATAAGATGAAAACTCTCTTTGTAATACAAATAGTACAAATCGGCCAAAGTCGGCCAAAACGGATGTTTTTCTTGTATTATCGCCGTTGATCCGGTCAATATTGGTGTTTCGGATTCTCTCTATATTTTGCATACGTATCAACGATAAATAGAGATACTCTGTCACTGTCGTATGACGAGACAACATGGACAGGAAGCGAAAGAAAATGAACAATGCAGAAGAAATGATGAATGCTCTTGTAGGAGAAGCGAAAGGATAAAAACAAATAAGACAATATTTAATGGTAAATTAATAAATACATTATTACATGATTTACCTAATCAATAACTTACCTTTATTATCTAAGACGTGTATGGCTCGTTCTCTTATTTTATTCCTTTTTTCCAATGTAAGGTGTATTTCGGCACTAGTCACTTTTAATTATATGAAGAAGAAAAAATTGTCAGATTAAATAGGCGTAGCTATACCAATATAAATGGTAGCTTATTTTACTGTGACTGGACTGGATGTATTGGATAGGGGGAAATCAAATATAAAGAAACATAGGGGAAAAAGAAGAAAAAACCAGAGGTTCAGTGGGCTGAGCCTGTGCCGCTCACCTGTCATTTTATTTTGAGGAAACTGTCTACATAACCTTCCATAGATGATTCCTACCAAATTTCAATTAATTTGGTCAAATGGTTTTAGAGTAGATTTTTTGAATTGGCCAATCACAAGCAGGAATTGCCTATGGAGGCGATATTAGTTGTATGATCGGTGTGAAATATGAATATTGTGCTTAGTTTAAACATATTTTACTTGCCAATAAAATAGACAAAATGGATTAGACACAAGATAAACAAACTTATGAAATCTTCTCCAAATTACAATTTTTTACATTAAAGAAGTACATAAAAGGCATGCAATTACTATATATAGCACTAATAACGAATAGATGATAAATATTCAAAACAGAAAGAAAAAAAGATTAAGATGGATTCATATGATGTGCATGTTCACCCAATTAAATTCCAGTTATATGTTAAGGAATCTATATGCTAACGAAATATTGTACAGAACCTCCCATACATGTCCAATCTGGATGAAATGGGAAATCTTATAGAGGTCCTTCCATAGATGCTTCCTGTAAAATATTGCGTTATTTGGCCAAGTGGTTTCAGAGGAGATTTTTAGAAATTCACCAATCAGAAACAAGAATTGCATATGACAGCAGTGTTTGTTAACGAATCGGGACGAAATAATCAATATGCATAGATGAGCTTCCATAGATACTTTCTACCAAGTTGCAATTCATTTGGCCAAGCGGAGTCAAAGAAGACAATTTTTAGAAATCGACCAACTAGAAACAAGAATTGTATATGGCGGTCATGTTTGTTAACGAATTGAAATGAAATGAGAAATCTTAAAAGAGGACCTTCCACACCAAGATTGCGTTCATTTGCTCAAGAGGGTTCAGAGGAGAGGATTTTTTAGAAATTGACCAACCAGACACAAGAATAGCCAGTGGCGGCCATGTTTTGTAATGGATCAAAACGAAATGAGCAATAGTTATAGGGAACATTCCATAGATGCTTCCTATCAAGGTTCGGTTCATATGGCCAGGAGGTTTCAGAGGAGAATATTTGTAGAAATCGACTAGCCAGACACAAGAATTGCCATGTCTGTGAACGGATCAGGACGAAATGAGCAATCTTTATATAGGATCTTCAATAGACGCTTCCTATCAAGTGTCGGTTAATTTGGCTTTGCGGTTTCAGAGAAGAAGAGTGAAATGTGAAAAGTTAACAGACGACGGACGCCAAGTGATGGGAAAAGCTCACATTTCCTTTCGGTCAGGTGAGCTAAAGCTCACAGCAAATTATAAAAAATATACAAAGTAGAAACAAATCCATTTTGCAGATAGAAACTAGAGTGGTGGTCAGAAAACCACCGGAGTGCCGCAAGTCACTGACAAACTTTATCACATCAAGTTGTATCAAGTACACCTCTCTCAATGATTGTCAGTGACTTGCGGCAAGGTGGTGCTTTTCTCCGCGTGCTCCGGTTTCCTCCACCTGGCATAACTGAAATATTTTTGAAAGTGGCGTTAAACACCATATTCCTAACCCCTATACTATATCAGTTTTTGACACAACTCTTGTGTCTGCTGTTTTGGTCTCAACATGCATGAGGGTATACATGTCATGTTTCTTGCATGTTAAAAACAATTTGCATTAGCTCATAATGATCCACCGTTAAATGGTTGGTCAGATGTGACCTTTCATGGCGTATTTTATATTGTCCAATCGTTTGCTTAAGCTCTCTTTTACATGTAGCAATTAAATACCCATCAACAGACAATACCTTGATTATTGTTTATAATCCTGTTATCGTCATGAATATAGCTGAAAGTCTGCTCATCTGTCGTGAAGCATCAATAAATAATACTAAATAATATACAGCTGAGCCTGCTCAGGTGGTCACATCTATTGCGCATGAATCTGCATTAATAGCAGGGGCGGCTCCAGAGAGGAGGGGCGTACCCGGCGCACGCCTCCCTTAAAATTGGAAAAAATATGATCTTTTGGCGGAAAATCGTGATTTTTCACACGAAACACCCCAACAATTTTCGCGCCTCGATCCGCTCGGCGCAATTTTGTTAAGTCCTCCCCCTAACTTGAAAACCTGGATCTGCCCCTGAATAGGTCACCTTTTTTGTTGTTGTCTTAGACAATTTCATAGGAATTGAACCACTTTTAAGCTTTAAGTTTTTATTTGTCCCAAAGATGACCTCTTAATACAGGTTTGACTGCATATACGTTTTCATGAATATGCTATAGATTACATTTGTACATCTGAATATATGACAAACAGGTAAAATCAGCACCCCGTGCCTCAAATGACTATTTTCTTTCAAACCTTTATATTCATCCATATTCATCCCTCCATGTGTAAGCCATATTTCAAGTTCACTTGATAGAGACTTCTTATAACCCTCGTCTATGGAAGAGTTTGATGGAATAATACAAACTGCATTGTTATTGATTTCTTCATTTGTAGCTTAAATAAAAACGTATATAACATTATAATCAACAGGCTTTCGTGGAAATGTGCAGCACAGTATTTGAGAAAAAACTAATTATATGTAATATATTATTTTAAATGGTATATCATGGTATTATTCGTTGAAAAGTATAGAAACGACGTTGACCGTTCAGATTCCCATGTTATGTTCCCACCATGACTACACATATAAATTACAATTGGTTAATTGCATCTTACATTTTAAATGTATTCCATTCACCGAAAGTTATAAATCGAGTACACATAAACAACATTCGAAGGCTTTTCGAGCAACATAACTATCCGTCAACGCGCCATCTCTTCCGCTAAGGAAGAGAACGTCATCTTGATATACTGAGTTCACCCCCGATTTTTAGTGGGGTTCGTGTTACTCGATCTTTAGTTTTATATGTATGTTTTGTAGATTGTTGTTTGTCCTTTTGTACTTTTTCTTTTGGCCATTGTGTTGGCTGTTCTTCTTCGATATACGGATTCTGATTACCCCTTTGGTTATCTTCAAACTCTTCTTTCTAATGCTGAAATAATAATAAAAAATCAATTTACTAAACCGATGCATTCTTTTACTCGTGGATACGAAATTGTATTCAAAATTCCAAATTTATTATATATACTAAGCGCAGTAACATTTTGTATTATGCATCTTGTGTCTACACATAATACTAAAAGAAAAATACTTACTACAACCGTCTAAAGGCAAGGGTTCAAGGTTTCGGTAATGGTTTTCCCAATAGTGTCCCAAAAGAATTGGGATGCCAGAAAAATTATCTTCCCCTTTTATATAGCGTATGCAATTTTCAGGATTACTCTCTGGAGAACTGGTAACAATAAGAATATCTGTTGTAAGCATTGTAGCTGTCGCTTGTACTACAACATGATCAGCAAATTCCCCATCTCCTTTCATTTTTTCCGACCAGTTTTCAAACGTATCAGTTAGAAAGTTATCGATGTCAACTTCTTCACCACCAACCTGTGAAATTAAATACATCTTAAAACTCCATATATGCTCCTTATTATGGCTTGTAGATGTCCGTTGTATTTCTTAATATTTTCATAATAAAACTCTTTTCATCCGACTTAAAGATTATACTTATATTTTACATATACTTGTATACTAAATCGACATTTCTAACAGGTAATATCACCCCACGCTCTACTAGTTAAGCTTTCAATGATTGCGCTGTTCAAGTTTTATAATTGTGTGCCGTCATTAAGTTTACGTTAGAAACAAGCGTCTTGGTGATTCAAGCGCACATGTAACCACCGTATTCAACACAATTTAATTAAAATTAGATCTCCACACTTTCTCATTTTTTTGCTTTGCCCCACGCAGCGGAAAAGCAACATAAAAAAGGCATAGAAACCCAAGTTACGAATCATACAGATAATAATTTTCATATTCACGAAATCTATGGATTATCGCTCAAATAATTGGATATTTCGTTTGCAAATAGCGATTTCCGATCGAAATAACTGCATGGCAGGCGATACAAAAAACTAAGCGCAAGATTTCATGTTTCCCGAAGGGAAACAATACTGATTGAATATTAATTTTAACATCATTAAACATAATTTTGTGCTCAGAGTTATCTGAGGGAAAAAGTCACAGATTTTAAAAACAAAATGAAAACCAAGGTATACCACATTGTTGGAACAATTCCAAATTCCTATAGAAAATCCAAGAAACATAGATAAAATCGATACCTATGACACTCGTATAAAAGGCCAAATCATCTTATATCAAAGGCAATATTAATGTTATTTTCGATATAAACTACAATTCCTGTCGAACTTCCGTAGCACCTCAGTTAACCCCTCAGTGTTTAGTGGAGTTTGTATTACTCAATCTTTTGTTTTCTTTGTAGTGTTTTGTAGATCGTTGTTTGTCCCTTTGTACTTTTTCTGTTGGCCATAGTATTGTCTGTCCTTCGTTTTACGGATTCTGATTAACCCTTTGCTATCTTCAAACTCTTCTTCCTATCGAAAATTGGAGTTTTGGTTCGAGTAACCTTGCATTTCGCATTTTTGTTATAGACGTGACTTCATGCCAAGGTATCTTTTCAAGTATTTAAGCTTCCTGACACTTACTAAAACAAATGGTTCATATGTAAGTTCATAATAACTACAAGTATACTTCATAAAGATATGCAAATGTACAGAAAGATTGCTTGATTATCACTTTATTTCTTTAGGATATGATTTTACCTCAGATGTCCTATTTTCCTTTAAATAATCAACAACTTCAATTCTTAGTTGTAATGGTTCTTTCTCATCTAAGCCTAAGCGCCCAAGCTGGCATGAAACAGCGTGGAAAAAGCAGTTTCCATCTCTAGGAGTGTCATCACTAAAAGCAAGACCAACGGCATGGCAGTTACTTTTCAACTTAGCGCCAATTTTGTCATCTTTATTCCCGGTTAGTGCTTTAAACAGCTCATTTGGATGGAAAATTACCCCATCTACATAAAATATTGATATTGGTTTATCAAAAATATACAAATGTCAATAGCCCATTTGCCAGTTCCCGACATGCTTCTAAAATAATACACTTTTGATACTTTTGATTTGAATTTTATTTGAGATATGTCCCATACGGTAGACAAAATGGTTCTCGTTTCATGAAAGAGCAATGGAAAGAACAAAGATTTTCAACATAATTTTCTTAAAATATACATTTATCACATATAGAAAACAAACAACAATCTGAGTTAATACCGCTCAAAACACAATACAATGCTAGTATATTTGTAGATACATATCTTAAGTTCGTGTTTAGATCATATAATAAGCATTTAAAAACGTGCTTAAGAAATATTCACTACTATGAACTGCATATTTTTCTGTTTTTGTTAATAATAAAAATACTAGTACAGACTAGCATCAGACCTTAAAATATTTTTTGAAAACTTGCTGTTTTATTTGAAATATATAGCTAAAATTAGAAGCTTCCGAATAGATAAAGTCCGATGCAATTTCCACATTAAATCGGTTTTCAGCTGGTCTTTGCCCAGTTGTTTGTAGAAGGGCCTGTGTCTTATTTATGTTATTTGTGCTTACTTGCGCATAGTGGTGTCAAATATATTTTGGCTACATGAGTAACATGGCAGGCATCTTAAAAGAGACAGGAATTGATTACCCTTCGCGAGCACCTGGGGTCACCCCCGGTTTTTGATGAGGTCCGTGTTGCTAATCGTTTTAGCTTTGTGTATTGTGGTTTTAGTTTTATATTCTATTGATTATATTCTCTAATTTTGTGCTACCTTTATGCTTGCACATGACCTTTTGCATCCAGATTGTCCCTTTACTCGAATATCGTCTTCTATCTTGTGTGTTTTTTGTCTATCTATTGTCGGATTCAGAAAACAATGTAATGAACAGGTCTCCAAATATATTTACCTTTTCTTAGACGACTATATAATATTAACTTCTGGGATTTTGTATTTGTTATGTTTAATCTCGATAATGATCCCCTCACTTGATCATCTTCATCCTTAAAATAAAACAATTTATTTTAATACTGTAAATATTAAAATTCATTTATTGTATGAAAATAAACATAATTTACATGCCAATGTTTTATAGAACGCCTAATTGTACTTTTGTGAATGTTGGTCAATTTAAGACTACATTTTACAGAAAGCCTTTTCAAATAGGCCTACTCGATTACATTTATGCACGAATTGCCCGTGCAGATTTTCACTTAAAAGGCAAAGAAAATGGGTCGTATTCCTCACTTGCTAGTTGATTACCACGGAGGAAACTTTAAAAGCTCAGTCGAATACCAAGGAGGAAACTATATAACCCAGGATATTGTTGCTCTGATAAAAGATGCCTAGAGGTAGAGATGTTAGAAGAGGTAGGGCTAGACCCCCAATCCATGGGCATGTGTCAAGAGGTAGAGTTGTTGAACAAGAACCATTAAATAGACCAGTTGACAGGCGTATATGACGAGGAGTTGATGAACATACAGAACGACAGCAAATAGAACCACATGTACAGCCACCACCTAAAGCAGATGACATCTTCGGGAGTTCAAGCAGATATAAATGGTGAGGATCGTAATATAAACAATGTATTTAATACAGATCCTATGTTGCTTACATGCAACAATGAAACTGATATATGTATATCAAAGTCCACTAAATAAAAAAATTGGAATTTAGATTATACTGATTTGTCATTACTTTGACGACAAAATTTCAATTGCCAAAGTGAAAAACATACTTTTTTATCACTTGCAGATGGTAAATTAAGGTTATGATTGATAGACACCCTTTGATAGCTGGTGATTTGGAATCGTATATGTCTATAATTAGGGGAGCTGTAGTTGAAGCCCCATTTTACAGGATTTATCAATACGACCAACAATTTCGACTTCGAATTGCATATAATCAAACCAGGACATGGTCTGAAATTGATGGCAATTTATGGTTACAATTTATCGCAAAAGGGGCGCTAGGTAATCAAAGCTCGGCAGCAGGTCGGTTTCCAGTTTCTTCTCAAAAGCTATGGTATGATTAATTTCGAAAAGCATGTTTCAAACCAATTGTTTGTATAAACATTCTTGCATGAAGTGCGGGGGTATGCATTCATCAGCAATGTGCAACAAAGTTGAACAAAATAATAGTATAAAAACTTCATACAAAGCCTCGCCTTTTAATAAATATTCACGATATGTTCGCATCCCATTATTGAATAAACCAGGAAATGTTAACAAGTAAATTAATACCTTCATTTGCAGATCGAAGTTTGAATAGATATGATATATGGAAACTGGGATACAGTCCTATTAATTTAAATGAATTATATATTGCTTTAGAAAAATATCCAAGCAAGGATATCGCAAAATTACTGAGAGATGGATTTACATCTGGTTTTAAGATAAATTACACCGGTCCAAGATTACCATTAGATAACAAAAATTTAAATAAATAAAATTTAAAATATGTTTTACAGTATCCTGTAGCGGCATATGAAAAGGTTGAAAATGAAATTTATCTTGGCAGAATAGCAGGATCTTTTAAGCTCCGTCCAATTTCAATTTTGAGATGTTCCCCCATTGGATTAGTACCTAAAAGACCTATGGTTGGCGCCTAATAACACATTTGTCTTATCCACCTGGGAATAGTGTTAATGATTGCATTGATGAAAAACTAACAGCTGTACAGTATTCTAAATTTGATAATGTCATTTCTATTATTCAAACTTTATGTGAACATGTTAAAATAGGAAAAATCGATATTAAGTCAGTATTTCGACTTTTGCCCTGCTATCCCGGAGACTTTGATTTACTTGGTTTTATAATAGGAGGCATGTATCATATTGACAAATGTATGCCTATGGGATGTTCGATAACATGTTCTACTTTAGAACATGTTTCTAAATTTGTGCAATGGTTTGTTCAGAAAGTACTTGGGTTAGAAAATTTAGATCATTATTTAGATGATTTTGTTTTTCTGAAATGTCGCATAAAGAATGCTTAAATAGCATAATTAAACTCAAAACTATTTGTAAAAGATTAGGAGTTCCAATTGCTGATGAAAAAACAGAAGGTCTTGTGACAAGTATGGAATACTTGGGATTGACTATAGATACTGAATGATACTATAGATGTCTGTTAAAATACCGGAAGAAAAAATGAAAGAGATACTTAAAAAGTTAAATGAAGTTGCATTTTCTAAAAAAGTAATCTTGAAACAATTGTAATCATTATGTAGTAGTTTGGCTTTTTGCACTCGTGCATTGCCAGCAGGCCGTGCATTCAGCAGGCGTCTATATTTAGCTACTGCTAAAGCTAAAAAGCAACATCATTTAATTAGGGTAACAAAAGAAATGTATGAAGATTTGTTAATGTGGAAATACTTTGTGGAACAATTTAATGGCAATTCATTTATATTAGATGATTGGATTTCTATTTGTGATTTGGAACTTTATACCGATAGTGCTGGTTGGGATTCCAAGGGATGTGGTGCCTATTGTAAAAATAGATGGGCTTACTTGCAGTTTCCTGCTGAATGGGAAAGTACTGATCTTCTGAAAGATATTACATTTTTAGAAATTATTCTAATCACATTATCAATATTTCTGTGGCATAAATTATTTTACAAGAAGAAAATTGTTTATTACATTGACAATATGGCTGTAGTTTCTATTTTGAATTCAAAAACACAAAAATCAACAAGAGTCATGGTTCTACTTAGATTCATTGTTTATTGGTCACTTGTAGAACATTTTCATTTTAAAGCTATGCAATTATCCTCCTTTGATAATGCCATAGCTGATTCATTGTCTCGTGGACAATTTCAGAGGTTCAGAGAGCTAGCTCCTTCTGCAGAACTGAAACCAATGGGAATTTTGGAGCCTTTTAAAACAGAGCTCGACAGTTTAATTTATAAGTCCATTTAAAAAATACCAAGATGCTAAAAATGCACTTGAAGATTTTAGACAAAAAATTAAACTTGACCAAATATGGCCTCCTCCTGTTACTCATATAATTAATTTTATACTTCATATGTCAACTGATAATTATTCTGCTGCCACAATCAGGTCACATATTTCAGGTCTTAATTTTAGTAATAAAATGCATGAACATATTGATTATGCTCAATCATTTGTTATTCAAAACATATTAGCAGGTGTATGAAAAACAATCAAAAGAAATGATATTAGAAAACCAATAACGATGTCCATGTTAAAACAAATTATAGGGACATTACCAAATATTTGTAGTTCATACTTTGAAGCTAGTTTGTTTGCTGGTATTTTTTCATTAACATTCTTTGGTTTTTTGAGAATAGGAGAAGTAGTTCAATCTGGAATATCAGATCATACTTTAGAAGTTGATGCAATTTGCATAGATTGTATGTAAACCATAAATAATGTAACAATTCATCAAAAACTGATAAGTATGGCAAAAAAGAAACTTTGCAAATTTCAAAGATTATTGAAAAAATAATTTGCCCATTTCAGAACATTGAAATATTTTTAAGGATGCGCCCTAAAATTAAGGGACCATTATATATTCATTTAAGCCACAGATGTATAACTCGCTTTCAAGTCTGTTAGTAGTATAGTACGAGGTTTCATAAAGACAAGATGGGGGACCGATTGCATAACCTCGTCTTAACCCTAATACCAACAGCTAACCCTAACACTAACCCTAACCCTATGTAAAACAGAATTTATAATTAACCCTAACCCTAGGTAAGAAAGTATTTATGATTAATATGATTAACCCTAACCCTAGGTAAAAAAGTATTTATATAATTAGATAATACGAATGCGATAAAATTCTTATCAATCAAAGTAAATAAAAACTGACTATAATACAATAAATTTGTTATCTATAAAGTGATATTTACCCGACAATCATATTGTAAATAGATAGTTAAACAAAGTATTTATAATTAGATAATACACATTTATGGTAACAACGACCGAATTTGTAATCGTTTTATCTTCAAGGTAAAAACCCTTTCTTTAATTGTTATCGAAGGGAGATCAATTATATTTTTTAAATATTATTATTTTTCGTTTCCTTTTTTTTAGCGATAATATTCATAGATTATCATTTGACTGCATCGAATAAATTGGATTTATATTGTCTGCACTGATGGATCAATTGGTTGTATTGCATTTCATCTGATAAGAAATGAACATCGCTGGGGAAAGTCAAACCGATAAAATTGTCTGATGAGTGCATTAAAACGATATATATCACCGGGTTTTCTTTTTAATAACCTATATACACAAAACAATGATAGTCTTCCCAATGTTGACGATGTAGTGTGTAAGTCTTTTCACTAACCTATTCATTATATCGTTCTTACAGTAGCCGCTGGCAATATTCTATCCGACACAAACAGGTAGGTATTAAAAGAACGACAATTCGAAATGGGGAATATTGAGTAGGGGAGGAGTGATTTAAGGCGTCAGCAATAGCGAAAAATCTTTTCTATTCATTATATGTTGTACACAATTCGGCCTCGATCGTCTTTGGGTCTCGAGCGGAGAATTCATTCACGATATCTTCCAGAGTAAAGTTCCTATATCTGTATTTGACGAAGTGAATGCAATAGAGTCCACAGGTGTCGCCGTCCTCGGGTTGAACTCGTACTGTGTTGAACTTGTATTGCGGTCCGTTGGCGATCAGCACGTTTCTGAAGCGACGGTGATACGTTTCCGGTGCTCGTCCGAACGAATCGAAAAATTCGGCGGGTCCTTCTTTAGGGAAATGAAAAGCCACCCAGTGTGTCCCTTCTCGATCACAAGAGTCCGTGTTGACGATAAAACTCTGGGCTCGACTCTCTACTCTGGCGGGTAGTTGGTCGGCACAACACACAGTCGCCGGCAGATCTTTAAGGTAGCATTCCAGTTCGTAGCCATAGGTGCCTTCTACCCCATCGTCTTCTCTCTTGCATCTCTTGGCGGGAGGTTCGTCGACGGGACTTCCACGTATATACGTCTGTCATAGTAGTGTATTAATTAACTAACATAACTTATACCCCAATGTGAGCGTAAAACGGCCCCAAACCTGTCGATGAGCTCTATATAAACCTGCAACCTAGCGGTACTCTTAGCTTCTGTCGATAAGCGCTACATAATATGGATATTTGTCTTATAATGCCGTCACCTTTGACATGCTGGTAAAACATATGAAAGAAATAGGTAATACATAAAAAGTGATCAAACAAAACAAATAAAAGTTTTCTTTTTGAAGAACTATAATAAATACTCTGATTAGAACGTTAATGGGGAGGGGCCGTCGTGATCGTGTGGTATTTCTGAGTTTGAATCCGGCTCAGACGAGGTGTACTCGATACAACATTATGTGATAAAGTTTGTCAGAGACTTGTTGCAGGTTGGTGGATTTCTCTGGGTACTTCTGTTTCCTCCACCAACAAAACTGACATCCACGACCTAAATGAAATAGTGTTGAAGATGGCGTTAAACATCATAACACCACCCCGTAAATTGCAATATTCCTAAAGGTTTCGCCTTGTTTTTACCATAGAGTGTAGCTACAAACATGTTGCATACTCTAGACATGAATGTTCAAAAGAATGCAATGGAAAAAATGTGGACGACGGATGAAAAGTGATGACAACACTTCTCATGATCCTCTGGGTCAGGTGAGCTCAAACACAATTCAATGTATGATTGCAAATATCTGATGAATACATACCGCTATAATACCGGTATACTGTTTTGTTTTAAGTTGGTCAATATCTTCTTCTGTGCATGTCTTTGAGCCAATCGCATCTTGAATGTCAATAATACTCTTTTTTAAAATGTCCCAATACTCCCCAAATGTTTCGTCTGATGGCATTTCTCCATTATCATGGAAAATTGAATTTCGTATTTCTGCAATCTTATTGACAGCTTTCCGAAGAGGACATAAATTGTTAGACAATTTTAAAAAGAGTTGAAACTGACTTTCTTTTACCTCAGTATATTTTATTCCTGATTTAACCTGATAAGCGCACGTATCTTCGAGATTACACTTCTTCTTATGAAACGTAAACATTTCCAGAAATTCGGCCTTTTTTATCTGCCCACTTGTAGGTCGAGTATAGTCAGGATGGCATTGGCAACATGTTACCTGATGTTGCCATAAATGGTATATGTCATGTTGTCTACTTCTTAAAAAGTCTTCAAAGTTATTCGAATCGTGAACTTGAAGATTTTCATCCCAGAATACGTCCTCACAGACGTTGATAAGTAAACATTTTAATAGTGTTATATCAAGTTGTTTTGTTTCGATAGGATGTGAGTAGCAACAACATAAATTTCCATTCTTATGGCCAGCACGACGATTATTGGTATTGAATAACAGTTTCATTTGTTTTACATTGAGTACCAGCTTTCTCTTCCTGGTTGGATCTTTATGTTGGGCACACTGACAACATCGGTCGTTGGAATATAGATGGAATAAGGCATGTTGATTGTCGTCGATCAATTCTGATAATGTCTTGTTAACTATCCTTAAATAATGTTCCATTAAATTCTGAACTACAGGCGTTACATGACTACATAAGAATACCACAAGTTTTATTAGATTTTCACAAGACTTTGCTTCCATCTTTTAGCATATTCCATATCTGTTTGGGTATACACCACTGTAAAATAGTATATCATATTAATTCTCTGCTGATTTCAATCTTGCAACTAAAATTGTATTACATTTCCTATTCTATACCAGCAATGAGAGTACACCTTTCATTTCTCTTATACTTATTTGAATTTTTTTGCTGATATAAGCTATAGTCACTGCTGTTAATCAATTGCTGTATTTTTGCTTAAGGTTGTAATTGTTGTGTATTAATTCATATATTATCAATTGCATCGACATGACTACTGTGAAAGTATTATAATTCGTTGAGTACCAATTTTCGCGGATTTCGTGTTTCATTGAAACAATAAAATATAATGTCCAACGAAATACAACAATGTCATTTTAATATTGTGTGTCAATTATTAAACCACGAATATAAAGAATTCACGAAGCCATGAAGCTTACTCGAGCTACGAAGATTTCCACCCACGAATAAAAGTACGCTCACAGTATTTCATTCTCATATCTCTCAGATAACCTACCTAACCAACTGATATCACTCTGGGTTTTCCGTACATCTTGCTGTCTGTACTTTGTTGACCAATGTGTGTTTATATTTCTTCATTGGGCAGAAATAAAACACCCCAACAGTTGTTTGGTGATAATGGGAATTTCCAACTCCACCCACAAAAGCACGATCGAATTATTCGTTTCACTTTAGATTCTTGAAAATGTAGAGCAGTCAAGAATACATTATCAGTTATCTACATTCTACATTCTATTGATGAAAATATGTGTCTCAGTGAGCTAGTGGTACGATGAAACATATTAAGAGTTGAGATGACGACAAAAATGCGAAATGATTTTTAAATGTCTGTATTCAAGCAACTTGACAGTCATATCGGTGACAGGAACAAGAACAATAATTTATGAAATAGAAATTACATTTCTTTGTTAAAAATAGTATCAATGTTATCATCAACTAATTAAAGCACATTCAGGTCAAGACGTTTTCATACAAAGGTCAAGGTCAGGTCCCTATTGGCGACATCAAAAATGTGAAGGAAACTGACTATGTCATCAAAACCTACAAAAAACATTTTTTTTTTCAGAACTAAACCTTAAAGTCTATATGAAAGATTTAATAGTGTATACACAATTTGGTAAGAACGATAATTTCATCCCTTTGTGGGAACTGAATTCAAGGGGAGCAACCCAGAAGTTATAACTCATATATTTTCTTAAAATTATGGGTAGAACGATTATCTCCCTTTTTAAGAAAATGCAACCAGTTCCCGTTTTTACGACCCGACTATCTGGATAGAGTATGAATTCTTCTTTCCAATGATATATAATTTAGGTATATGTTCGGTGGGTACATTAAAGTAAAAAATTTCGTTCCCCGTCTACCACACTAATTGTTTCCATCAAATTAAAGTCTTCACATTAGCACACATGGTTAGATTATCATTAAGTTTTGTTTTGTATTAATGGTTATGAATTATTTGTATTGAATTTCTTTTTCAAAAATTCATCTTTAAAGGTGATCTTTCCATTCAACAATAAAAGGGACTAATCTTAGTTCGGTTACCCTTTAAATAAAAGTTTTTGTTTAAATACTTTAGTCAGACACAATTTTGAAAGGGGATCACCAAAGAATTATTTGAGCAAAGCTTGAATCCAATTGGCCCAGTAGTTTAAGAGGGAAAAAATTAAAATTTCATCCACTTTTTCTGCTTTTAGCAACAGTGGCCTTGTTGGTTGGATGTCTGGATTGCCAGACACAATTTGGAAAGGGGGTCATCAAAGGACTAAGCAAAGTTTAGTTCCAATTGGCCCAGTAGTTTCAGAGATGAAGATTTTTTAAATTTCACCCCCCTTTTTTATTTTTAGTAACAGCGACCATGTTGGTTGGAGGTCAGGACTGCCGGACACACCTTTGGAAGGGATCACCAACGGACCATTCCACCAAAGTTTGGTCTTAAGTGGCCAAGTGCTTTCAGAGGAGAATGTTTTTAGTAATTGTGTACGGATGGACGACCGACGCAAAGCTATGACAAAGGCTCCTTTGGGTCAGGTGAGCTAAAAAAAAAGGGGATGCATATTATTTCCTATCCATCGTAAAAATCTAAAAAAAATGATGGCTTCAACAATAACTTCTTAATATGTAATAGATGAAATGGCACTTTCTCAGAATTTAATACCCCTAATTGCTCACCTAAAGATTACATAATACATTGAAAATAAAACTTTACGACATATAATACTTTGGTTAAAGAGAATATCTCTTAAATTTAAAGTTTAATACAGATATACCATTAAAAGTAATCATATTATCAGTTATACTCGAACTCCCTTTGTCTGTACGGGGCGTAGGACGACGGACGCAACCAATCAGAAAACTACTAAATGACTTGCTTATTACAAGTGCCTTAAATTCGACTTGCTTATTACAAAGTGATTTAAATCCGACATGCTTATTACAAGTCAATGATTTTCCTACTCATTTGTATCTGGGGTCCGTGACCCTTATATTTGGGAAAATTAGCTCATAAATGATGTGAATTGGGAAAAGATGGGAAGAGCTATACATTTATTAGCTTGGAGGTCCAGTAATAGAATAGCAATCATACTGTACCAAGGTTAATGCCAACAGTAACAAATTCTTGTGATGAGGAAGAATGACCACAAAACAGTTCACAAAACTTACATAAATACCCTTGGTGTACCACACTGTCATATAGCCATGGGTATTTTTTTCATTTTGCATTGAACTGCCGGAACACCCAGGCATCTGGTACCATGACCTCTGGAACACAACTGTCCGAATCAGAGTGACAATCAGATTGCGAATATCAACATCACCACTATTTGCACTATTTACATGTTGTTGGATGTCATTTGAAGCTGTGTTAGGTAATACAGAATTTGAATTGGTTGTTTTTGGAGTGACATTCGCAGTGGCAACAAGGCGTTCAGCTTCTGAGCATGCTGTATCAGTATTTGAGTGTCGGTGACCAGTAGGGTTGACTCCACCTAATCCCACTTTTTAAAAAATTAATTAAAGAAATCTAAAATTTCAAGTGGGAATAGCTGTAATTATTGTATAAACAATGTGCAAACATTGGGGCTTAGGGTGTATAAACAATAACTCATTAACTTCAGGTATAGCTTGATTAGAGAATGGAGAACTAATATATATTAATTTATCATTTGTATTCTAATAAAAAAAAACATACAGATACATACATGAATAAGTGATATCTCTATCAATACATTTATATTTCAACATCCATAGAACTTATTATTTATTTTTTAAACTACATGAAATAATAAACAAGCATGTCTTAGCTATACATGTTTGTTACTATTCATTTTGTAATGAAATTCTTATGATTCATGTTTTTTTTCAAAGGTACAAATATTTTTTAAAAGATAGTTTACTATTTATGTCATACTTCATTCCAATTCTAATTTTTATTAACACTTACTTGACTCAAATATTTTCCCTTTTTCTGCAATATTTGACATAAAATACAAGTACATCACAGGTAATAATTAATAAAGATACATGTACTAATTGCAAAAAACAGCATAATTAACTGCAACAACATCTAATGGAATACCTGGAATAGGTTTTTTTAATGGGATTAGATTAACGACATCACCGGTACAGTAGTGGATCGGACTCACTTCAAAGCACAAACAGTTTCACTAGCTTTATTAACGTCATCAACCTCATTTTTCTCCTGGGGGAAGCAACAACTTTTTTTAATCCAAAGGATTCAAGTTACTTCCATCATTACTGGTCAATTTCTTAACAACTTATTTAGAATTATGCAACATCGCGACATTTTTATTTTTAACTTTAAAACAATAATTTCCGGTTTTTAATTTCCAATGAATTGACAAAATATCAAGCAATGTAAATCACATGACATATTTACTATTTTTGATTAAAAAATTTATATTAAATTTATTTAAATAAGCATTTATTGCAAATACTACAGATTTCCGCTTTCGTTTTTCTGAAGATTTATCGCAGTCGGTAAGCAAATCAAGCAACCCAATATACTGTGCTGGTTCCCAGTATCTTGTGCGTAGCATTTCGCTTGGTTAATCAAAACAAATAGAAACCAGGTCATAAGCGTGAAAATGTTCGACTTTTAATTTCATTTGTAAAAGCTTTTATTAACCAGTTTTTACGAATAATTTTATCATCATGCTATTGGGAATTTTCCCTCATTAAATTTCACATTGGGGCCGATATTCGGCCCAAAAAAGCACAGTCGGAAAATCACTGCAAGTATTTTAACTCCGAACTCTTACCAAATGTGTATTATTCTCCAATCAAAAAGTTAGAAAATATTTTCATCTTTAAAATTGCTAGACAACAGCATCCATAGCAAAAGTAGGTCAAAAGCGATTGTATACGACTTCGTCGAAAAAAAGAAATTATTAAAAATCAACTGAAGACATACTTGTTTGAACTCTAGATTGATAAGAATTTGAATAAACATTGCATGATTCAGGACGAGGTAAAATCGATATCCCTAACACAAATACCTGATCACCAACTTCCCGGTTTGGTGTACAATTTCAATAAAACTACCTTTATTGGCTCAAAACTCACCTCTTTGTAAAATGATAAGGATGTAACATCCAATTATCAATAATTTTAATTAGGATGGTAATTTAAAAATAAGATCAATATTAAATTATATATAGTATTTATTGGTTTTTTTTTAATAACAACACAACCAGTGTATCGTATTGTGTAATTAAATTGCTAATTATCTATTAATTAGTTAATAGTATTATTTGATACTTTGTTGAATCTGTCCTTCTCCGAACAAAATGGCAACTTTAACGTTGTGTCTATGGGGAGATTTTTGTCAGTATAACATCGATTACTTCTGACGGTTGAATTTAGGAAACACTATTTTTTTGCAATGAACCAATTGTTTCCAACAATACCTTTGTACTCAACCACTATTACACACATCTATGTATAGCCATACCATACAAACATCTACCTTTAGTATCATAGACAGAAACAAAAGTAGAAAAAATAAATTATGGATTATAAATTAAATGGTTCCAACAATTGGCTTCAAAGCGATTCATGGGTGAATTACCTACCTGTTATCATCATTGTGTCATCTATACCTTGTAAATGAATTTGCTATAATTTCCATACTATCACAATATGGATTTTCAGAAAATTATTGCAATTGAACTTTGAATGTTTGCTAACTGACACGTGGAGCTGTTTAGAATGAGGTAAGACGTGAAAATGTAAACAAATAATGTTGTAACAAGTGAGATCTAAAGATCAACAATAAAAGAGTTAAAAGTATGAAGTGGTAGATTACTAATCACACGCACACACACACACACACACACACACATAGTTAAGAAATAATATTAATACAGTCCAAACTGCCTTTAAGGGCACCTCTATATTACAAATCACTGTCTATTAAAGGCAGTCAGATTTCCCAGTAATGAATAGTGCATATAATTTTACCCTGCATATAAAGGACAACTGCTCATGAAGACCTCATTTTAGGTTCTCTCCTGTTGTCGTTATATACAGGTTTGACTGTATCAGCCACTCATGTTTTATGAAGTGGTAGTTTTTCCTTTTTTAAACTTGCACCGACGAGGTAAGAAGGCATTGATTAAACCATCTAGTATTTGTAAAATCTGGTCAAGCATATGCAAACACATTTATTCATAGTTTTGACCACCCAGTTAAATCAATATTACTTCATGCCTCATTTAATTGGGTAATGTTTGGTTTAAATAAAAACAACAAGAGGCAAACAAAGTACATTATTGAGTTATATAGGCCAATATGAAATCATAATTACATGTATATTCAATATCATGAGCCGCATCGGTGATGTAATAGTCAAAGTACTCGCCTTGGGTGTGGTAGATCGTAAGTTCGAGCCGCAGTAGGGTCAAACCAAGAAAAGTGTATTATAAAATTGGTATTTGTTACTTCTCCGCTAACACTGGTAGGTTCGGAATCAGAATAATGTGTCCGAGTGCAATGACATGTCTACTCTCGGACTGTTATTTCAGTGAGCTAGCACTATATAAAATAATAATCCAAATAAGCGTGTTGGTCTAGTACAAAGCATGCATACCACATATCTCATCTCAACTCCATGACATAGCTGATGAATTGCTCATGTGTCGTTAAACAATAAACACTCACTCATTCACTAAATATGAAGGAATGAAGTGAAAATAAACTGACATCTGATGTGGATGACCATAATGTAAAACTCAGACAGTTTTGAATGCGAGAATATTCTACATTTGAAGGCATTTGATAAGAGAATAACCTGGATTTCCAACGTCATATATCTTGTTTGTTTATATTCAACGATTTGAGGTGAGAGGAATTTGTTTGTTTTGATAAAATGGTTGACCATCAGCGTATTAGCATTTTTCATAACCAGTAAACAGGATTCATATATGTGAACATCAAGCGTGAAGTTGAAAGTGGGGATATAGTCAAAACCAATGGATCCCAATCAACTCATAAATGGGGGAAGGGAGGTAACATGAACACCCATTTCTGCTGAGAAAAAACAAAATCACACAGTTTTCAGATATGAATAAATGTATATTGCTGTTAACAAAAGATTAAAGCTAGCAAAGGAAGTAAGGAGAACCGTAAATCGAAGAAGAACAGACAGTAAAATGTCCAAAAGATGAAGACGAACTGAGGCTCGTTTATCGCGCAGGTAGTAACGAAAACACAAACAGCATGAACAAAATAACAAAGGTGAAGACATATAATTGGACATAATAAACAACATGAACCACACTAAAACAGAGTATGACTTAAGATGGTCGGGACGGGTGGGCGATTTCTGCTCCACCGATGGTAGCAGTCGTGTTAAGGGAAGGGAATATAAAGGGAAGGACGGGATTTTGCTACATCTGAACAATATCCGTGGATATATGTGGGAAAGTCGTCCCGTAACAGATAACCGGGTCCTGATAGCAACCTTAAAACGTTTGAAATTTTGACTTCGACTTAGCGACTACAAACCATTGTAACTTCATTGTTAGCAGTTTCCCGTTATCAAAGAAGAAAAGTACGACGATTTCAAAAACGTAAATCGGATAAGAACAGACAATATAACGGATAAAGGAAAGGGGACGACAAAAAGCCAAACACTGCACATAAACCTAAAGATTCAGCAACACAAACCCCACCTATGATCGGGGGTGAATTCATGTGTTCCGGAAAGGTCCTCAGTTTTTGTTCCAGTCGTGTTACTCTTGTTGCCAATCCGGTAATAAGTTATGAAAGTGTAAAGAAAACAGGATAGTGATGACGATCCCTTGTCATCTGTGACACATACGCTCCGTAAACTGTTAGCAAAGTCATGAATGCGACCTTAAATCTTTCCTAGTAATGACTTCAAACATATCACAAGGAACCCCTTGTAGAGTAGCTGTCATGCTTGCCTCATATGCTATCAATCCTGATAGAAACCAAATGAAATTACCTCTGTTGTGGTACAGTTTGGTTCCTTATTGGCTCTCAATGTCGATTTGTAGATGTAGGTCAAAATTAGACATTATTGAAGCTGTATCTATGCTAATCTGTATTTCAAGTTCAGTAGGCTGGATGCAATAAATATAGTCATTAACTTGGAATTATTTAGTGAAATGACATCATCTATATAGAGGAACTCGATATTTAAGGATAACTCTTTTTGCTTATATAAGGTAGCCCTAGCATGAAGTTTGGTTCATGTGAATAAAGGAACAGGTCGACGAGAAGAGGAACACAGTCATAATAATCTTTGATAGGAAACACAAGCTCCTGAAGACCGCATCAACTGATATGCTGGCTCTCCCGAATGTAAACTACAAAAAAATAAAAAAGTTCATAATGAGAAAATCATTCCTATTGTCTACAAATAAGGTTAATAACAAAATTACCGAACACAGAGCAATCTTCCAAAGGGAAAGGCAAAACTCATATGTCAACAAACAGACAAAATCAGCTAACAACCGGAAAACTACATAGGCATATACTGCCATATGACCCTCAGTGCCATGAACTATTTGCTATATGTTGAATAAATAAACAGTTATGTACAAAAATAATGTAATATGTACATAGAGTCAAATCTGCCTTAAAAGACACATCTGTATAACAAATCACTATAAAGGGTAGCCTCATTTTCCCATTAATAAATAGTACATATGATTTTAACCTGTATATAAAGGGCAAATGCTCATATATTTTTAATATTAAAACACGGATGTTGTTGGAAGTACCAATACAATAAATATATGTTTAATTTTATCGACATTTGTATTCCTGTGAGTGGCAGTGTAGGTAGGGGCGATACGCAGGGGGGGTGACGCATGTTAAGTGTCGTGTGCATAAATCGATTTATCACGTGATCGCATGACGTTCCACTCAACGACTATATTGAATGGTATTTCCTGAGGATTTGGTGATGTTTTGATAAGCCAATCACAGTGTTTACTATTTGTCACAGGTGAGTAATTTATGTTAATACATAAAAGGAAAGTAAAAACAGCGAGTACATATTGATTTTAATACATGGTGTTAACGTAAAAATGTGCAAACTAAAAAAAACCTGAAAGGGTATTATTTGGGCGTCGTTTCGATCGCCATTTCCTGAAACTGGTGACCTCAATTTCATACAAATTACATCAAAATTACGGAAGACTTATGCTTGAAAATTGAACATGATGTACAAAAATGATTTTTATGACAAAAAATGTAAAAAGTCGTCTTAAGTCGTCTCAAATTATCTCATTACGGCCTCCCGAAAGTACTCAATTTTTGTTGTTTTTTTTCAATTCGGCGACTAACATCGTTTGTTACTTTAGTACGATCGTTTCACAGAGAAATAACACACATTTTACAATTTTCTTGGCAAAATTGTCATCCAGACTAATTATAATATAATTCAGATGCAATACATGAACATCGATCAGTAAAAGAAATAAAAAAGAGACGGAATTGATGCAAAAAGTTGCCAGTTTGCTCAGGAATACAGAGTAGTAGCACACACAGTGTCCCACATTTTTTGTGAGGAAGGAAGATTTCTTTAGGATAAGGGAAATCTTGTCCACACCTAGCTCATGTCTTTAAATCTATAAATAAGTAAATCATAATACAGCAATAAATACTGTCAGTGAGAAGATGCTGTTGCGGCAGCCCTACACTTTAATGGAAGAAGAAGAATGTTGAATACCCCCCCCCCCCCCCCCCCCCCCCGTGCAATAATAGTCGAAAGGTACGGTCAGCACGTACCATGTAGAAATTTGAGTAGGGAATGCATAATGGGTCAAAAAGGGTAGTTTTTAGTCTTTCAAGAAATTCTTTGCATTTTACTTATAGTAATTGCTTGAATCTATATACATGTATCATTTTTAGATGGATACTCCAGTGTCACATACACACACACAAGATACAAGAAAGTGCTTGTTTAAGAGTCCTGTAGATGCAATGCAAGAATGTGACCTACCTGGATATGTTACACCACTTGTAAGTACTTAGATCAGAGAAAATTAAAAGAGAAACTGATAGTAGTATTTTATCATGAAGTTTGAATTATGGCGAGCAAAAAACAATTCTTCCAGAAACTAGTTAGACATCCATAATACAGCAATAAAAGTGCACAGGTTCCTTTTGTTTATACTTGCTCAGGTTTTCTCTCATGCACATTTACTTCATATCCGTTCTTTTTTCAATACATGTTTCATTCACCAAAAAAAAACTACACTACTATTCTTTAGTAAACATTATTTTATTTAAATATAAAATCTAATGTAAATCAAGTTCAGCCCTTTGATTTGAACAAATATAGGGCTATGCCAAGCTCAGCATGATACAACCACATCATGTCGACCAAGGAAATGTGAACAAGTGTACTTTAAAGTGAATGTGGACACAGTTTTTAGCTAGACACAATAATTTGCTTGACACAAAAGATGGCTGCCAAAGGTTAAAATTCATTGCCCTTACCTACCTGTACTCATCAAAACATATCATAAAAAAGTTTGTCCAAATCTGTATATCTACCTACTGTACTTTGTTGTCTATAAGAGGCATTTAATATATGTATATGTATCAAGATTGTTTCATGTTGCCATTGTGTATTTCAGGGATTTTCACATAAGCGCAACAGGAATATTAGTTGGTCGCCTCGAAAATGCACACCACAAAAGAGCCCTCCAAAGAAGAGAAGTAGAAATAGAACTTGGTCACAGCAGGAATTGCGCTCCCTGGTAGAATATGTTGCTTTGCACAAAGATGCTCAGAACTCAGAAAACGAATGGCCTGCTATGAATGATGACAACAATTACTGGTTTAAAGCAAGTGAATTTATCAAGCAGACTTGTGGAACTGTACGAGGAAGTAAGTATTTGTACATTTTTGTTTGCATACACAGAGAGCACAATTTTTAAGAGGTTAGCATGGTGAAATGAGGACCCAAGACCTGGCACACATGGTGACCTGACCTGATCAAGGCCATAGGTGGAGGTCAGATCAGATCACTGAGTGGGTCAGGTCAAGGAACCTCATTTTACCATGTTCATAGTGACCTCATGAAAGGTAATTAATTGTTTCATTATACCAATAAAAATAACAAGATTCTATAATTTATGTGCAATATTTTATTAGAATTTTGTTATTAACGGTATTAGTGGTAACATTTGGAAAACTATTGCTTACTTTACTGATATACACTTCAGGTACTAGAATTAGATTGTGATTTCCTGTTTACAAACAGATGAAAAAATTAGTGTTGCTTTTAGCCAAAAAACCACTGGAACTTTATTGAAAGTCTGAAACAGAGTTTTAATGAACACTTGCTGCAAGTAACTCATGCCAACTGAATTCAATCATGGTCTTGAACAATTCAGTTACTTTTTTGTACAATAGTAATTGTTTTTCTTTTTAATTTTCCAGCTACATCATGCAGAGCCAAGGTAGTGAATTACTTCAGAAAAACTTTTAAAACAGTGTCTGATGCTGAAGAAGAATTTTCAATAGATTATGAAGATATATGTACTACAAATATATCAGATGATTCCGGCTTTATTGAAGTGTCAACTCCATCAACACCTGCAACACCCCTATAGTGTGGAAAACTTTGTGGATTATTATTTGGCAAAATTCAGTAAAGAACAAGTAACAACTATTTGGAAGAAACTAGGGAAAGAGGTTGCTATCAATGAGAAAGTACAGACTTTAAGATCAGTTTTGTCTGAACATCAGCTTATTAACATAATTCACACAGCATCAAGTAACTGCCGTGAACAAATATTGATATCAAATTTTACAAGTCTTCATCCAGAACACCAAAAACAGAGTCTAGACAAGTTGTTTGAGATGTCAGCTTACAACGAAGGATTGAAAGCAGGTACAGATAAATTTGTGAGCCTTTCCATTCAAGCAATGAAAACACTCAAAAGGAAAGGAAAACCAAATGTCCTAAAAGACTTCGTAAAGTGTTTAGGACTGACCAGGCCAGATTCCCAGGAACCTCTTATGCCAGTCGACCGCATGCCATTTGGCTTAATTCAGCATCAAATACAGTTCTTTTGTGCCAGTGATATACGACAGGTAAACATTGTTTCAATCATTTTTTCATATATATACATTTGAAAATAACTATGTGAAAAGAAAATTATCTATTATTCTAATATGACGTCCTTCAAACGCTTTGAGTCCAAACGCTCTGGGTAAAACTTTGTGACATAAAGACCTACCTGTGGTAAAAACAATATATACATATGGCTTCCATGAATTATTTCTTAAATAATATACAAATGTAGATGAAAAGGTTAAAAAGACAGTTCCATTGTACATATAACATTAACAGCATATGGTCGACTTAATTTCACTGCAGTATGCACTCATAAAGTACTAGTAGATATAATAAGTAAGAGTCAACAATGCAGAACACCATAACAAGATACATGTATACCAAACAACAACCCGAAATAAAAACAACAGAAAAGATGCAGAGACAAACAAACAAATACAACAGGAAGTCACAAAATTATGGTGACGAAAATATGCACTTCTTTTTTTATGACAGTAGCAAAATAAATCCATGGTTTGGTTTTTAAAAGAATACAGTGTAACTTACGTTTAATCATGGAGTCTATATACTGATATTACTAAATACCTTGTTTATCTAACTAAGCTTCACATATAATATTCCTATCTTATAGCTTCATCCAAATACAATCAGTTTTTAAATTTTGTACAGATATCAATACCAGACGATTATTATCAGTGGATAGAAACCTTAGATGCAGAGTTTGAAGACAGACTTGGAAGAATTTTAAGAGGTCCAATGTGGAGTGGGCAGTCATCGGATTGTATTGGAGATCCTTTAAAGGTACTTTGTAATTTATTTGTCTTTGTCAGTACATTCCAGTTTTACAAACAGATATAGTGTAAATGGACAAGAGTCAAAATCACATGAATACCAGGATTTAAATTAACATAAGTAGATCAAGAGCATATTTACTAAAAAAAATACAGATGGACAAAATTGCTTACCGGGAAATATTATAAAGCAAAAAATTGTGCTTTTATACATTTTGTAGCTGTTCCTCATCTCGAAGTCATTATAAATATGTGAAACAGTGAGTCAAGATCAAGACAGCTTAGTAGTACATTTTGCTATTTATAGATAACTGCTATTAGCAGTACACAATTTGTGTGGTTTTTTTATTCACATGTATTATTGCAGGAGTACATCAATAAATTACAAACAGAATAAGTTGCTTGATATTATACATATTTCATAAGACAAACACTTTAAATACATAATCATTCATAGAGGACACTATTAATACTGTAAGAAAAAAAATTGTTGTTTTATGTTATCTTTAAGCTGTTGTTTACATTGACCATTGCATTTCAAGTTTGTATCTTTTCAGCAAGGTAATATTTGATTGTATAGACGTGTAAATAGTCAACCTTTGCATATTGTTTCTTTATTGTACATGTTGTAGGCACGAGTAAATTTGGCTGCAGTAAGCAAATCAACTATAAACAGAAGAACAGCTTCCTCTGACTTCACAGATTCACCTACCATACAGGTACTTGCACATTTCAAAGACTAGAACTCATTACTTTAGTTGCAAAAAAGACCAAATATGGGGTAAATGTACATGGGATGAAATCACATAGTAGAGAAGGTCACAAACATGATGCAAAGATACATGTCCAATACTTTTAATGCTGTTCATCATCTTGCTGTAACCGTAAGATCTGATATATACATGAAGTGTAATATATATTCTGAAAAAAATAACGACTTTCAGAAAGTTAAGAGTTCACTGAAGAGGTGCAATGCATCTATTTTAAGTGTTTTCTTGAAATAAAAAAAAACAGTCAAAAAAGAGAGAAGTTCTAAAGGAATGTTATTTATCTGCTGTTGTTCATCTTCAAATCACAGTGAGAAATTCCTCAATGAATAATTATATTAATTGTAATGCAAATTATCCTGAATGTCAGCATGTTGTGCTCGTAATCTGCATGCTGTTGCTTTGTTTATTTTTCATTAAGTATTCCTTCATTTATTTTTCAGTTACCAGCTATAAAGATGTTGACGGACACCAACCCAGCAGGACGATATTGGATAAAACTTGATGGTACTGACGTTAAAGAAGCTCTACAACATTCTGTAAAAGACAAATGGGCAGGTGATGTAGATGTGAATGACAACAAACTACAACAACTACGTGAAGAGTACGAGTCAAGAGTATCATTCATTAAGTCTTGTACCTCAACAGCTAATGTCAATACTGCAATGGAACAGCTATTGTTAGATTTAGAGGCTGATCAGACTTTTCTTGACACAGCATTCAAAGCAGCTAGCAAAGAATTACGAAAGAAGTTTGACAAAAAAAATGCAAACTGTGAGATACTGAAAGCCTTGAATTGGGATGTCGTCGAGTGCAATTCACTTCTTCAGGAATGTATGAATTTTATTCACAAGTTCAGTAATAACTGTGAATTTTGTGCTGTTGCTAAATCAGTGGAAAGTGATTACCAATTATATTTGAAAAACTTTTTCAAGAA
This sequence comes from Bathymodiolus brooksi, assembly GCA_963680875.1. Taxonomy (NCBI): domain Eukaryota; kingdom Metazoa; phylum Mollusca; class Bivalvia; order Mytilida; family Modiolidae; genus Bathymodiolus; species Bathymodiolus brooksi. Next base: position 47,850,754 of record OY804581.1, read on the forward strand.
GAAGAGAACAGCCGCAACCCATGTTCTTGTTATTGCTGTTTCTGATGAGCGACGAAGTAGCAAACCATATACACTTCCCGTCCAGTATTTACCATATAAATCCTTAAGGGATCAGTACATTAGAGATATTACAGCGCCATTAAAGAAGACGATGACTGATGCAGGCCTTGAAGTTGTTGGTGAGTATCTAAACCTACCAGTACAACTTATTAGATTATGACATAATTAAATGCTTTTTATATGCCCTATTTATTTTGGGTCATTAGGTCAAAGGTCACCGTTACTATAAATAGAATTTATATAGACGGGTATATTTTGTGATGCACACATTTCTTGCTAGACTATGAAATCATAACACATGGCTACAAATTTATGTTTCGTGACTAAATGAATACTGTTGGTTCATAATGCATCGAATTCCACACCAAGAGTTAATACACAATTTTAATTATACTTCTATCTGTTGATTATTTTTATCGGTTAAATATACATGTGCAAAAGAACTGAAAAGCTAAAAAAAACTGCTTTATTCTTAAAAACAATGCACCTTTGTACTTGTTTTTGTAACTGGAAAAAAAATATTTTGTTAATTCTCAGTTATTGATATTTTAATGAAATAATTGTTCCTTTTGTTATTTTATAGGAGTGGTAACAGATGGTGAATTTAACTCTCTTAGAACACAAGGAGAAACTGGACCATTACATATTTGGCAGTTAGTGCACGATTCCAAAGAAGCAGTTAGAAAGATGAGCCGAAACACACTGATATCTATGTTGACATATGCAGGAGGTAAACATTTACAGTTTTTTTCAAATGAAGTTAGTTTCATTTGGCTCAGACCACCCACCCACCCCCTCCAAATGAAAGTGTGAAAAACAGAATACCGATGTATTATAAACCAAGCTGCACCTAACAATATAGGGTTTAGAGCCATGTATTCTCCATATGCATGTCATGATAAAGGGTCTATCTATGAATCTTTATCCTTTCAAAATCACAGACACTTGATTTCATCTAAGTGTACATATAATTCAACAAGCATACTGTACCAATAAAATGATATTTATAGATTAATATGGACATCTCTGTAATGTGCATTCTTATAATAAATGCAAAGATCTGGACCACTTATTTATTATTTGTGGAGCAGTGTATGCATTAGGTGTATAAATCGCACTACTTTTCACATGTCAGTTAAATGAAAGTTTGATAAAGTTATATTTTAAGCAATTTTCTATATTTTAATTATTTTCATGGATAAAAGTTAAAGTTTTAATTATCTTTGCATGATTAGAATTTACTTAGTATGTCTTCCGTATTGGATTTTTGTGGACTATATTTTTGTACGGCTTAACTTAACTTAGCTTCCGGCAAACAATTTAAGAAGAATTTCTACTATCTAGGTAACTCGAATAATACTGCGCCCTCTATCGGCACTATAGCAAAGCGTAATATAAACAGGAATCCAGAGCTGTGTACATATACACCCATGCAAACTTTAAACACATGTACATTATAACTAAAAGTTAATATAAAAAGAGAAAAGATATTGGTAAAAAGTACGAGACACAAATAAGAGTGAAATTTTTTGTGCATGAGCCATTCAAATTCAAGTCAAGAATTTTAACGACTTATAGTTTGTATTAGAATTTTTTGTAGCTATGTCATGTAAGTAGCCCTTCTACACAAAATATCCAAGATAAAAATTATCATGATGGTGTGAAATATAAGCACGATAAACTTTATTTTAAAGATTGTTGGTAAAAAAAAGTGTTAATACACTCATTAATAAATGTATATTAAATGAATCTATTATCTTTGTTTCAGAAGATGAAAATGGAAACCCTGTTGCAGATGTTGAACTACCTACTAGATGAATTTTTGCCCTGGCATCGAGAGAATTATGACTTCACTACATTAGATATCAACAGGTTTGTTCACCTATAGAATTATTAATGGTTATAAACAACGAACTTGACACATTAAATCATCTGTTGACAATACACCAATGTTATACATTTATTGCATGCTGGTGAGGGAAATATGAAAATTTATTCACCCAAGAGTATCATATTCCTCGTGGGTGAATAAATTTCATATTTCATATTTCCTGTACCCGCATTAAAAAAAAAGTCAAAACACAAAAAAAATCACATTGTAACGGTTGCCTGCAAATGATGCGTTCCGAGTGCCTGTCAAAGAACGATAACTCTGGCGGAAAAACATGTGAGGCTTCCGAAGTGATGGAATATGATTTTTGTCTTGTGTGATCACGTGTTCTGATTTTTAACCATTGTCCAATCAAATTATTCAATTGATGCCGTCAATTAATAAAATACAACACGGTTATCTCCTAAATATACTCAAAATTTTATTAAGTTTTCAAACAACTATAATCAAATATATCTTCTTAATAACCACCCCATTTTTCAGCAAACAATGACCATCGTCTTTTATAGGGGATGTCTGAAGACAGGTTGAATAGTATTCATTATCTTACTTAGTAACATGCAAGAACACAGAACACTGCATTAATGCCTGCCTATACTATTACTAATACAAAACTGTTAAATGTATTACTGTTGTGTTTATCTCTTGTTAAAAACAGAAATGTAATCATTCTTTTTTTTACAGGCCAATGGATGACATCCGAGGATTTACAAGGGAGACTTTTATTGAAATATCAACCAACATTGAAAGTCAAGAACTCAGAAGGATTAGAAATAATGAAATTGGTTATCCAGAACATCCTCGAGCAGCAACAACAGATGATGTTGAATGCTTTTTCAGTTTAACCAGACGTCATTTGGGTGAAACGTTCACATTGAAGGAGTTCAAGAATGGTTGGAGAAAGCTGGTTAGAGAGTACTGCAAGAGACTGGATCCAGACATTGGATTTTATTACTGGACCCAGAATGAACGTTTCCGAGACGATCATCCCTCATTTGACATGCCTAAAGATGAAAAGCGACTGCACGTTGTGAAGCATAGGCAAAGGGAAGATAGCTCAATCTTCACTGCTGGACGAGCATTTCTCCCTGCTAAGAATAGACAATCCATACGCCAAAGACTATTCCGTGTAGATGTTGGTTTACCACCTGTTCCAGAAAACCAGCAAGTGTTAAAACTTGCATAAATGACTTCCAATTTCACAGACTGGATTTCCTTATTTTATGTTTTAATGTTTTGACAAAGTGATTCATGTACTTTAAATACAAAACATGTGCACAGTTTCCATACTCCAAAGGTGTTCATGTGTATTTTGATTTTTTAGTATCTCTGTCATATCTGTAATTATATACTGTGAAAATACTTTTATTTGTGGGTACTTTTTATGTGATCCTAGCTTTGTAGGTAATTTTATTCTTATGAATTTTTTTATCTTGTTGGTTATTAAATTTTGTTGTTTTAATTAACCATGAAAATTTGTACCCCACGAATAACAGTACCTTCACAGCATGCTTTATGATATTAATATAAAAAATTATATTTATAGTACAAATTTATTTATGTGTTGGACAACAAATAATAATACATGTGATAACAATACTGGTATTAGTTTAGTTTGATTACTGTCCATATTTATAAGCTTTGTACACATATTTACTTTCCATCATTCAATTGTTTCTGCTTCTCACGATTATTTTCAAAAATTGTATATTAATTGTGGTATTCTTAAAATGTTATATATCCATGCAAAACATTAGCAGGAATTACAAATCCGTCCGTTCACACTTTCGTAACAGATATCTCATCTTCTACTGGAAGAAATGATTTTATATTTGATATATGGCTTTTGCATGGTGACTTGTACCGTGTCTCCCCTTTCCAGGTTTACAGTATGACTTAGAATTTTTCATGTTTGCTGTAATGAAAACTTTCGTAACAGATATCTCATCTTCTACTGGAAGAAATGATTTTATATTTGATATATGGCTTTGGCATGGTGACTTGTACCGTATCTCCCCTTTCCAGGTTTACTGCACATCTACTTCCTATTTACCTCATTGTTAGAATTTTTCATTTTTGCCGTAATGAAAATTTTCGTAACAGTTATCTCAGCTTCTACTGGAAGAAATGATTTTATATTTGATATATGGCTTTTGCATGGTGAATTGTACCGTGTCTACCCTTTCCAGGTTTACCACACATCTACTTCCTGTTTACCGTGCGACTTAGACTTTTGTAACAGATATCTCGGCTTCTACTGGAAGAATTTGTAACAGATATCTCGGCTTCTACTGGAAGAAATGATTTTATATTTGATATGTGGCTTTTGCATGGTGACTTGTACCGTGTCTCCCCTTTCTAGGTTTACCGCACATCTACTTCAGATGAATGCCAGACAACTCGGCCCGCGGACAACTCAGACCGAGACAAGTCGGCCCGTATGTTAAGACAACTCGGACCGTATTATTGTTTTATAATATTGTTCAATATTTATATGTGTATAATTATTTACTTATTTAAAAGACAATTATCATCTTTTAGTGAAAATGAATTATTTATTAAATGATAATATCAAGTGACCAAAAATGTGATTAGGACGTGATTTTGTTCTCATAACATGGTCTATTACGTATCATTTACAGGAATAAAATTAATACATGTATGAAAAATTTAAAATTATAATTTAAGAGAAAAATATTTAGAACTTATAAATTATGAAATTTCATATTTATAAACATTAAGTATTATTTTTGGTTGTTGAAAAAGTTGCAAATGGGTGTTATTAAACAAAACATAAATTAAAAAAAAATATCAAGTTGTCTTTGATAAATAAAAAAAAAAAAACTGTTAACAGGATTTTGTCAAAATTGGGTTTTGTTGTCCATTAATTCAAAGTTTAATTTTTTATACATTGTATTTTTGTGGCTACATAATTTCTTTTAAATACATGCCTGTCAAATTATTTTTAGTTGCTGAAGTATTAAGATATTCTTAAGATATTTTTAATTATTTATTTAAAATTCGGTTCATTCATTTTCTAATTTTATTTTTGTTTTGAAAATCATTTTATCCACATCTAGGATTTTTTGTTGGAAGGTTCCATCGAACAGATCATCAGTTGAAACATTAGTTATTGTCATTATAATTAACTCATGAATGTTTTATTACCAATTTAAACACACCTACTAATGGGGTATATTTGTTGACAAATAGCAACGATCAGATGGCCACTATTGCTCAATTATACACAGACAGGAAACACAAAAATTATGTACAAATAAAAATCACTCATAACAACATAATGAGTAAATAACCAATCAAAATATAGACAATTCCGAAAGTTTTGGTGTAACATTTGTAAAAATCTATCCAGAAATGACTTCACAATAATTTTTTGAAAAAAATATGGTTTTGGTTGGTTATATAGGGATTTTTTTTTTACATTTCCCAATACTGTTGACAGATGTCAGACTGTATCTTTATGATTTCTGTCAATTTTATTGATGGTCCGAGTTGTCTTAACATACGGGCCGACTAGTCCTCGCTTACGGGCCGACTTGTCTCGGTCCGAGTTGTCCGCGGGCCGAGTTGTCTGGTACCCCTTCAGATATATACAAATTTGACACAAATGAACGAGTGGGGGTATTCTTAGCACGACGTAGCGTGCAACATCTTGTTGTCATTCATAAATATTCAATGAAAACATTATAAATTAGAATTGTACGTGTTCAGTTCATTATCTGGCAACCACTTGTTCTTCTTACACATCTGGATATAACATCTCAGTTTACGAATGTTCAGGTTTCTCACCAACCATGTAGTCACGGATTTGACTTTAATGTCTACAATTTCCTGTAAACGAATTGCTGAAACAACTTTAGGTAATTTTTTAACACCAATGTAGCCAATAATTAAAAATAGATCGTCCACACATACTTTTACAAGAATGGCATTGGAATCTTTTGGATTGTCCGGCTCCTGTTCTAATTGTATTGTCATTGGTGTTTTTAGTCGCAAAGCCCTTTGCACAGTTTTTAAGTTTTCTTGGTAGATGTCGTTGTAAGTTGAACCCTTAATTGGAAACGTTGTTGTATAAAGTTCATCACCAGCATCATTAGCTTCTCCATCATGTTGGTCACCATCATCTTCTGAATTGCTTTCAACATAAGTGAGGTTTGTAAAATTCTGAATCCTAGTATTCTGGGGATTTCCGGTACAAGAACATGCTGAAGATTGCAGATCCAGAACTGGCATCTCTGGAAGGTCTATAACATTAAAATGGTCAGGTGGTCTCCCGATGTACTTTGCACCTGGTATACACTTGTAGCTCCATATAAGGACTGCCCAAGACTCTGTACCAATATTGAAAAGTCCTTGTACTTCATCTTTATCAAACTGTAAACAAAAATCAAAGTCATAGAGAAATACACAAAAATAAATATTATGATGCACCATGCAACATTTTAAAATGCAGTCTATTCAGAAATTATTGCAATGCTAAAACTGTACAAATCAATCATACATTAAAACAAACATAATAATTATGCAGTTATATTGAGTCCACTCTCCTCAGTGCTAATGACTTGAATGAAAAGGGCAGCAAATTGCATAAGACAATCTGGGTTAAACATTCCTTTTTAGCTCACCTGACCCAAAGGGTCATGTGAGCTATTCTCATCACTTGGCGTCCGTCGTCGTCGTCCGTCGTACGTCGTAAACTTTTTCAAAAATCTTCTCCTCTGAAAGTACTAGACCAATGGAAACCAAACTTGGTCTGAATCATTACTAGGGTATCTAGTTTCAAAATTGTGTCCGGTGATGCCGTGCACCAACCAACATGGCCGCTGTTACTAAAAATAGAACATATGGTAAAATTGCAGGTTTTTGGTAATAACTCAAAAACCGTTAGTAATATCAAAAATCTGACATGGGGTAAAAATGATCAGCACATCAAGATCTACCTACCCTGCAATTTTGAAGTAAATCTGATTACCCATCTTGGAGTTATTGCCCTTTTTTCATCAAATTTGTAAAATTTTAATGCTTTTCGTCTTATATTTCAAAAGCTATAAGAGATAAAGGTTAACTTTAAATTGCAAAAATGTGCGGCATATCAAGATCTACCTACCCTGCAATTTTGAAGTAAATCCCATTACTCGTTTTGGAGTTATTTCCCTTTTTTCATTAAATTTTCAAAATTTTAATACTTTTCGTCCTTTATTTCAAAAACTATAACAGACAGATGGTAAGTTGAAACTGCAAACATGCTCAGCATGTTAAGATCTACCTACCCTGCAATTTTGAAGTAAATTTGATTACCCATCTTGGAGTTATTGCCCTTTTTTCATCAATTTTTTTTTTTCATTTTAATACTTTTCGTCTTATATTTCAAAAACTATTTAGAGATAGATGTTAAGTTTATTGCAAAAATGTGCAGCATATCAAGATCTACCTATCCTGCAATTTTGAAGTAAATCCCATTACCCATTTTGACCGATTATGCAAATTAGAAAAAAGGGGGGATGAAATAAAAAAAAAATCTTCTCCTCTGAAACTACTGAACCAATCTCAACCAAACTTTGCTTAAATGATCCTTAGGTGGTCCCCTTTCAAAATTGTGTCCGTTAGCGCCGTCCTGTATCCAAGATGGCCGCCATTACTAAAAATAGAAATTTCTTCAAATGGCCAAAACTGCTCTATTTTAAGCCAGAAAGTGCCCAAATTTGAACTGTATAAGCATAATGATGAGCTTTTTAACATATATTACGGGATTTTTTATGAACTTTGAACTTTTACCGAGTTTGACCGATTATGAAATTAAAAAAGGGGGGATGAAATTAAAAAAAAATCTTCTCCTCTGAAACTACTGAGCCAATCTCAACCAAACTTTGCTGAAATGATCCTTAGGTGGTCCCCTTTCAAATTTGTGTCCGTCAGCGCCGTCCTGTATCCAAGATGGCCGCCATTACTAAAAATAGAAATTTCTTCAAATGGCCAAAACTGCTCTATTTTAAGCCAGAAAGTGCCAAAATTTGAACTGTATAAGCATAATGATGAGCTTTCTAACATGTATTACTGGATTTTTTATGAACTTTGAACTTTTACCGATTTTGACCGATTATGAAATTAAAAAAAGGGGGGATGAAATTAAAAAAAAATCTTCTCCTCTGAAACTACTGAGCCAATTTCAACCAAACTTTGCTGAGATGATCCTTAGGTGGTCCCCTTTTAAAATTGTGTCCGTCAGCGCCGTCCTGTATCCAAGATGGCCGCCATTACTAAAAATAGAAATTTCTTCAAATGGCCAAAACTGCTCTATTTTAAGCCAGAAAGTGCCCAAATTTGAACTGTATAAGCATAATGATGAGCTTTTTAACATATATTACGGGATTTTTTATGAACTTTGAACTTTTACCGAGTTTGACCGATTATGAAATTAAAAAAGGGGGGATGAAATTAAAAAAAAATCTTCTCCTCTGAAACTACTGAGCCAATCTCAACCAAACTTTGCTGAAATGATCCTTAGGTGGTCCCCTTTCAAATTTGTGTCCGTCAGCGCCGTCCTGTATCCAAGATGGCCGCCATTACTAAAAATAGAAATTTCTTCAAATGGCCAAAACTGCTCTATTTTAAGCCAGAAAGTGCCAAAATTTGAACTGTATAAGCATAATGATGAGCTTTCTAACATGTATTACTGGATTTTTTATGAACTTTGAACTTTTACCGATTTTGACCGATTATGAAATTAAAAAAAGGGGGGATGAAATTAAAAAAAAATCTTCTCCTCTGAAACTACTGAGCCAATTTCAACCAAACTTTGCTGAGATGATCCTTAGGTGGTCCCCTTTTAAAATTGTGTCCGTCAGCGCCGTCCTGTATCCAAGATGGCCGCCATTACTAAAAATAGAAATTTCTTCAAATGGCCAAAACTGCTCTATTTTAAGCCAGAAAGTGCCAAAATTTGACTGTATAAGCATAATGATGAGCTTTTTAACATATATTACGAGATTTTTTATGAACTTTGAACTTTTACCGATTTTGACCGATTATGAAATAAAAAAAAAGGGGGGATGAAATTTAAAAAAAATCTTCTCCTCTGAAACTACTGAGCCAATTTCAACCAAACTTTGCTGAAATGATCCTTAGGTGGTCCCCTTTTAAAATTGTGTCCGTCAGCGCCGTCCTGTATCCAAGATGGCCGCCATTACTAAAAATAGAAATTTCTTCAAATGGCCAAAACTGCTCTATTTTAAGCCAGAAAGTGCTCAAATTTGAACTGTATAAGCATAATGATGAGCTTTTTAACATATATTACTGATTTTTTATGAACTTTGAACTTTTACCGATTTTGACCGATTATGCAAATTAGAAAAAAGGGGGGATGAAATTAAAAAAATCTTCCCCTCTGAAACTACTGAGCCAATCTCAACAAAACTTTGCTGAAATGATCCGTAGCTGGTCCCCTTTCAAAATTGTGTCCGTCAGCGCCGTCCTGTATCCAAGATGGCCACCATTACTAAAAATAGAAATTTCTTCAAATGGCCAAAACTGCTCTATTTTAAACCAGAAAGTGCCAAAATTTGAACTGTATAAGCATAATGATGAGCTTTTTAACATATATTACTGAATTTTTTATGAACTTTGAAATTTTGCCGATTTTGACCGATTATGCAAATTAGAAAAAAGGGGGGATGAAATAAAAAAAAATATCTTCTCCTCTGAAACTACTGAGCCAATCTCAACCAAACTTTGCTGAAATGATCCTTAGGTGGTCCCCTTTCAAAAATGTGTCCGTCAGCACCGTCCTGTATCCAAGATGGCCACCATTACTAAAAATAGAAATTTCTTCAAATGGCCAAAACTGCTCTATTTTAAGCCAGAAAGTGCCCAAATTTGAACTGTATAAGCATAATGATGAGCTTTTTAACATATATTACGGGATTTTTAAAGAACTTTGAACTTTTACTGATTTTAACCGATTATGCAAATTAGAAAAAAGGGGGGGATGAAATTAAAAAAAAATCTTCTCTGAAACTATTGAGCCAATCTCAACCAAACTTTGCTGAAATGATCCTTAGGTGGTCCCCTTTCAAAATTGTGTCCGTCAGCGCCGTACTGTATCCAAGATGGCCACCATTACTAAAAATAGAAATTTCTTCAAATGGCCAAAACTGCTCTATTTTAAGCCAGAAAGTGCCCAAATTTGAACTGTATAAGCATAATGATGAGCTTTTTAACATATATTACGGGATTTTTTATGAACTTTGAACTTTTACCGAGTTTGACCGATTATGAAATTAAAAAAGGGGGGATGAAATTAAAAAAAAATCTTCTCCTCTGAAACTACTGAGCCAATCTCAACCAAACTTTGCTGAAATGATCCTTAGGTGGTCCCCTTTCAAATTTGTGTCCGTCAGCGCCGTCCTGTATCCAAGATGGCCACCATTACTAAAAATAGAAATTTCTTCAAATGGCCAAAACTGCTCTATTTTAAGCCAGAAAGTGCCCAAATTTGAACTGTATAAGCATAATGATGAGCTTTTTAACATATATTACGGGATTTTTTATGAACTTTGAACTTTTACCGATTTTGACCGATTATGAAATTAAAAAAAAGGGGGGATGAAATTAAAAAAAAATCTTCTCCTCTGAAACTACTGAGCCAATTTCAACCAAACTTTGCTGAAATGATCCTTAGGTGGTCCCCTTTTAAAATTGTGTCCGTCAGCGCCGTCCTGTATCCAAGATGGCCGCCATTACTAAAAATAGAAATTTCTTCAAATGGCCAAAACTGCTCTATTTTAAGCCAGAAAGTGCCAAAATTTGAACTGTATAAGCATAATGATGAGCTTTCTAACATGTATTACTGGATTTTTTATGAACTTTGAACTTTTACCGATTTTGACCGATTATGAAATTAAAAAAAGGGGGGATGAAATTAAAAAAAAATCTTCTCCTCTGAAACTACTGAGTCAATTTCAACCAAACTTTGCTGAGATGATCCTTAGGTGGTCCCCTTTTAAAATTGTGTCCGTCAGCGCCGTCCTGTATCCAAGATGGCCGCCATTACTAAAAATAGAAATTTCTTCAAATGGCCAAAACTGCTCTATTTTAAGCCAGAAAGTGCCAAAATTTGAACTGTATAAGCATAATGATGAGCTTTTTAACATATATTACAGGATTTTTTATGAACTTTGAACTTTTACCGATTTTGACCGATTATGAAATAAAAAAAAAGGGGGGATGAAATTTTAAAAAAATCTTCTCCTCTGAAACTACTGAGCCAATTTCAACCAAACTTTGCTGAAATGATCCTTAGGTGGTCCCCTTTTAAAATTGTGTCCGTCAGTGCCGTCCTGTATCCAAGATGGCCGCCATTACTAAAAATAGAAATTTCTTCAAATGGCCAAAACTGCTCTATTTTAAGCCAGAAAGTGCTCAAATTTGAACTGTATAAGCATAATGATGAGCTTTTTAACATATATTACAGGATTTTTTATGAACTTTGAACTTTTACCGATTTTGACCGATTATGCAAATTAGAAAAAAGGGGGGATGAAATTAAAAAAATCTTCCCCTCTGAAACTACTGAGCCAATCTCAACAAAACTTTGCTGAAATGATCCTTAGCTGGTCCCCTTTCAAAATTGTGTCCGTCAGCGCCGTCCTGTATCCAAGATGGCCACCATTACTAAAAATAGAAATTTCTTCAAATGGCCAAAACTGCTCTATTTTAAACCAGAAAGTGCCAAAATTTGAACTGTATAAGCATAATGATGAGCTTTTTAACATATATTACTGAATTTTTTATGAACTTTGAAATTTTGCCGATTTTGACCGATTATGCAAATTAGAAAAAAGGGGGGATGAAATAAAAAAAAATATCTTCTCCTCTGAAACAACTGAGCCAATCTCAACCAAACTTTGCTGAAATGATCCTTAGGTGGTCCCCTTTCAAAAATGTGTCCGTCAGCACCGTCCTGTATCCAAGATGGCCACCATTACTAAAAATAGAAATTTCTTCAAATGGCCAAAACTGCTCTATTTTAAGCCAGAAAGTGCCCAAATTTGAACTGTATAAGCATAATGATGAGCTTTTTAACATATATTACGGGATTTTTAAAGAACTTTGAACTTTTACTGATTTTAACCGATTATGCAAATTAGAAAAAAGGGGGGGATGAAATTAAAAAAAAATCTTCTCTGAAACTATTGAGCCAATCTCAACCAAACTTTGCTGAAATGATCCTTAGGTGGTCCCCTTTCAAAATTGTGTCCGTCAGCGCCGTACTGTATCCAAGATGGCCACCATTACTAAAAATAGAAATTTCTTCAAATGGCCAAAACTGCTCTATTTTAAGCCAGAAAGTGCCAAAATTTGAACTGTATAAGCATAATGATGAGCTTTTTAACATATATTATGAGATTTTTTTATGAACTTTGAACTTTTGCCGATTTTGACCGATTATGCAAATTAGAAAAAAGGGGGGATAGAATTAAAAAAAAATCTTCTCCTCTGAAACTACTGAGCCAATCTCAACCAAACTTTGCTGAAATGATCCTTAGGTGGTCCCCTTTCAAAATTGTGTCCGTCAGCGCCGTCCTGTATCCAAGATGGCCGCCATTACTAAAAATAGAAATTTCTTCAAATGGCCAAAACTGCTCTATTTTAAGCCAGAAAGTGCCCAAATTTGAACTGTATAAGCATAATGATGAGCTTTTTAACATATATTACGGGATTTTTTATGAACTTTGAACTTTTACCGATTTTGACCGATTATGAAATAAAAAAAAAGGGGGGATGAAATTTAAAAAAAATCTTCTCCTCTGAAACTACTGAGCCAATTTCAACCAAACTTTGCTGAAATGATCCTTAGGTGGTCCCCTTTTAAAATTGTGTCCGTCAGCGCCGTCCTGTATCCAAGATGGCCGCCATTACTAAAAATAGAAATTTCTTCAAATGGCCAAAACTGCTCTATTTTAAGCCAGAAAGTGCCAAAATTTGAACTGTATAAGCATAATGATGAGCTTTTTAACATGTATTACTGGATTTTTTATGAACTTTGAACTTTTACCGATTTTGACCGATTATGAAATTAAAAAAAGGGGGGATGAAATTAAAAAAAAATCTTCTCCTCTGAAACTACTGAGCCAATTTCAACCAAACTTTGCTGAGATGATCCTTAGGTGGTCCCCTTTTAAAATTGTGTCCGTCAGCGCCGTCCTGTATCCAAGATGGCCGCCATTACTAAAAATAGAAATTTCTTCAAATGGCCAAAACTGCTCTATTTTAAGCCAGAAAGTGCCAAAATTTGACTGTATAAGCATAATGATGAGCTTTTTAACATATATTACGAGATTTTTTATGAACTTTGAACTTTTACCGATTTTGACCGATTATGAAATAAAAAAAAAGGGGGGATGAAATTTAAAAAAAATCTTCTCCTCTGAAACTACTGAGCCAATTTCAACCAAACTTTGCTGAAATGATCCTTAGGTGGTCCCCTTTTAAAATTGTGTCCGTCAGCGCCGTCCTGTATCCAAGATGGCCGCCATTACTAAAAATAGAAATTTCTTCAAATGGCCAAAACTGCTCTATTTTAAGCCAGAAAGTGCTCAAATTTGAACTGTATAAGCATAATGATGAGCTTTTTAACATATATTACTGATTTTTTATGAACTTTGAACTTTTACCGATTTTGACCGATTATGCAAATTAGAAAAAAGGGGGGATGAAATTAAAAAAATCTTCCCCTCTGAAACTACTGAGCCAATCTCAACAAAACTTTGCTGAAATGATCCGTAGCTGGTCCCCTTTCAAAATTGTGTCCGTCAGCGCCGTCCTGTATCCAAGATGGCCACCATTACTAAAAATAGAAATTTCTTCAAATGGCCAAAACTGCTCTATTTTAAACCAGAAAGTGCCAAAATTTGAACTGTATAAGCATAATGATGAGCTTTTTAACATATATTACTGAATTTTTTATGAACTTTGAAATTTTGCCGATTTTGACCGATTATGCAAATTAGAAAAAAGGGGGGATGAAATAAAAAAAAATATCTTCTCCTCTGAAACTACTGAGCCAATCTCAACCAAACTTTGCTGAAATGATCCTTAGGTGGTCCCCTTTCAAAAATGTGTCCGTCAGCACCGTCCTGTATCCAAGATGGCCACCATTACTAAAAATAGAAATTTCTTCAAATGGCCAAAACTGCTCTATTTTAAGCCAGAAAGTGCCCAAATTTGAACTGTATAAGCATAATGATGAGCTTTTTAACATATATTACGGGATTTTTAAAGAACTTTGAACTTTTACTGATTTTAACCGATTATGCAAATTAGAAAAAAGGGGGGGATGAAATTAAAAAAAAATCTTCTCTGAAACTATTGAGCCAATCTCAACCAAACTTTGCTGAAATGATCCTTAGGTGGTCCCCTTTCAAAATTGTGTCCGTCAGCGCCGTACTGTATCCAAGATGGCCACCATTACTAAAAATAGAAATTTCTTCAAATGGCCAAAACTGCTCTATTTTAAGCCAGAAAGTGCCCAAATTTGAACTGTATAAGCATAATGATGAGCTTTTTAACATATATTACGGGATTTTTTATGAACTTTGAACTTTTACCGAGTTTGACCGATTATGAAATTAAAAAAGGGGGGATGAAATTAAAAAAAAATCTTCTCCTCTGAAACTACTGAGCCAATCTCAACCAAACTTTGCTGAAATGATCCTTAGGTGGTCCCCTTTCAAATTTGTGTCCGTCAGCGCCGTCCTGTATCCAAGATGGCCACCATTACTAAAAATAGAAATTTCTTCAAATGGCCAAAACTGCTCTATTTTAAGCCAGAAAGTGCCCAAATTTGAACTGTATAAGCATAATGATGAGCTTTTTAACATATATTACGGGATTTTTTATGAACTTTGAACTTTTACCGATTTTGACCGATTATGAAATTAAAAAAAAGGGGGGATGAAATTAAAAAAAAATCTTCTCCTCTGAAACTACTGAGCCAATTTCAACCAAACTTTGCTGAAATGATCCTTAGGTGGTCCCCTTTTAAAATTGTGTCCGTCAGCGCCGTCCTGTATCCAAGATGGCCGCCATTACTAAAAATAGAAATTTCTTCAAATGGCCAAAACTGCTCTATTTTAAGCCAGAAAGTGCCAAAATTTGAACTGTATAAGCATAATGATGAGCTTTCTAACATGTATTACTGGATTTTTTATGAACTTTGAACTTTTACCGATTTTGACCGATTATGAAATTAAAAAAAGGGGGGATGAAATTAAAAAAAAATCTTCTCCTCTGAAACTACTGAGTCAATTTCAACCAAACTTTGCTGAGATGATCCTTAGGTGGTCCCCTTTTAAAATTGTGTCCGTCAGCGCCGTCCTGTATCCAAGATGGCCGCCATTACTAAAAATAGAAATTTCTTCAAATGGCCAAAACTGCTCTATTTTAAGCCAGAAAGTGCCAAAATTTGAACTGTATAAGCATAATGATGAGCTTTTTAACATATATTACAGGATTTTTTATGAACTTTGAACTTTTACCGATTTTGACCGATTATGAAATAAAAAAAAAGGGGGGATGAAATTTAAAAAAAATCTTCTCCTCTGAAACTACTGAGCCAATTTCAACCAAACTTTGCTGAAATGATCCTTAGGTGGTCCCCTTTTAAAATTGTGTCCGTCAGTGCCGTCCTGTATCCAAGATGGCCGCCATTACTAAAAATAGAAATTTCTTCAAATGGCCAAAACTGCTCTATTTTAAGCCAGAAAGTGCTCAAATTTGAACTGTATAAGCATAATGATGAGCTTTTTAACATATATTACAGGATTTTTTATGAACTTTGAACTTTTACCGATTTTGACCGATTATGCAAATTAGAAAAAAGGGGGGATGAAATTAAAAAAATCTTCCCCTCTGAAACTACTGAGCCAATCTCAACAAAACTTTGCTGAAATGATCCTTAGCTGGTCCCCTTTCAAAATTGTGTCCGTCAGCGCCGTCCTGTATCCAAGATGGCCACCATTACTAAAAATAGAAATTTCTTCAAATGGCCAAAACTGCTCTATTTTAAACCAGAAAGTGCCAAAATTTGAACTGTATAAGCATAATGATGAGCTTTTTAACATATATTACTGAATTTTTTATGAACTTTGAAATTTTGCCGATTTTGACCGATTATGCAAATTAGAAAAAAGGGGGGATGAAATAAAAAAAAATATCTTCTCCTCTGAAACAACTGAGCCAATCTCAACCAAACTTTGCTGAAATGATCCTTAGGTGGTCCCCTTTCAAAAATGTGTCCGTCAGCACCGTCCTGTATCCAAGATGGCCACCATTACTAAAAATAGAAATTTCTTCAAATGGCCAAAACTGCTCTATTTTAAGCCAGAAAGTGCCCAAATTTGAACTGTATAAACATAATGATGAGCTTTTTAACATATATTACGGGATTTTTAAAGAACTTTGAACTTTTACTGATTTTAACCGATTATGCAAATTAGAAAAAAGGGGGGGATGAAATTAAAAAAAAATCTTCTCTGAAACTATTGAGCCAATCTCAACCAAACTTTGCTGAAATGATCCTTAGGTGGTCCCCTTTCAAAATTGTGTCCGTCAGCGCCGTACTGTATCCAAGATGGCCACCATTACTAAAAATAGAAATTTCTTCAAATGGCCAAAACTGCTCTATTTTAAGCCAGAAAGTGCCAAAATTTGAACTGTATAAGCATAATGATGAGCTTTTTAACATATATTATGAGATTTTTTTATGAACTTTGAACTTTTGCCGATTTTGACCGATTATGCAAATTAGAAAAAAGGGGGGATAGAATTAAAAAAAAATCTTCTCCTCTGAAACTACTGAGCCAATCTCAACCAAACTTTGCTGAAATGATCCTTAGGTGGTCCCCTTTCAAAATTGTGTCCGTCAGCGCCGTCCTGTATCCAAGATGGCCGCCATTACTAAAAATAGAAATTTCTTCAAATGGCCAAAACTGCTCTATTTTAAGCCAGAAAGTGCCCAAATTTGAACTGTATAAGCATAATGATGAGCTTTTTAACATATATTACGGGATTTTTTATGAACTTTGAACTTTTACCGATTTTGACCGATTATGAAATAAAAAAAAAGGGGGGATGAAATTTAAAAAAAATCTTCTCCTCTGAAACTACTGAGCCAATTTCAACCAAACTTTGCTGAAATGATCCTTAGGTGGTCCCCTTTTAAAATTGTGTCCGTCAGCGCCGTCCTGTATCCAAGATGGCCGCCATTACTAAAAATAGAAATTTCTTCAAATGGCCAAAACTGCTCTATTTTAAGCCAGAAAGTGCCAAAATTTGAACTGTATAAGCATAATGATGAGCTTTTTAACATGTATTACTGGATTTTTTATGAACTTTGAACTTTTACCGATTTTGACCGATTATGAAATTAAAAAAAGGGGGGATGAAATTAAAAAAAAATCTTCTCCTCTGAAACTAGTGAGCCAATTTCAACCAAACTTTGCTGAGATGATCCTTAGGTGGTCCCCTTTCAAAATTGTGTCCGTCAGCGCCGTCCTGTATCCAAGATGGCCGCCATTACTAAAAATAGAAATTTCTTCAAATGGCCAAAACTGCTCTATTTTAAGCCAGAAAGTGCCAAAATTTGAACTGTATAAGCATAATGATGAGCTTTTTAACATATATTACGGGATTTTTTATGAACTTTGAACTTTTACCAATTTTGACCGATTATGAAATAAAAAAAAAGGGGGGATGAAATTTAAAAAAAATCTTCTCCTCTGAAACTACTGAGCCAATTTCAACCAAACTTTGCTGAAATGATCCTTAGGTGGTCCCCTTTTAAAATTGTGTCCGTCAGCGCCGTCCTGTATCCAAGATGGCCGCCATTACTAAAAATAGAAATTTCTTCAAATGGCCAAAACTGCTCTATTTTAAGCCAGAAAGTGCTCAAATTTGAACTGTATAAGCATAATGATGAGCTTTTTAACATATATTACTGAATTTTTATGAACTTTGAACTTTTACCGATTTTGACCGATTATGAAATAAAAAAAAAGGGGGGATGAAATTTAAAAAAAATCTTCTCCTCTGAAACTACTGAGCCAATTTCAACCAAACTTTGCTGAAATGATCCTTAGGTGGTCCCCTTTTAAAATTGTGTCCGTCAGCGCCGTCCTGTATCCAAGATGGCCGCCATTACTAAAAATAGAAATTTCTTCAAATGGCCAAAACTGCTCTATTTTAAGCCAGAAAGTGCTCAAATTTGAACTGTATAAGCATAATGATGAGCTTTTTAACATATATTACAGGATTTTTTATGAACTTTGAACTTTTACCGATTTTGACCGATTATGCAAATTAGAAAAAAGGGGGGATGAAATTAAAAAAATCTTCCCCTCTGAAACTACTGAGCCAATCTCAACAAAACTTTGCTGAAATGATCCTTAGCTGGTCCCCTTTCAAAATTGTGTCCGTCAGCGCCGTCCTGTATCCAAGATGGCCACCATTACTAAAAATAGAAATTTCTTCAAATGGCCAAAACTGCTCTATTTTAAACCAGAAAGTGCCAAAATTTGAACTGTATAAGCATAATGATGAGCTTTTTAACATATATTACTGAATTTTTTATGAACTTTGAAATTTTGCCGATTTTGACCGATTATGCAAATTAGAAAAAAGGGGGGATGAAATAAAAAAAAATATCTTCTCCTCTGAAACAACTGAGCCAATCTCAACCAA
Source organism: Bathymodiolus brooksi (assembly GCA_963680875.1). Lineage (NCBI taxonomy): Eukaryota > Metazoa > Mollusca > Bivalvia > Mytilida > Modiolidae > Bathymodiolus > Bathymodiolus brooksi. The sequence continues at coordinate 47,869,463 of OY804581.1, forward strand.
ACTTTGCTGAAATGATCCTTAGGTGGTCCCCTTTCAAAAATGTGTCCGTCAGCACCGTCCTGTATCCAAGATGGCCACCATTACTAAAAATAGAAATTTCTTCAAATGGCCAAAACTGCTCTATTTTAAGCCAGAAAGTGCCCAAATTTGAACTGTATAAGCATAATGATGACCTTTTTAACATATATTACGGTATTTTTAAAGAACTTTGAACTTTTACTGATTTTAACCGATTATGCAAATTAGAAAAAAGGGGGGGATGAAATTAAAAAAAAATCTTCTCTGAAACTATTGAGCCAATCTCAACCAAACTTTGCTGAAATGATCCTTAGGTGGTCCCCTTTCAAAATTGTGTCCGTCAGCGCCGTACTGTATCCAAGATGGCCACCATTACTAAAAATAGAAATTTCTTCAAATGGCCAAAACTGCTCTATTTTAAGCCAGAAAGTGCCAAAATTTGAACTGTATAAGCATAATGATGAGCTTTTTAACATATATTATGAGATTTTTTTATGAACTTTGAACTTTTGCCGATTTTGACCGATTATGCAAATTAGAAAAAAGGGGGGATGGAATTAAAAAAAAATCTTCTCCTCTGAAACTACTGAGCCAATCTCAACCAAACTTTGCTGAAATGATCCTTAGGTGGTCCCCTTTCAAAATTGTGTCCGTCAGCGCCGTCCTGTATCCAAGATGGCCACCATTACTAAAAATAGAAATTTCTTCAAATGGCCAAAACTGCTCTATTTGAAGCCAGAAAGTGCCCAAATTTGAACTGTATAAGCATAATGATGAGCTTTTTAACATATATTACGGGATTTTTTATGAACTTTGAACTTTTACCGATTTTGACCGATTATGAAATAAAAAAAAAGGGGGGATGAAATTTAAAAAAAATCTTCTCCTCTGAAACTACTGAGCCAATTTCAACCAAACTTTGCTGAAATGATCCTTAGGTGGTCCCCTTTTAAAATTGTGTCCGTCAGTGCCGTCCTGTATCCAAGATGGCCGCCATTACTAAAAATAGAAATTTCTTCAAATGGCCAAAACTGCTCTATTTTAAGCCAGAAAGTGCCAAAATTTGAACTGTATAAGCATAATGATGAGCTTTTTAACATGTATTACTGGATTTTTTATGAACTTTGAACTTTTACCGATTTTGACCGATTATGAAATTAAAAAAAGGGGGGATGAAATTAAAAAAAAATCTTCTCCTCTGAAACTACTGAGCCAATTTCAACCAAACTTTGCTGAGATGATCCTTAGGTGGTCCCCTTTTAAAATTGTGTCCGTCAGCGCCGTCCTGTATCCAAGATGGCCGCCATTACTAAAAATAGAAATTTCTTCAAATGGCCAAAACTGCTCTATTTTAAGCCAGAAAGTGCCAAAATTTGAACTGTATAAGCATAATGATGAGCTTTTTAACATATATTACGGGATTTTTTATGAACTTTGAACTTTTACCAATTTTGACCGATTATGAAATAAAAAAAAAGGGGGGATGAAATTTAAAAAAAATCTTCTCCTCTGAAACTACTGAGCCAATTTCAACCAAACTTTGCTGAAATGATCCTTAGGTGGTCCCCTTTTAAAATTGTGTCCGTCAGCGCCGTCCTGTATCCAAGATGGCCGCCATTACTAAAAATAGAAATTTCTTCAAATGGCCAAAACTGCTCTATTTTAAGCCAGAAAGTGCCAAAATTTGAACTGTATAAGCATAATGATGAGCTTTTTAACATGTATTACTGGATTTTTTATGAACTTTGAACTTTTACCGATTTTGACCGATTATGAAATTAAAAAAAGGGGGGATGAAATTAAAAAAAAATCTTCTCCTCTGAAACTAGTGAGCCAATTTCAACCAAACTTTGCTGAGATGATCCTTAGGTGGTCCCCTTTCAAAATTGTGTCCGTCAGCGCCGTCCTGTATCCAAGATGGCCGCCATTACTAAAAATAGAAATTTCTTCAAATGGCCAAAACTGCTCTATTTTAAGCCAGAAAGTGCCAAAATTTGAACTGTATAAGCATAATGATGAGCTTTTTAACATGTATTACTGGATTTTTTATGAACTTTGAACTTTTACCGATTTTGACCGATTATGAAATTAAAAAAAGGGGGGATGAAATTAAAAAAAAATCTTCTCCTCTGAAACTACTGAGCCAATTTCAACCAAACTTTGCTGAAATGATCCTTAGGTGGTCCCCTTTTAAAATTGTGTCCGTCAGCGCCGTCCTGTATCCAAGATGGCCGCCATTACTAAAAATAGAAATTTCTTCAAATGGCCAAAACTGCTCTATTTTAAGCCAGAAAGTGCTCAAATTTGAACTGTATAAGCATAATGATGAGCTTTTTAACATATATTACTGAATTTTTATGAACTTTGAACTTTTACCGATTTTGACCGATTATGAAATAAAAAAAAAGGGGGGATGAAATTTTAAAAAAATCTTCTCCTCTGAAACTACTGAGCCAATTTCAACCAAACTTTGCTGAAATGATCCTTAGGTGGTCCCCTTTTAAAATTGTGTCCGTCAGCGCCGTCCTGTATCCAAGATGGCCGCCATTACTAAAAATAGAAATTTCTTCAAATGGCCAAAACTGCTCTATTTTAAGCCAGAAAGTGCTCAAATTTGAACTGTATAAGCATAATGATGAGCTTTTTAACATATATTACAGGATTTTTTATGAACTTTGAACTTTTACCGATTTTGACCGATTATGCAAATTAGAAAAAAGGGGGGATGAAATTAAAAAAATCTTCCCCTCTGAAACTACTGAGCCAATCTCAACAAAACTTTGCTGAAATGATCCTTAGCTGGTCCCCTTTCAAAATTGTGTCCGTCAGCGCCGTCCTGTATCCAAGATGGCCACCATTACTAAAAATAGAAATTTCTTCAAATGGCCAAAACTGCTCTATTTTAAACCAGAAAGTGCCAAAATTTGAACTGTATAAGCATAATGATGAGCTTTTTAACATATATTACTGAATTTTTTATGAACTTTGAACTTTTGCCGATTTTGACCGATTATGCAAATTAGAAAAAAGGGGGGATGAAATAAAAAAAAATATCTTCTCCTCTGAAACAACTGAGCCAATCTCAACCAAACTTTGCTGAAATGATCCTTAGGTGGTCCCCTTTCAAAAATGTGTCCGTCAGCACCGTCCTGTATCCAAGATGGCCACCATTACTAAAAATAGAAATTTCTTCAAATGGCCAAAACTGCTCTATTTTAAGCCAGAAAGTGCCCAAATTTGAACTGTATAAGCATAATGATGAGCTTTTTAACATATATTACGGTATTTTTAAAGAACTTTGAACTTTTACTGATTTTAACCGATTATGCAAATTAGAAAAAAGGGGGGGATGAAATTAAAAAAAAATCTTCTCTGAAACTATTGAGCCAATCTCAACCAAACTTTGCTGAAATGATCCTTAGGTGGTCCCCTTTCAAAATTGTGTCCGTCAGCGCCGTACTGTATCCAAGATGGCCACCATTACTAAAAATAGAAATTTCTTCAAATGGCCAAAACTGCTCTATTTTAAGCCAGAAAGTGCCAAAATTTGAACTGTATAAGCATAATGATGAGCTTTTTAACATATATTATGAGATTTTTTTATGAACTTTGAACTTTTGCCGATTTTGACCGATTATGCAAATTAGAAAAAAGGGGGGATGGAATTAAAAAAAAATCTTCTCCTCTGAAACTACTGAGCCAATCTCAACCAAACTTTGCTGAAATGATCCTTAGGTGGTCCCCTTTCAAAATTGTGTCCGTCAGCGCCGTCCTGTATGCAAGATGGCCACCATTACTAAAAATAGAAATTTCTTCAAATGGCCAAAACTGCTCTATTTGAAGCCAGAAAGTGCCCAAATTTGAACTGTATAAGCATAATGATGAGCTTTTTAACATATATTACGGGATTTTTTATGAACTTTGAACTTTTACCGATTTTGACCGATTATGAAATAAAAAAAAAGGGGGGATGAAATTTAAAAAAAATCTTCTCCTCTGAAACTACTGAGCCAATTTCAACCAAACTTTGCTGAAATGATCCTTAGGTGGTCCCCTTTTAAAATTGTGTCCGTCAGTGCCGTCCTGTATCCAAGATGACCGCCATTACTAAAAATAGAAATTTCTTCAAATGGCCAAAACTGCTCTATTTTAAGCCAGAAAGTGCCAAAATTTGAACTGTATAAGCATAATGATGAGCTTTTTAACATGTATTACTGGATTTTTTATGAACTTTGAACTTTTACCGATTTTGACCGATTATGAAATTAAAAAAAGGGGGGATGAAATTAAAAAAAAATCTTCTCCTCTGAAACTACTGAGCCAATTTCAACCAAACTTTGCTGAGATGATCCTTAGGTGGTCCCCTTTTAAAATTGTGTCCGTCAGCGCCGTCCTGTATCCAAGATGGCCGCCATTACTAAAAATAGAAATTTCTTCAAATGGCCAAAACTGCTCTATTTTAAGCCAGAAAGTGCCAAAATTTGAACTGTATAAGCATAATGATGAGCTTTTTAACATATATTACGGGATTTTTTATGAACTTTGAACTTTTACCAATTTTGACCGATTATGAAATAAAAAAAAAGGGGGGATGAAATTTAAAAAAAATCTTCTCCTCTGAAACTACTGAGCCAATTTCAACCAAACTTTGCTGAAATGATCCTTAGGTGGTCCCCTTTTAAAATTGTGTCCGTCAGCGCCGTCCTGTATCCAAGATGGCCGCCATTACTAAAAATAGAAATTTCTTCAAATGGCCAAAACTGCTCTATTTTAAGCCAGAAAGTGCCAAAATTTGAACTGTATAAGCATAATGATGAGCTTTTTAACATGTATTACTGGATTTTTTATGAACTTTGAACTTTTACCGATTTTGACCGATTATGAAATTAAAAAAAGGGGGGATGAAATTAAAAAAAAATCTTCTCCTCTGAAACTAGTGAGCCAATTTCAACCAAACTTTGCTGAGATGATCCTTAGGTGGTCCCCTTTTAAAATTGTGTCCGTCAGCGCCGTCCTGTATCCAAGATGGCCGCCATTACTAAAAATAGAAATTTCTTCAAATGGCCAAAACTGCTCTATTTTAAGCCAGAAAGTGCCAAAATTTGAACTGTATAAGCATAATGATGAGCTTTTTAACATATATTACGGGATTTTTAATAAACTTTGAACTTTTACCAATTTTGACCGATTATGAAATAAAAAAAAAGGGGGGATGAAATTTAAAAAAAATCTTCTCCTCTGAAACTACTGAGCCAATTTCAACCAAACTTTGCTGAAATGATCCTTAGGTGGTCCCCTTTTAAAATTGTGTCCGTCAGCGCCGTCCTGTATCCAAGATGGCCGCCATTACTAAAAATAGAAATTTCTTCAAATGGCCAAAACTGCTCTATTTTAAGCCAGAAAGTGCTCAAATTTGAACTGTATAAGCATAATGATGAGCTTTTTAACATATATTACTGAATTTTTATGAACTTTGAACTTTTACCGATTTTGACCGATTATGAAATAAAAAAAAAGGGGGGATGAAATTTAAAAAAAATCTTCTCCTCTGAAACTACTGAGCCAATTTCAACCAAACTTTGCTGAAATGATCCTTAGGTGGTCCCCTTTTAAAATTGTGTCCGTCAGCGCCGTCCTGTATCCAAGATGGCCGCCATTACTAAAAATAGAAATTTCTTCAAATGGCCAAAACTGCTCTATTTTAAGCCAGAAAGTGCTCAAATTTGAACTGTATAAGCATAATGATGAGCTTTTTAACATATATTACAGGATTTTTTATGAACTTTGAACTTTTACCGATTTTGACCGATTATGCAAATTAGAAAAAAGGGGGGATGAAATTAAAAAAATCTTCCCCTCTGAAACTACTGAGCCAATCTCAACAAAACTTTGCTGAAATGATCCTTAGCTGGTCCCCTTTCAAAATTGTGTCCGTCAGCGCCGTCCTGTATCCAAGATGGCCACCATTACTAAAAATAGAAATTTCTTCAAATGGCCAAAACTGCTCTATTTTAAACCAGAAAGTGCCAAAATTTGAACTGTATAAGCATAATGATGAGCTTTTTAACATATATTACTGAATTTTTTATGAACTTTGAAATTTTGCCGATTTTGACCGATTATGCAAATTAGAAAAAAGGGGGGATGAAATAAAAAAAAATATCTTCTCCTCTGAAACTACTGAGCCAATCTCAACCAAACTTTGCTGAAATGATCCTTAGGTGGTCCCCTTTCAAAAATGTGTCCGTCAGCACCGTCCTGTATCCAAGATGGCCACCATTACTAAAAATAGAAATTTCTTCAAATGGCCAAAACTGCTCTATTTTAAGCCAGAAAGTGCCCAAATTTGAACTGTATAAGCATAATGATGAGCTTTTTAACATATATTACGGGATTTTTAAAGAACTTTGAACTTTTACTGATTTTAACCGATTATGCAAATTAGAAAAAAGGGGGGGATGAAATTAAAAAAAAATCTTCTCTGAAACTATTGAGCCAATCTCAACCAAACTTTGCTGAAATGATCCTTAGGTGGTCCCCTTTCAAAATTGTGTCCGTCAGCGCCGTACTGTATCCAAGATGGCCACCATTACTAAAAATAGAAATTTCTTCAAATGGCCAAAACTGCTCTATTTTAAGCCAGAAAGTGCCCAAATTTGAACTGTATAAGCATAATGATGAGCTTTTTAACATATATTACGGGATTTTTTATGAACTTTGAACTTTTACCGAGTTTGACCGATTATGAAATTAAAAAAGGGGGGATGAAATTAAAAAAAAATCTTCTCCTCTGAAACTACTGAGCCAATCTCAACCAAACTTTGCTGAAATGATCCTTAGGTGGTCCCCTTTCAAATTTGTGTCCGTCAGCGCCGTCCTGTATCCAAGATGGCCACCATTACTAAAAATAGAAATTTCTTCAAATGGCCAAAACTGCTCTATTTGAAGCCAGAAAGTGCCCAAATTTGAACTGTATAAGCATAATGATGAGCTTTTTAACATATATTACGGGATTTTTTATGAACTTTGAACTTTTACCGATTTTGACCGATTATGAAATTAAAAAAAAGGGGGGATGAAATTAAAAAAAAATCTTCTCCTCTGAAACTACTGAGCCAATTTCAACCAAACTTTGCTGAAATGATCCTTAGGTGGTCCCCTTTTAAAATTGTGTCCGTCAGCGCCGTCCTGTATCCAAGATGGCCGCCATTACTAAAAATAGAAATTTCTTCAAATGGCCAAAACTGCTCTATTTTAAGCCAGAAAGTGCCAAAATTTGAACTGTATAAGCATAATGATGAGCTTTCTAACATGTATTACTGGATTTTTTATGAACTTTGAACTTTTACCAATTTTGACCGATTATGAAATTAAAAAAAGGGGGGATGAAATTAAAAAAAAATCTTCTCCTCTGAAACTACTGAGCCAATTTCAACCAAACTTTGCTGAGATGATCCTTAGGTGGTCCCCTTTTAAAATTGTGTCCGTCAGCGCCGTCCTGTATCCAAGATGGCCGCCATTACTAAAAATAGAAATTTCTTCAAATGGCCAAAACTGCTCTATTTTAAGCCAGAAAGTGCCAAAATTTGAACTGTATAAGCATAATGATGAGCTTTTTAACATATATTACGAGATTTTTTATGAACTTTGAACTTTTACCGATTTTGACCGATTATGAAATAAAAAAAAAGGGGGGATGAAATTTAAAAAAAATCTTCTCCTCTGAAACTACTGAGCCAATTTCAACCAAACTTTGCTGAAATGATCCTTAGGTGGTCCCCTTTTAAAATTGTGTCCGTCAGCGCCGTCCTGTATCCAAGATGGCCGCCATTACTAAAAATAGAAATTTCTTCAAATGGCCAAAACTGCTCTATTTTAAACCAGAAAGTGCCAAAATTTGAACTGTATAAGCATAATGATGAGCTTTTTAACATATATTACTGAATTTTTTATGAACTTTGAAATTTTGCCGATTTTGACCGATTATGCAAATTAGAAAAAAGGGGGGATGAAATAAAAAAAAATATCTTCTCCTCTGAAACAACTGAGCCAATCTCAACCAAACTTTGCTGAAATGATCCTTAGGTGGTCCCCTTTCAAAAATGTGTCCGTCAGCACCGTCCTGTATCCAAGATGGCCACCATTACTAAAAATAGAAATTTCTTCAAATGGCCAAAACTGCTCTATTTTAAGCCAGAAAGTGCCCAAATTTGAACTGTATAAGCATAATGATGAGCTTTTTAACATATATTACGGGATTTTTAAAGAACTTTGAACTTTTACTGATTTTAACCGATTATGCAAATTAGAAAAAAGGGGGGGATGAAATTAAAAAAAAATCTTCTCTGAAACTATTGAGCCAATCTCAACCAAACTTTGCTGAAATGATCCTTAGGTGGTCCCCTTTTAAAATTGTGTCCGTCAGCGCCGTCCTGTATCCAAGATGGCCACCATTATTAAAAATAGAAATTTCTTCAAATGGCCAAAACTGCTCTATTTGAAGCCAGAAAGTGCCCAAATTTGAACTGTATAAGCATAATGATGAGCTTTTTAACATATATTACGGGATTTTTTATGAACTTTGAACTTTTACCGATTTTGACCGATTATGAAATAAAAAAAAAGGGGGGATGAAATTAAAAAAAAATCTTCTCCTCTGAAACTACTGAGCCAATTTCAACCAAACTTTGCTGAAATGATCCTTAGGTGGTCCCCTTTTAAAATTGTGTCCGTCAGCGCCGTCCTGTATCCAAGATGGCTGCCATTACTAAAAATAGAAATTTCTTCAAATGGCCAAAACTGCTCTATTTTAAGCCAGAAAGTGCCAAAATTTGAACTGTATAAGCATAATGATGAGCTTTTTAACATGTATTACTGGATTTTTTATGAACTTTGAACTTTTACCGATTTTGACCGATTATGAAATTAAAAAAAGGGGGGATGAAATTAAAAAAAAATCTTCTCCTCTGAAACTACTGAGCCAATTTCAACCAAACTTTGCTGAGATGATCCTTAGGTGGTCCCCTTTTAAAATTGTGTCCGCCAGCGCCGTCCTGTATCCAAGATGGCCGCCATTACTAAAAATAGAAATTTCTTCAAATGGCCCAAACTGCTCTATTTTAAGCCAGAAAGTGCCAAAATTTGAACTGTATAAGCATAATGATGAGCTTTTTAACATATATTACAGGATTTTTTATGAACTTTGAACTTTTACCAATTTTGACCGATTATGAAATAAAAAAAAAGGGGGGATGAAATTTAAAAAAAATCTTCTCCTCTGAAACTACTGAGCCAATTTCAACCAAACTTTGCTGAAATGATCCTTAGGTGGTCCCCTTTCAAAAATGTGTCCGTCAGCACCGTCCTGTATCCAAGATGGCCACCATTACTAAAAATAGAAATTTCTTCAAATGGCCAAAACTGCTCTATTTTAAGCCAGAAAGTGCCCAAATTTGAACTGTATAAGCATAATGATGAGCTTTTTAACATATATTACGGGATTTTTAAAGAACTTTGAACTTTTACTGATTTTAACCGATTATGCAAATTAGAAAAAAGGGGGGGATGAAATTAAAAAAAAATCTTCTCTGAAACTATTGAGCCAATCTCAACCAAACTTTGCTGAAATGATCCTTAGGTGGTCCCCTTTCAAAATTGTGTCCGTCAGCGCCGTACTGTATCCAAGATGGCCACCATGACTAAAAATAGAAATTTCTTCAAATGGCCAAAACTGCTCTATTTTAAGCCAGAAAGTGCCAAAATTTGAACTGTATAAGCATAATGATGAGCTTTTTAACATATATTATGAGATTTTTTTATGAACTTTGAACTTTTGCCGATTTTGACCGATTATGCAAATTAGAAAAAAGGGGGGATGAAATTAAAAAAATCTTCCCCTCTGAAACTACTGAGCCAATCTCAACAAAACTTTGCTGAAATGATCCTTAGCTGGTCCCCTTTCAAAATTGTGTCCGTCAGCGCCGTCCTGTATCCAAGATGGCCACCATTACTAAAAATAGAAATTTCTTCAAATGGCCAAAACTGCTCTATTTTAAGCCAGAAAGTGCCCAAATTTGAACTGTATAAGCATAATGATGAGCTTTTTAACATATATTACGGGATTTTTAAAGAACTTTGAACTTTTACTGATTTTAACCGATTATGCAAATTAGAAAAAAGGGGGGGATGAAATTAAAAAAAAATCTTCTCTGAAACTATTGAGCCAATCTCAACCAAACTTTGCTGAAATGATCCTTAGGTGGTCCCCTTTCAAAATTGTGTCCGTCAGCGCCGTACTGTATCCAAGATGGCCACCATTACTAAAAATAGAAATTTCTTCAAATGGCCAAAACTGCTCTATTTTAAGCCAGAAAGTGCCAAAATTTGAACTGTATAAGCATAATGATGAGCTTTTTAACATATATTATGAGATTTTTTTATGAACTTTGAACTTTTGCCGATTTTGACCGATTATGCAAATTAGAAAAAAGGGGGGATAGAATTAAAAAAAAATCTTCTCCTCTGAAACTACTGAGCCAATCTCAACCAAACTTTGCTGAAATGATCCTTAGGTGGTCCCCTTTCAAAATTGTGTCCGTCAGCGCCGTCCTGTATCCAAGATGGCCGCCATTACTAAAAATAGAAATTTCTTCAAATGGCCAAAACTGCTCTATTTTAAGCCAGAAAGTGCCCAAATTTGAACTGTATAAGCATAATGATGAGCTTTTTAACATATATTACGGGATTTTTTATGAACTTTGAACTTTTACCGATTTTGACCGATTATGAAATAAAAAAAAAGGGGGGATGAAATTTAAAAAAAATCTTCTCCTCTGAAACTACTGAGCCAATTTCAACCAAACTTTGCTGAAATGATCCTTAGGTGGTCCCCTTTTAAAATTGTGTCCGTCAGCGCCGTCCTGTATCCAAGATGGCCGCCATTACTAAAAATAGAAATTTCTTCAAATGGCCAAAACTGCTCTATTTTAAGCCAGAAAGTGCCAAAATTTGAACTGTATAAGCATAATGATGAGCTTTTTAACATGTATTACTGGATTTTTTATGAACTTTGAACTTTTACCGATTTTGACCGATTATGAAATTAAAAAAAGGGGGGATGAAATTAAAAAAAAATCTTCTCCTCTGAAACTAGTGAGCCAATTTCAACCAAACTTTGCTGAGATGATCCTTAGGTGGTCCCCTTTCAAAATTGTGTCCGTCAGCGCCGTCCTGTATCCAAGATGGCCGCCATTACTAAAAATAGAAATTTCTTCAAATGGCCAAAACTGCTCTATTTTAAGCCAGAAAGTGCCAAAATTTGAACTGTATAAGCATAATGATGAGCTTTTTAACATATATTACGGGATTTTTTATGAACTTTGAACTTTTACCGAGTTTGACCGATTATGAAATTAAAAAAGGGGGGATGAAATTAAAAAAAAATCTTCTCCTCTGAAACTACTGAGCCAATCTCAACCAAACTTTGCTGAAATGATCCTTAGGTGGTCCCCTTTCAAATTTGTGTCCGTCAGCGCCGTCCTGTATCCAAGATGGCCACCATTACTAAAAATAGAAATTTCTTCAAATGGCCAAAACTGCTCTATTTGAAGCCAGAAAGTGCCCAAATTTGAACTGTATAAGCATAATGATGAGCTTTTTAACATATATTACGGGATTTTTTATGAACTTTGAACTTTTACCGATTTTGACCGATTATGAAATTAAAAAAAAGGGGGGATGAAATTAAAAAAAAATCTTCTCCACTGAAACTACTGAGCCAATTTCAACCAAACTTTGCTGAAATGATCCTTAGGTGGTCCCCTTTTAAAATTGTGTCCGTCAGCGCCGTCCTGTATCCAAGATGGCCGCCATTACTAAAAATAGAAATTTCTTCAAATGGCCAAAACTGCTCTATTTTAAGCCAGAAAGTGCCAAAATTTGAACTGTATAAGCATAATGATGAGCTTTCTAACATGTATTACTGGATTTTTTATGAACTTTGAACTTTTACCAATTTTGACCGATTATGAAATTAAAAAAAGGGGGGATGAAATTAAAAAAAAATCTTCTCCTCTGAAACTACTGAGCCAATTTCAACCAAACTTTGCTGAGATGATCCTTAGGTGGTCCCCTTTTAAAATTGTGTCCGTCAGCGCCGTCCTGTATCCAAGATGGCCGCCATTACTAAAAATAGAAATTTCTTCAAATGGCCAAAACTGCTCTATTTTAAGCCAGAAAGTGCCAAAATTTGAACTGTATAAGCATAATGATGAGCTTTTTAACATATATTACGAGATTTTTTATGAACTTTGAACTTTTACCGATTTTGACCGATTATGAAATAAAAAAAAAGGGGGGATGAAATTTAAAAAAAATCTTCTCCTCTGAAACTACTGAGCCAATTTCAACCAAACTTTGCTGAAATGATCCTTAGGTGGTCCCCTTTTAAAATTGTGTCCGTCAGCGCCGTCCTGTATCCAAGATGGCCGCCATTACTAAAAATAGAAATTTCTTCAAATGGCCAAAACTGCTCTATTTTAAACCAGAAAGTGCCAAAATTTGAACTGTATAAGCATAATGATGAGCTTTTTAACATATATTACTGAATTTTTTATGAACTTTGAAATTTTGCCGATTTTGACCGATTATGCAAATTAGAAAAAAGGGGGGATGAAATAAAAAAAAATATCTTCTCCTCTGAAACAACTGAGCCAATCTCAACCAAACTTTGCTGAAATGATCCTTAGGTGGTCCCCTTTCAAAAATGTGTCCGTCAGCACCGTCCTGTATCCAAGATGGCCACCATTACTAAAAATAGAAATTTCTTCAAATGGCCAAAACTGCTCTATTTTAAGCCAGAAAGTGCCCAAATTTGAACTGTATAAGCATAATGATGAGCTTTTTAACATATATTACGGGATTTTTAAAGAACTTTGAACTTTTACTGATTTTAACCGATTATGCAAATTAGAAAAAAGGGGGGGATGAAATTAAAAAAAAAATCTTCTCTGAAACTATTGAGCCAATCTCAACCAAACTTTGCTGAAATGATCCTTAGGTGGTCCCCTTTCAAAATTGTGTCCGTCAGCGCCGTACTGTATCCAAGATGGCCACCATTACTAAAAATAGAAATTTCTTCAAATGGCCAAAACTGCTCTATTTTAAGCCAGAAAGTGCCAAAATTTGAACTGTATAAGCATAATGATGAGCTTTTTAACATATATTATGAGATTTTTTTATGAACTTTGAACTTTTGCCGATTTTGACCGATTATGCAAATTAGAAAAAAGGGGGGATGAAATTAAAAAAATCTTCCCCTCTGAAACTACTGAGCCAATCTCAACAAAACTTTGCTGAAATGATCCTTAGCTGGTCCCCTTTCAAAATTGTGTCCGTCAGCGCCGTCCTGTATCCAAGATGGCCACCATTACTAAAAATAGAAATTTCTTCAAATGGCCAAAACTGCTCTATTTTAAACCAGAAAGTGCCAAAATTTGAACTGTATAAGCATAATGATGAGCTTTTTAACATATATTACTGAATTTTTTATGAACTTTGAAATTTTGCCGATTTTGACCGATTATGCAAATTAGAAAAAAGGGGGGATGAAATAAAAAAAAATATCTTCTCCTCTGAAACTACTGAGCCAATCTCAACCAAACTTTGCTGAAATGATCCTTAGGTGGTCCCCTTTCAAAAATGTGTCCGTCAGCACCGTCCTGTATCCAAGATGGCCACCATTACTAAAAATAGAAATTTCTTCAAATGGCCAAAACTGCTCTATTTTAAGCCAGAAAGTGCCCAAATTTGAACTGTATAAGCATAATGATGAGCTTTTTAACATATATTACGGGATTTTTAAAGAACTTTGAACTTTTACTGATTTTAACCGATTATGCAAATTAGAAAAAAGGGGGGGATGAAATTAAAAAAAAATCTTCTCTGAAACTATTGAGCCAATCTCAACCAAACTTTGCTGAAATGATCCTTAGGTGGTCCCCTTTCAAAATTGTGTCCGTCAGCGCCGTACTGTATCCAAGATGGCCACCATTACTAAAAATAGAAATTTCTTCAAATGGCCAAAACTGCTCTATTTTAAGCCAGAAAGTGCCCAAATTTGAACTGTATAAGCATAATGATGAGCTTTTTAACATATATTACGGGATTTTTTATGAACTTTGAACTTTTACCGAGTTTGACCGATTATGAAATTAAAAAAGGGGGGATGAAATTAAAAAAAAATCTTCTCCTCTGAAACTACTGAGCCAATCTCAACCAAACTTTGCTGAAATGATCCTTAGGTGGTCCCCTTTCAAATTTGTGTCCGTCAGCGCCGTCCTGTATCCAAGATGGCCACCATTACTAAAAATAGAAATTTCTTCAAATGGCCAAAACTGCTCTATTTTAAGCCAGAAAGTGCCCAAATTTGAACTGTATAAGCATAATGATGAGCTTTTTAACATATATTACGGGATTTTTTATGAACTTTGAACTTTTACCGATTTTGACCGATTATGAAATTAAAAAAAAGGGGGGATGAAATTAAAAAAAAATCTTCTCCTCTGAAACTACTGAGCCAATTTCAACCAAACTTTGCTGAAATGATCCTTAGGTGGTCCCCTTTTAAAATTGTGTCCGTCAGCGCCGTCCTGTATCCAAGATGGCCGCCATTACTAAAAATAGAAATTTCTTCAAATGGCCAAAACTGCTCTATTTTAAGCCAGAAAGTGCCAAAATTTGAACTGTATAAGCATAATGATGAGCTTTCTAACATGTATTACTGGATTTTTTATGAACTTTGAACTTTTACCAATTTTGACCGATTATGAAATTAAAAAAAGGGGGGATGAAATTAAAAAAAAATCTTCTCCTCTGAAACTACTGAGCCAATTTCAACCAAACTTTGCTGAGATGATCCTTAGGTGGTCCCCTTTTAAAATTGTGTCCGTCAGCGCCGTCCTGTATCCAAGATGGCCGCCATTACTAAAAATAGAAATTTCTTCAAATGGCCAAAACTGCTCTATTTTAAGCCAGAAAGTGCCAAAATTTGAACTGTATAAGCATAATGATGAGCTTTTTAACATATATTACGAGATTTTTTATGAACTTTGAACTTTTGCCGATTTTGACCGATTATGCAAATTAGAAAAAAGGGGGGATGAAATAAAAAAAAATATCTTCTCCTCTGAAACAACTGAGCCAATCTCAACCAAACTTTGCTGAAATGATCCTTAGGTGGTCCCCTTTCAAAAATGTGTCCGTCAGCACCGTCCTGTATCCAAGATGGCCACCATTACTAAAAATAGAAATTTCTTCAAATGGCCAAAACTGCTCTATTTTAAGCCAGAAAGTGCCCAAATTTGAACTGTATAAGCATAATGATGAGCTTTTTAACATATATTACGGGATTTTTAAAGAACTTTGAACTTTTACTGATTTTAACCGATTATGCAAATTAGAAAAAAGGGGGGGATGAAATTAAAAAAAAATCTTCTCTGAAACTATTGAGCCAATCTCAACCAAACTTTGCTGAAATGATCCTTAGGTGGTCCCCTTTCAAAATTGTGTCCGTCAGCGCCGTACTGTATCCAAGATGGCCACCATTACTAAAAATAGAAATTTCTTCAAATGGCCAAAACTGCTCTATTTTAAGCCAGAAAGTGCCAAAATTTGAACTGTATAAGCATAATGATGAGCTTTTTAACATATATTATGAGATTTTTTTATGAACTTTGAACTTTTGCCGATTTTGACCGATTATGCAAATTAGAAAAAAGGGGGGATGGAATTAAAAAAAAATCTTCTCCTCTGAAACTACTGAGCCAATCTCAACCAAACTTTGCTGAAATGATCCTTAGGTGGTCCCCTTTCAAAATTGTGTCCGTCAGCGCCGTCCTGTATCCAAGATGGCCACCATTACTAAAAATAGAAATTTCTTCAAATGGCCAAAACTGCTCTATTTGAAGCCAGAAAGTGCCCAAATTTGAACTGTATAAGCATAATGATGAGCTTTTTAACATATATTACGGGATTTTTTATGAACTTTGAACTTTTACCGATTTTGACCGATTATGAAATAAAAAAAAAGGGGGGATGAAATTTAAAAAAAATCTTCTCCTCTGAAACTACTGAGCCAATTTCAACCAAACTTTGCTGAAATGATCCTTAGGTGGTCCCCTTTTAAAATTGTGTCCGTCAGCGCCGTCCTGTATCCAAGATGGCCGCCATTACTAAAAATAGAAATTTCTTCAAATGGCCAAAACTGCTCTATTTTAAGCCAGAAAGTGCCAAAATTTGAACTGTATAAGCATAATGATGAGCTTTTTAACATGTATTACTGGATTTTTTATGAACTTTGAACTTTTACCGATTTTGACCGATTATGAAATTAAAAAAAGGGGGGATGAAATTAAAAAAAAATCTTCTCCTCTGAAACTACTGAGCCAATTTCAACCAAACTTTGCTGAGATGATCCTTAGGTGGTCCCCTTTTAAAATTGTGTCCGTCAGCGCCGTCCTGTATCCAAGATGGCCGCCATTACTAAAAATAGAAATTTCTTCAAATGGCCAAAACTGCTCTATTTTAAGCCAGAAAGTGCCAAAATTTGATCTGTATAAGCATAATGATGAGCTTTTTAACATATATTACGGGATTTTTTATGAACTTTGAACTTTTACCAATTTTGACCGATTATGAAATAAAAAAAAAGGGGGGATGAAATTTAAAAAAAATCTTCTCCTCTGAAACTACTGAGCCAATTTCAACCAAACTTTGCTGAAATGATCCTTAGGTGGTCCCCTTTTAAAATTGTGTCCGTCAGCGCCGTCCTGTATCCAAGATGGCCGCCATTACTAAAAATAGAAATTTCTTCAAATGGCCAAAACTGCTCTATTTTAAGCCAGAAAGTGCCAAAATTTGAACTGTATAAGCATAATGATGAGCTTTTTAACATGTATTACTGGATTTTTTATGAACTTTGAACTTTTACCGATTTGACCGATTATGAAATTAAAAAAAGGGGGGATGAAATTAAAAAAAAATCTTCTCCTCTGAAACTACTGAGCCAATTTCAACCAAACTTTGCTGAGATGATCCTTAGGTGGTCCCCTTTTAAAATTGTGTCCGTCAGCGCCGTCCTGTATCCAAGATGGCCGCCATTACTAAAAATAGAAATTTCTTCAAATGGCCAAAACTGCTCTATTTTAAGCCAGAAAGTGCCAAAATTTGAACTGTATAAGCATAATGATGAGCTTTTTAACATATATTACGGGATTTTTTATGAACTTTGAACTTTTACCAATTTTGACCGATTATGAAATAAAAAAAAAGAGGGGATGAAATTTAAAAAAAATCTTCTCCTCTGAAACTACTGAGCCAATTTCAACCAAACTTTGCTGAAATGATCCTTAGGTGGTCCCCTTTTAAAATTGTGTCCGTCAGCGCCGTCCTGTATCCAAGATGGCCGCCATTACTAAAAATAGAAATTTCTTCAAATGGCCAAAACTGCTCTATTTTAAGCCAGAAAGTGCTCAAATTTGAACTGTATAAGCATAATGATGAGCTTTTTACCATATATTACTGAATTTTTTATGAACTTTGAAATTTTGCCGATTTTGACCGATTATGCAAATTAGAAAAAAGGGGGGATGAAATAAAAAAAAATATCTTCTCCTCTGAAACTACTGAGCCAATCTCAACCAAACTTTGCTGAAATGATCCTTAGGTGGTCCCCTTTCAAATTTGTGTCCGTCAGCGCCGTCCTGTATCCAAGATGGCCACCATTACTAAAAATAGAAATTTCTTCAAATGGCCAAAACTGCTCTATTTTAAGCCAGAAAGTGCCCAAATTTGAACTGTATAAGCATAATGATGAGCTTTTTAACATATATTACGGGATTTTTTATGAACTTTGAACTTTTACCGATTTTGACCGATTATGAAATTAAAAAAAAGGGGGGATGAAATAAAAAAAATATCTTCTCCTCTGAAACTACTGAGCCAATTTCAACCAAACTTTGCTGAAATGATCCTTAGGTGGTCCCCTTTTAAAATTGTGTCCGTCAGCGCCGTCCTGTATCCAAGATGGCCGCCATTACTAAAAATAGAAATTTCTTCAAATGGCCAAAACTGCTCTATTTTAAGCCAGAAAGTGCCAAAATTTGAACTGTATAAGCATAATGATGAGCTTTCTAACATGTATTACTGGATTTTTTATGAACTTTGAACTTTTACCGATTTTGACCGATTATGAAATTAAAAAAAGGGGGGATGAAATTAAAAAAAAATCTTCTCCTCTGAAACTACTGAGCCAATTTCAACCAAACTTTGCTGAGATGATCCTAAGGTGGTCCCCTTTTAAAATTGTGTCCGTCAGCGCCGTCCTGTATCCAAGATGGCCACCATTACTAAAAATAGAAATTTCTTCAAATGGCCAAAACTGCTCTATTTTAAACCAGAAAGTGCCAAAATTTGAACTGTATAAGCATAATGATGAGCTTTTTAACATATATTACTGAATTTTTTATGAACTTTGAAATTTTGCCGATTTTGACCGATTATGCAAATTAGAAAAAAGGGGGGATGAAATAAAAAAAAATATCTTCTCCTCTGAAACTACTGAGCCAATCTCAACCAAACTTTGCTGAAATGATCCTTCGGTGGTCCCCTTTCAAAAATGTGTCCGTCAGCACCGTCCTGTATCCAAGATGGCCACCATTACTAAAAATAGAAATTTCTTCAAATGGCCAAAACTGCTCTATTTTAAGCCAGAAAGTGCCCAAATTTGAACTGTATAAGCATAATGATGAGCTTTTTAACATATATTACGGGATTTTTAAAGAACTTTGAACTTTTACTGATTTTAACCGATTATGCAAATTAGAAAAAAGGGGGGGGATGAAATTAAAAAAAAATCTTCTCTGAAACTATTGAGCCAATCTCAACCAAACTTTGCTGAAATGATCCTTAGGTGGTCCCCTTTCAAAATTGTGTCCGTCAGCGCCGTACTGTATCCAAGATGGCCACCATTACTAAAAATAGAAATTTCTTCAAATGGCCAAAACTGCTCTATTTTAAGCCAGAAAGTGCCAAAATTTGAACTGTATAAGCATAATGATGAGCTTTTTAACATATATTATGAGATTTTTTTATGAACTTTGAACTTTTGCCGATTTTGACCGATTATGCAAATTAGAAAAAAGGGGGGATGGAATTAAAAAAAAATCTTCTCCTCTGAAACTACTGAGCCAATCTCAACCAAACTTTGCTGAAATGATCCTTAGGTGGTCCCCTTTCAAAATTGTGTCCGTCAGCGCCGTCCTGTATCCAAGATGGCCACCATTATTAAAAATAGAAATTTCTTCAAATGGCCAAAACTGCTCTATTTGAAGCCAGAAAGTGCCCAAATTTGAACTGTATAAGCATAATGATGAGCTTTTTAACATATATTACGGGATTTTTAAAGAACTTTGAACTTTTACTGATTTTAACCGATTATGCAAATTAGAAAAAAGGGGGGGATGAAATTAAAAAAAAATCTTCTCTGAAACTATTGAGCCAATCTCAACCAAACTTTGCTGAAATGATCCTTAGGTGGTCCCCTTTCAAAATTGTGTCCGTCAGCGCCGTACTGTATCCAAGATGGCCACCATTACTAAAAATAGAAATTTCTTCAAATGGCCAAAACTGCTCTATTTTAAGCCAGAAAGTGCCAAAATTTGAACTGTATAAGCATAATGATGAGCTTTTTAACATATATTATGAGATTTTTTTATGAACTTTGAACTTTTGCCGATTTTGACCGATTATGCAAATTAGAAAAAAGGGGGGATGGAATTAAAAAAAAATCTTCTCCTCTGAAACTACTGAGCCAATCTCAACCAAACTTTGCTGAAATGATCCTTAGGTGGTCCCCTTTCAAAATTGTGTCCGTCAGCGCCGTCCTGTATCCAAGATGGCCACCATTACTAAAAATAGAAATTTCTTCAAATGGCCAAAACTGCTCTATTTGAAGCCAGAAAGTGCCCAAATTTGAACTGTATAAGCATAATGATGAGCTTTTTAACATATATTACGGGATTTTTTATGAACTTTGAACTTTTACCGATTTTGACCGATTATGAAATAAAAAAAAAGGGGGGATGAAATTTAAAAAAAATCTTCTCCTCTGAAACTACTGAGCCAATTTCAACCAAACTTTGCTGAAATGATCCTTAGGTGGTCCCCTTTTAAAATTGTGTCCGTCAGCGCCGTCCTGTATCCAAGATGGCCGCCATTACTAAAAATAGAAATTTCTTCAAATGGCCAAAACTGCTCTATTTTAAGCCAGAAAGTGCCAAAATTTGAACTGTATAAGCATAATGATGAGCTTTTTAACATGTATTACTGGATTTTTTATGAACTTTGAACTTTTACCGATTTTGACCGATTATGAAATTAAAAAAAGGGGGGATGAAATTAAAAAAAAATCTTCTCCTCTGAAACTACTGAGCCAATTTCAACCAAACTTTGCTGAGATGATCCTTAGGTGGTCCCCTTTTAAAATTGTGTCCGTCAGCGCCGTCCTGTATCCAAGATGGCCGCCATTACTAAAAATAGAAATTTCTTCAAATGGCCAAAACTGCTCTATTTTAAGCCAGAAAGTGCCAAAATTTGATCTGTATAAGCATAATGATGAGCTTTTTAACATATATTACGGGATTTTTTATGAACTTTGAACTTTTACCAATTTTGACCGATTATGAAATAAAAAAAAAGGGGGGATGAAATTTAAAAAAAATCTTCTCCTCTGAAACTACTGAGCCAATTTCAACCAAACTTTGCTGAAATGATCCTTAGGTGGTCCCCTTTTAAAATTGTGTCCGTCAGCGCCGTCCTGTATCCAAGATGGCCGCCATTACTAAAAATAGAAATTTCTTCAAATGGCCAAAACTGCTCTATTTTAAGCCAGAAAGTGCCAAAATTTGAACTGTATAAGCATAATGATGAGCTTTTTAACATGTATTACTGGATTTTTTATGAACTTTGAACTTTTACCGATTTGACCGATTATGAAATTAAAAAAAGGGGGGATGAAATTAAAAAAAAATCTTCTCCTCTGAAACTACTGAGCCAATTTCAACCAAACTTTGCTGAGATGATCCTTAGGTGGTCCCCTTTTAAAATTGTGTCCGTCAGCGCCGTCCTGTATCCAAGATGGCCGCCATTACTAAAAATAGAAATTTCTTCAAATGGCCAAAACTGCTCTATTTTAAGCCAGAAAGTGCCAAAATTTGAACTGTATAAGCATAATGATGAGCTTTTTAACATATATTACGGGATTTTTTATGAACTTTGAACTTTTACCAATTTTGACCGATTATGAAATAAAAAAAAAGAGGGGATGAAATTTAAAAAAAATCTTCTCCTCTGAAACTACTGAGCCAATTTCAACCAAACTTTGCTGAAATGATCCTTAGGTGGTCCCCTTTTAAAATTGTGTCCGTCAGCGCCGTCCTGTATCCAAGATGGCCGCCATTACTAAAAATAGAAATTTCTTCAAATGGCCAAAACTGCTCTATTTTAAGCCAGAAAGTGCTCAAATTTGAACTGTATAAGCATAATGATGAGCTTTTTACCATATATTACTGAATTTTTTATGAACTTTGAAATTTTGCCGATTTTGACCGATTATGCAAATTAGAAAAAAGGGGGGATGAAATAAAAAAAAATATCTTCTCCTCTGAAACTACTGAGCCAATCTCAACCAAACTTTGCTGAAATGATCCTTAGGTGGTCCCCTTTCAAATTTGTGTCCGTCAGCGCCGTCCTGTATCCAAGATGGCCACCATTACTAAAAATAGAAATTTCTTCAAATGGCCAAAACTGCTCTATTTTAAGCCAGAAAGTGCCCAAATTTGAACTGTATAAGCATAATGATGAGCTTTTTAACATATATTACGGGATTTTTTATGAACTTTGAACTTTTACCGATTTTGACCGATTATGGAATTAAAAAAAAGGGGGGATGAAATAAAAAAAATATCTTCTCCTCTGAAACTACTGAGCCAATTTCAACCAAACTTTGCTGAAATGATCCTTAGGTGGTCCCCTTTTAAAATTGTGTCCGTCAGCGCCGTCCTGTATCCAAGATGGCCGCCATTACTAAAAATAGAAATTTCTTCAAATGGCCAAAACTGCTCTATTTTAAGCCAGAAAGTGCCAAAATTTGAACTGTATAAGCATAATGATGAGCTTTCTAACATGTATTACTGGATTTTTTATGAACTTTGAACTTTTACCGATTTTGACCGATTATGAAATTAAAAAAAGGGGGGATGAAATTAAAAAAAAATCTTCTCCTCTGAAACTACTGAGCCAATTTCAACCAAACTTTGCTGAGATGATCCTAAGGTGGTCCCCTTTTAAAATTGTGTCCGTCAGCGCCGTCCTGTATCCAAGATGGCCACCATTACTAAAAATAGAAATTTCTTCAAATGGCCAAAACTGCTCTATTTTAAACCAGAAAGTGCCAAAATTTGAACTGTATAAGCATAATGATGAGCTTTTTAACATATATTACTGAATTTTTTATGAACTTTGAAATTTTGCCGATTTTGACCGATTATGCAAATTAGAAAAAAGGGGGGATGAAATAAAAAAAAATATCTTCTCCTCTGAAACTACTGAGCCAATCTCAACCAAACTTTGCTGAAATGATCCTTCGGTGGTCCCCTTTCAAAAATGTGTCCGTCAGCACCGTCCTGTATCCAAGATGGCCACCATTACTAAAAATAGAAATTTCTTCAAATGGCCAAAACTGCTCTATTTTAAGCCAGAAAGTGCCCAAATTTGAACTGTATAAGCATAATGATGAGCTTTTTAACATATATTACGGGATTTTTAAAGAACTTTGAACTTTTACTGATTTTAACCGATTATGCAAATTAGAAAAAAGGGGGGGGATGAAATTAAAAAAAAATCTTCTCTGAAACTATTGAGCCAATCTCAACCAAACTTTGCTGAAATGATCCTTAGGTGGTCCCCTTTCAAAATTGTGTCCGTCAGCGCCGTACTGTATCCAAGATGGCCACCATTACTAAAAATAGAAATTTCTTCAAATGGCCAAAACTGCACTATTTTAAGCCAGAAAGTGCCAAAATTTGAACTGTATAAGCATAATGATGAGCTTTTTAACATATATTATGAGATTTTTTTATGAACTTTGAACTTTTGCCGATTTTGACCGATTATGCAAATTAGAAAAAAGGGGGGATGGAATTAAAAAAAAATCTTCTCCTCTGAAACTACTGAGCCAATCTCAACCAAACTTTGCTGAAATGATCCTTAGGTGGTCCCCTTTCAAAATTGTGTCCGTCAGCGCCGTCCTGTATCCAAGATGGCCACCATTATTAAAAATAGAAATTTCTTCAAATGGCCAAAACTGCTCTATTTGAAGCCAGAAAGTGCCCAAATTTGAACTGTATAAGCATAATGATGAGCTTTTTAACATATATTACGGGATTTTTTATGAACTTTGAACTTTTACCGATTTTGACCGATTATGAAATAAAAAAAAAGGGGGGATGAAATTAAAAAAAAATCTTCTCCTCTGAAACTACTGAGCCAATTTCAACCAAACTTTGCTGAAATGATCCTTAGGTGGTCCCCTTTTAAAATTGTGTCCGTCAGCGCCGTCCTGTATCCAAGATGGCTGCCATTACTAAAAATAGAAATTTCTTCAAATGGCCAAAACTGCTCTATTTTAAGCCAGAAAGTGCCAAAATTTGAACTGTATAAGCATAATGATGAGCTTTTTACCATATATTACTGAATTTTTTATGAACTTTGAAATTTTGCCGATTTTGACCGATTATGCAAATTAGAAAAAAGGGGGGATGAAATAAAAAAAAATATCTTCTCCTCTGAAACTACTGAGCCAATCTCAACCAAACTTTGCTGAAATGATCCTTAGGTGGTCCCCTTTCAAATTTGTGTCCGTCAGCGCCGTCCTGTATCCAAGATGGCCACCATTACTAAAAATAGAAATTTCTTCAAATGGCCAAAACTGCTCTATTTTAAGCCAGAAAGTGCCCAAATTTGAACTGTATAAGCATAATGATGAGCTTTTTAACATATATTACGGGATTTTTTATGAACTTTGAACTTTTACCGATTTTGACCGATTATGAAATTAAAAAAAAGGGGGGATGAAATAAAAAAATATCTTCTCCTCTGAAACTACTGAGCCAATTTCAACCAAACTTTGCTGAAATGATCCTTAGGTGGTCCCCTTTTAAAATTGTGTCCGTC
This sequence comes from Bathymodiolus brooksi, assembly GCA_963680875.1. Taxonomy (NCBI): domain Eukaryota; kingdom Metazoa; phylum Mollusca; class Bivalvia; order Mytilida; family Modiolidae; genus Bathymodiolus; species Bathymodiolus brooksi. Next base: position 47,893,769 of record OY804581.1, read on the forward strand.
AGCGCCGTCCTGTATCCAAGATGGCCGCCATTACTAAAAATAGAAATTTCTTCAAATGGCCAAAACTGCTCTATTTTAAGCCAGAAAGTGCCAAAATTTGAACTGTATAAGCATAATGATGAGCTTTCTAACATGTATTACTGGATTTTTTATGAACTTTGAACTTTTACCGATTTTGACCGATTATGAAATTAAAAAAAGGGGGGATGAAATTAAAAAAAAATCTTCTCCTCTGAAACTACTGAGCCAATTTCAACCAAACTTTGCTGAGATGATCCTAAGGTGGTCCCCTTTTAAAATTGTGTCCGTCAGCGCCGTCCTGTATCCAAGATGGCCGCCATTACTAAAAATAGAAATTTCTTCAAATGGCCAAAACTGCTCTATTTTAAGCCAGAAAGTGCCAAAATTTGAACTGTATAAGCATAATGATGAGCTTTTTAACATATATTACGAGATTTTTTATGAACTTTGAACTTTTACCGATTTTGACCGATTATGAAATAAAAAAAAAGGGGGGATGAAATTTAAAAAAAATCTTCTCCTCTGAAACTACTGAGCCAATTTCAACCAAACTTTGCTGAAATGATCCTTAGGTGGTCCCCTTTTAAAATTGTGTCCGTCAGCGCCGTCCTGTATCCAAGATGGCCGCCATTACTAAAAATAGAAATTTCTTCAAATGGCCAAAACTGCTCTATTTTAAGCCAGAAAGTGCTCAAATTTGAACTGTATAAGCATAATGATGAGCTTTTTAACATATATTACAGGATTTTTTATGAACTTTGAACTTTTACCGATTTTGACCGATTATGCAAATTAGAAAAAAGGGGGGATGAAATTAAAAAAATCTTCCCCTCTGAAACTACTGAGCCAATCTCAACAAAACTTTGCTGAAATGAGCCTTAGCTGGTCCCCTTTCAAAATTGTGTCCGTCAGCGCCGTCCTGTATCCAAGATGGCCACCATTACTAAAAATAGAAATTTCTTCAAATGGCCAAAACTGCTCTATTTTAAACCAGAAAGTGCCAAAATTTGAACTGTATAAGCATAATGATGAGCTTTTTAACATATATTACTGAATTTTTTATGAACTTTGAAATTTTGCCGATTTTGACCGATTATGCAAATTAGAAAAAAGGGGGGATGAAATAAAAAAAAATATCTTCTCCTCTGAAACTACTGAGCCAATCTCAACCAAACTTTGCTGAAATGATCCTTCGGTGGTCCCCTTTCAAAAATGTGTCCGTCAGCACCGTCCTGTATCCAAGATGGCCACCATTACTAAAAATAGAAATTTCTTCAAATGGCCAAAACTGCTCTATTTTAAGCCAGAAAGTGCCCAAATTTGAACTGTATAAGCATAATGATGAGCTTTTTAACATATATTACGGGATTTTTAAAGAACTTTGAACTTTTACTGATTTTAACCGATTATGCAAATTAGAAAAAAGGGGGGGGATGAAATTAAAAAAAAATCTTCTCTGAAACTATTGAGCCAATCTCAACCAAACTTTGCTGAAATGATCCTTAGGTGGTCCCCTTTCAAAATTGTGTCCGTCAGCGCCGTACTGTATCCAAGATGGCCACCATTACTAAAAATAGAAATTTCTTCAAATGGCCAAAACTGCTCTATTTTAAGCCAGAAAGTGCCAAAATTTGAACTGTATAAGCATAATGATGAGCTTTTTAACATATATTATGAGATTTTTTTATGAACTTTGAACTTTTGCCGATTTTGACCGATTATGCAAATTAGAAAAAAGGGGGGATGGAATTAAAAAAAAATCTTCTCCTCTGAAACTACTGAGCCAATCTCAACCAAACTTTGCTGAAATGATCCTTAGGTGGTCCCCTTTCAAAATTGTGTCCGTCAGCGCCGTCCTGTATCCAAGATGGCCACCATTATTAAAAATAGAAATTTCTTCAAATGGCCAAAACTGCTCTATTTGAAGCCAGAAAGTGCCCAAATTTGAACTGTATAAGCATAATGATGAGCTTTTTAACATATATTACGGGATTTTTTATGAACTTTGAACTTTTACCGATTTTGACCGATTATGAAATAAAAAAAAAGGGGGGATGAAATTAAAAAAAAATCTTCTCCTCTGAAACTACTGAGCCAATTTCAACCAAACTTTGCTGAAATGATCCTTAGGTGGTCCCCTTTTAAAATTGTGTCCGTCAGCGCCGTCCTGTATCCAAGATGGCTGCCATTACTAAAAATAGAAATTTCTTCAAATGGCCAAAACTGCTCTATTTTAAGCCAGAAAGTGCCAAAATTTGAACTGTATAAGCATAATGATGAGCTTTTTAACATGTATTACTGGATTTTTTATGAACTTTGAACTTTTACCGATTTTGACCGATTATGAAATTAAAAAAAGGGGGGATGAAATTAAAAAAATATCTTCTCCTCTGAAACTACTGAGCCAATTTCAACCAAACTTTGCTGAGATGATCCTTAGGTGGTCCCCTTTTAAAATTGTGTCCGCCAGCGCCGTCCTGTATCCAAGATGGCCGCCATTACTAAAAATAGAAATTTCTTCAAATGGCCCAAACTGCTCTATTTTAAGCCAGAAAGTGCCAAAATTTGAACTGTATAAGCATAATGATGAGCTTTTTAACATATATTACAAGATTTTTTATGAACTTTGAACTTTTACCAATTTTGACCGATTATGAAATAAAAAAAAAGGGGGGATGAAATTTAAAAAAAATCTTCTCCTCTGAAACTACTGAGCCAATTTCAACCAAACTTTGCTGAAATGATCCTTAGGTGGTCCCCTTTTAAAATTGTGTCCGTTAGCGCCGTCCTGTATCCAAGATGGCCGCCATTACTAAAAATAGAAATTTCTTCAAATGGCCAAAACTGCTCTATTTTAAGCTAGAAAGTGCTCAAATTTGAACTGTATAAGCATAATGATGAGCTTTTTAACATATATTACTGAATTTTTTATGAACTTTGAAATTTTGCCGATTTTGACCGATTATGCAAATTAGAAAAAAGGGGGGATGAAATAAAAAAAAATATCTTCTCCTCTGAAACTACTGAGCCAATCTCAACCAAACTTTGCTGAAATGATCCTTAGGTGGTCCCCTTTCAAAAATGTGTCCGTCAGCACCGTCCTGTATCCAAGATGGCCACCATTACTAAAAATAGAAATTTCTTCAAATGGCCAAAACTGCTCTATTTTAAGCCAGAAAGTGCCCAAATTTGAACTGTATAAGCATAATGATGAGCTTTTTAACATATATTACGGGATTTTAAAAGAACTTTGAACTTTTACTGATTTTAACCGATTATGCAAATTAGAAAAAAGGGGGGGATGAAATTAAAAAAAAATCTTCTCTGAAACTATTGAGCCAATCTCAACCAAAATTTGCTGAAATGATCCTTAGGTGGTCCCCTTTCAAAATTGTGTCCGTCAGCGCCGTACTGTATCCAAGATGGCCACCATTACTAAAAATAGAAATTTCTTCAAATGACCAAAACTGCTCTATTTTAAGCCAGAAAGTGCCAAAATTTGAACTGTATAAGCATAATGATGAGCTTTTTAACATATATTATGAGATTTTTTTATGAACTTTGAACTTTTGCCGATTTTGACCGATTATGCAAATTAGAAAAAAGGGGGGATGGAATTAAAAAAAAATCTTCTCCTCTGAAACTACTGAGCCAATCTCAACCAAACTTTGCTGAAATGATCCTTAGGTGGTCCCCTTTCAAAAATGTGTCCGTCAGCACCGTCCTGTATCCAAGATGGCCACCATTACTAAAAATAGAAATTTCTTCAAATGGCCAAAACTGCTCTATTTTAAGCCAGAAAGTGCCCAAATTTGAACTGTATAAGCATAATGATGAGCTTTTTAACATATATTACGGGATTTTTAAAGAACTTTGAACTTTTACTGATTTTAACCGATTATGCAAATTAGAAAAAAGGGGGGGATGAAATTAAAAAAAAATCTTCTCTGAAACTATTGAGCCAATCTCAACCAAACTTTGCTGAAATGATCCTTAGGTGGTCCCCTTTTAAAATTGTGTCCGTCAGCGCCGTCCTGTATCCAAGATGGCCGCCATTACTAAAAATAGAAATTTCTTCAAATGGCCAAAACTGCTCTATTTTAAGCCAGAAAGTGCCAAAATTTGAACTGTATAAGCATAATGATGAGCTTTTTAACATGTATTACTGGATTTTTTATGAACTTTGAACTTTTACCGATTTGACCGATTATGAAATTAAAAAAAGGGGGGATGAAATTAAAAAAAAATCTTCTCCTCTGAAACTACTGAGCCAATTTCAACCAAACTTTGCTGAGATGATCCTTAGGTGGTCCCCTTTTAAAATTGTGTCCGTCAGCGCCGTCCTGTATCCAAGATGGCCGCCATTACTAAAAATAGAAATTTCTTCAAATGGCCAAAACTGCTCTATTTTAAGCCAGAAAGTGCCAAAATTTGAACTGTATAAGCATAATGATGAGCTTTTTAACATATATTACGGGATTTTTTATGAACTTTGAACTTTTACCAATTTTGACCGATTATGAAATAAAAAAAAAGAGGGGATGAAATTTAAAAAAAATCTTCTCCTCTGAAACTACTGAGCCAATTTCAACCAAACTTTGCTGAAATGATCCTTAGGTGGTCCCCTTTTAAAATTGTGTCCGTCAGCGCCGTCCTGTATCCAAGATGGCCGCCATTACTAAAAATAGAAATTTCTTCAAATGGCCAAAACTGCTCTATTTTAAGCCAGAAAGTGCTCAAATTTGAACTGTATAAGCATAATGATGAGCTTTTTACCATATATTACTGAATTTTTTATGAACTTTGAAATTTTGCCGATTTTGACCGATTATGCAAATTAGAAAAAAGGGGGGATGAAATAAAAAAAAATATCTTCTCCTCTGAAACTACTGAGCCAATCTCAACCAAACTTTGCTGAAATGATCCTTAGGTGGTCCCCTTTCAAATTTGTGTCCGTCAGCGCCGTCCTGTATCCAAGATGGCCACCATTACTAAAAATAGAAATTTCTTCAAATGGCCAAAACTGCTCTATTTTAAGCCAGAAAGTGCCCAAATTTGAACTGTATAAGCATAATGATGAGCTTTTTAACATATATTACGGGATTTTTTATGAACTTTGAACTTTTACCGATTTTGACCGATTATGAAATTAAAAAAAAGGGGGGATGAAATAAAAAAAATATCTTCTCCTCTGAAACTACTGAGCCAATTTCAACCAAACTTTGCTGAAATGATCCTTAGGTGGTCCCCTTTTAAAATTGTGTCCGTCAGCGCCGTCCTGTATCCAAGATGGCCGCCATTACTAAAAATAGAAATTTCTTCAAATGGCCAAAACTGCTCTATTTTAAGCCAGAAAGTGCCAAAATTTGAACTGTATAAGCATAATGATGAGCTTTCTAACATGTATTACTGGATTTTTTATGAACTTTGAACTTTTACCGATTTTGACCGATTATGAAATTAAAAAAAGGGGGGATGAAATTAAAAAAAAATCTTCTCCTCGGAAACTACTGAGCCAATTTCAACCAAACTTTGCTGAGATGATCCTAAGGTGGTCCCCTTTTAAAATTGTGTCCGTCAGCGCCGTCCTGTATCCAAGATGGCCGCCATTACTAAAAATAGAAATTTCTTCAAATGGCCAAAACTGCTCTATTTTAAGCCAGAAAGTGCCAAAATTTGAACTGTATAAGCATAATGATGAGCTTTTTAACATATATTACGAGATTTTTTATGAACTTTGAACTTTTACCGATTTTGACCGATTATGAAATAAAAAAAAAGGGGGGATGAAATTTAAAAAAAATCTTCTCCTCTGAAACTACTGAGCCAATTTCAACCAAACTTTGCTGAAATGATCCTTAGGTGGTCCCCTTTTAAAATTGTGTCCGTCAGCGCCGTCCTGTATCCAAGATGGCCGCCATTACTAAAAATAGAAATTTCTTCAAATGGCCAAAACTGCTCTATTTTAAGCCAGAAAGTGCTCAAATTTGAACTGTATAAGCATAATGATGAGCTTTTTAACATATATTACAGGATTTTTTATGAACTTTGAACTTTTACCGATTTTGACCGATTATGCAAATTAGAAAAAAGGGGGGATGAAATTAAAAAAAAATCTTCTCCTCTGAAACTACTGAGCCAATTTCAACCAAACTTTGCTGAGATGATCCTAAGGTGGTCCCCTTTTAAAATTGTGTCCGTCAGCGCCGTCCTGTATCCAAGATGGCCACCATTACTAAAAATAGAAATTTCTTCAAATGGCCAAAACTGCTCTATTTTAAACCAGAAAGTGCCAAAATTTGAACTGTATAAGCATAATGATGAGCTTTTTAACATATATTACTGAATTTTTTATGAACTTTGAAATTTTGCCGATTTTGACCGATTATGCAAATTAGAAAAAAGGGGGGATGAAATAAAAAAAAATATCTTCTCCTCTGAAACTACTGAGCCAATCTCAACCAAACTTTGCTGAAATGATCCTTCGGTGGTCCCCTTTCAAAAATGTGTCCGTCAGCACCGTCCTGTATCCAAGATGGCCACCATTACTAAAAATAGAAATTTCTTCAAATGGCCAAAACTGCTCTATTTTAAGCCAGAAAGTGCCCAAATTTGAACTGTATAAGCATAATGATGAGCTTTTTAACATATATTACGGGATTTTTAAAGAACTTTGAACTTTTACTGATTTTAACCGATTATGCAAATTAGAAAAAAGGGGGGGGATGAAATTAAAAAAAAATCTTCTCTGAAACTATTGAGCCAATCTCAACCAAACTTTGCTGAAATGATCCTTAGGTGGTCCCCTTTCAAAATTGTGTCCGTCAGCGCCGTACTGTATCCAAGATGGCCACCATTACTAAAAATAGAAATTTCTTCAAATGGCCAAAACTGCTCTATTTTAAGCCAGAAAGTGCCAAAATTTGAACTGTATAAGCATAATGATGAGCTTTTTAACATATATTATGAGATTTTTTTATGAACTTTGAACTTTTGCCGATTTTGACCGATTATGCAAATTAGAAAAAAGGGGGGATGGAATTAAAAAAAAATCTTCTCCTCTGAAACTACTGAGCCAATCTCAACCAAACTTTGCTGAAATGATCCTTAGGTGGTCCCCTTTCAAAATTGTGTCCGTCAGCGCCGTCCTGTATCCAAGATGGCCACCATTATTAAAAATAGAAATTTCTTCAAATGGCCAAAACTGCTCTATTTGAAGCCAGAAAGTGCCCAAATTTGAACTGTATAAGCATAATGATGAGCTTTTTAACATATATTACGGGATTTTTTATGAACTTTGAACTTTTACCGATTTTGACCGATTATGAAATAAAAAAAAAGGGGGGATGAAATTAAAAAAAAATCTTCTCCTCTGAAACTACTGAGCCAATTTCAACCAAACTTTGCTGAAATGATCCTTAGGTGGTCCCCTTTTAAAATTGTGTCCGTCAGCGCCGTCCTGTATCCAAGATGGCTGCCATTACTAAAAATAGAAATTTCTTCAAATGGCCAAAACTGCTCTATTTTAAGCCAGAAAGTGCCAAAATTTGAACTGTATAAGCATAATGATGAGCTTTTTACCATATATTACTGAATTTTTTATGAACTTTGAAATTTTGCCGATTTTGACCGATTATGCAAATTAGAAAAAAGGGGGGATGAAATAAAAAAAAATATCTTCTCCTCTGAAACTACTGAGCCAATCTCAACCAAACTTTGCTGAAATGATCCTTAGGTGGTCCCCTTTCAAATTTGTGTCCGTCAGCGCCGTCCTGTATCCAAGATGGCCACCATTACTAAAAATAGAAATTTCTTCAAATGGCCAAAACTGCTCTATTTTAAGCCAGAAAGTGCCCAAATTTGAACTGTATAAGCATAATGATGAGCTTTTTAACATATATTACGGGATTTTTTATGAACTTTGAACTTTTACCGATTTTGACCGATTATGAAATTAAAAAAAAGGGGGGATGAAATAAAAAAAATATCTTCTCCTCTGAAACTACTGAGCCAATTTCAACCAAACTTTGCTGAAATGATCCTTAGGTGGTCCCCTTTTAAAATTGTGTCCGTCAGCGCCGTCCTGTATCCAAGATGGCCGCCATTACTAAAAATAGAAATTTCTTCAAATGGCCAAAACTGCTCTATTTTAAGCCAGAAAGTGCCAAAATTTGAACTGTATAAGCATAATGATGAGCTTTCTAACATGTATTACTGGATTTTTTATGAACTTTGAACTTTTACCGATTTTGACCGATTATGAAATTAAAAAAAGGGGGGATGAAATTAAAAAAAAATCTTCTCCTCTGAAACTACTGAGCCAATTTCAACCAAACTTTGCTGAGATGATCCTAAGGTGGTCCCCTTTTAAAATTGTGTCCGTCAGCGCCGTCCTGTATCCAAGATGGCCGCCATTACTAAAAATAGAAATTTCTTCAAATGGCCAAAACTGCTCTATTTTAAGCCAGAAAGTGCCAAAATTTGAACTGTATAAGCATAATGATGAGCTTTTTAACATATATTACGAGATTTTTTATGAACTTTGAACTTTTACCGATTTTGACCGATTATGAAATAAAAAAAAAGGGGGGATGAAATTTAAAAAAAATCTTCTCCTCTGAAACTACTGAGCCAATTTCAACCAAACTTTGCTGAAATGATCCTTAGGTGGTCCCCTTTTAAAATTGTGTCCGTCAGCGCCGTCCTGTATCCAAGATGGCCGCCATTACTAAAAATAGAAATTTCTTCAAATGGCCAAAACTGCTCTATTTTAAGCCAGAAAGTGCTCAAATTTGAACTGTATAAGCATAATGATGAGCTTTTTAACATATATTACAGGATTTTTTATGAACTTTGAACTTTTACCGATTTTGACCGATTATGCAAATTAGAAAAAAGGGGGGATGAAATTAAAAAAATCTTCCCCTCTGAAACTACTGAGCCAATCTCAACAAAACTTTGCTGAAATGAGCCTTAGCTGGTCCCCTTTCAAAATTGTGTCCGTCAGCGCCGTCCTGTATCCAAGATGGCCACCATTACTAAAAATAGAAATTTCTTCAAATGGCCAAAACTGCTCTATTTTAAACCAGAAAGTGCCAAAATTTGAACTGTATAAGCATAATGATGAGCTTTTTAACATATATTACTGAATTTTTTATGAACTTTGAAATTTTGCCGATTTTGACCGATTATGCAAATTAGAAAAAAGGGGGGATGAAATAAAAAAAAATATCTTCTCCTCTGAAACTACTGAGCCAATCTCAACCAAACTTTGCTGAAATGATCCTTCGGTGGTCCCCTTTCAAAAATGTGTCCGTCAGCACCGTCCTGTATCCAAGATGGCCACCATTACTAAAAATAGAAATTTCTTCAAATGGCCAAAACTGCTCTATTTTAAGCCAGAAAGTGCCCAAATTTGAACTGTATAAGCATAATGATGAGCTTTTTAACATATATTACGGGATTTTTAAAGAACTTTGAACTTTTACTGATTTTAACCGATTATGCAAATTAGAAAAAAGGGGGGGGATGAAATTAAAAAAAAATCTTCTCTGAAACTATTGAGCCAATCTCAACCAAACTTTGCTGAAATGATCCTTAGGTGGTCCCCTTTCAAAATTGTGTCCGTCAGCGCCGTACTGTATCCAAGATGGCCACCATTACTAAAAATAGAAATTTCTTCAAATGGCCAAAACTGCTCTATTTTAAGCCAGAAAGTGCCAAAATTTGAACTGTATAAGCATAATGATGAGCTTTTTAACATATATTATGAGATTTTTTTATGAACTTTGAACTTTTGCCGATTTTGACCGATTATGCAAATTAGAAAAAAGGGGGGATGGAATTAAAAAAAAATCTTCTCCTCTGAAACTACTGAGCCAATCTCAACCAAACTTTGCTGAAATGATCCTTAGGTGGTCCCCTTTCAAAATTGTGTCCGTCAGCGCCGTCCTGTATCCAAGATGGCCACCATTATTAAAAATAGAAATTTCTTCAAATGGCCAAAACTGCTCTATTTGAAGCCAGAAAGTGCCCAAATTTGAACTGTATAAGCATAATGATGAGCTTTTTAACATATATTACGGGATTTTTTATGAACTTTGAACTTTTACCGATTTTGACCGATTATGAAATAAAAAAAAAGGGGGGATGAAATTAAAAAAAAATCTTCTCCTCTGAAACTACTGAGCCAATTTCAACCAAACTTTGCTGAAATGATCCTTAGGTGGTCCCCTTTTAAAATTGTGTCCGTCAGCGCCGTCCTGTATCCAAGATGGCTGCCATTACTAAAAATAGAAATTTCTTCAAATGGCCAAAACTGCTCTATTTTAAGCCAGAAAGTGCCAAAATTTGAACTGTATAAGCATAATGATGAGCTTTTTAACATGTATTACTGGATTTTTTATGAACTTTGAACTTTTACCGATTTTGACCGATTATGAAATTAAAAAAAGGGGGGATGAAATTAAAAAAAAATCTTCTCCTCTGAAACTACTGAGCCAATTTCAACCAAACTTTGCTGAGATGATCCTTAGGTGGTCCCCTTTTAAAATTGTGTCCGCCAGCGCCGTCCTGTATCCAAGATGGCCGCCATTACTAAAAATAGAAATTTCTTCAAATGGCCCAAACTGCTCTATTTTAAGCCAGAAAGTGCCAAAATTTGAACTGTATAAGCATAATGATGAGCTTTTTAACATATATTACAGGATTTTTTATGAACTTTGAACTTTTACCAATTTTGACCGATTATGAAATAAAAAAAAAGGGGGGATGAAATTTAAAAAAAATCTTCTCCTCTGAAACTACTGAGCCAATTTCAACCAAACTTTGCTGAAATGATCCTTAGGTGGTCCCCTTTTAAAATTGTGTCCGTCAGCGCCGTCCTGTATCCAAGATGGCCGCCATTACTAAAAATAGAAATTTCTTCAAATGGCCAAAACTGCTCTATTTTAAGCTAGAAAGTGCTCAAATTTGAACTGTATAAGCATAATGATGAGCTTTTTAACATATATTACTGAATTTTTTATGAACTTTGAAATTTTGCCGATTTTGACCGATTATGCAAATTAGAAAAAAGGGGGGATGAAATAAAAAAAAATATCTTCTCCTCTGAAACTACTGAGCCAATCTCAACCAAACTTTGCTGAAATGATCCTTAGGTGGTCCCCTTTCAAAAATGTGTCCGTCAGCACCGTCCTGTATCCAAGATGGCCACCATTACTAAAAATAGAAATTTCTTCAAATGGCCAAAACTGCTCTATTTTAAGCCAGAAAGTGCCCAAATTTGAACTGTATAAGCATAATGATGAGCTTTTTAACATATATTACGGGATTTTAAAAGAACTTTGAACTTTTACTGATTTTAACCGATTATGCAAATTAGAAAAAAGGGGGGGATGAAATTAAAAAAAAATCTTCTCTGAAACTATTGAGCCAATCTCAACCAAAATTTGCTGAAATGATCCTTAGGTGGTCCCCTTTCAAAATTGTGTCCGTCAGCGCCGTACTGTATCCAAGATGGCCACCATTACTAAAAATAGAAATTTCTTCAAATGACCAAAACTGCTCTATTTTAAGCCAGAAAGTGCCAAAATTTGAACTGTATAAGCATAATGATGAGCTTTTTAACATATATTATGAGATTTTTTTATGAACTTTGAACTTTTGCCGATTTTGACCGATTATGCAAATTAGAAAAAAGGGGGGATGGAATTAAAAAAAAATCTTCTCCTCTGAAACTACTGAGCCAATCTCAACCAAACTTTGCTGAAATGATCCTTAGGTGGTCCCCTTTCAAAAATGTGTCCGTCAGCACCGTCCTGTATCCAAGATGGCCACCATTACTAAAAATAGAAATTTCTTCAAATGGCCAAAACTGCTCTATTTTAAGCCAGAAAGTGCCCAAATTTGAACTGTATAAGCATAATGATGAGCTTTTTAACATATATTACGGGATTTTTAAAGAACTTTGAACTTTTACTGATTTTAACCGATTATGCAAATTAGAAAAAAGGGGGGGATGAAATTAAAAAAAAATCTTCTCTGAAACTATTGAGCCAATCTCAACCAAACTTTGCTGAAATGATCCTTTCAAAATTGTGTCCGTAAGCGCCGTACTGTATCCAAGATGGCCACCATTACTAAAAATAGAAATTTCTTCAAATGGCCAAAACTGCTCTATTTTAAGCCAGAAAGTGCCAAAATTTGAACTGTATAAGCATAATGATGAGCTTTTTAACATATATTACGGGATTTTTTATGAACTTAAAACTTTTACCGAGTTTGACCGATTATGAAATAAAAAAAAAGGGGGGATGAAATTAAAAAAAAATCTTCTCCTCTGAAACTACTGAGCCAATTTCAACCAAACTTTGCTGAAATGATCCTTAGGTGGTCCCCTTTTAAAATTGTGTCCGTCAGCGCCGTCCTGTATCCAAGATGGCTGCCATTACTAAAAATAGAAATTTCTTCAAATGGCCAAAACTGCTCTATTTTAAGCCAGAAAGTGCCAAAATTTGAACTGTATAAGCATAATGATGAGCTTTTTAACATGTATTACTGGATTTTTTATGAACTTTGAACTTTTACCGATTTTGACCGATTATGAAATTAAAAAAAGGGGGGATGAAATTAAAAAAAAATCTTCTCCTCTGAAACTACTGAGCCAATTTCAACCAAACTTTGCTGAGATGATCCTTAGGTGGTCCCCTTTTAAAATTGTGTCCGCCAGCGCCGTCCTGTATCCAAGATGGCCGCCATTACTAAAAATAGAAATTTCTTCAAATGGCCCAAACTGCTCTATTTTAAGCCAGAAAGTGCCAAAATTTGAACTGTATAAGCATAATGATGAGCTTTTTAACATATATTACGGGATTTTTTATGAACTTTGAACTTTTACCAATTTTGACCGATTATGAAATAAAAAAAAAGGGGGGATGAAATTTAAAAAAAATCTTCTCCTCTGAAACTACTGAGCCAATTTCAACCAAACTTTGCTGAAATGATCCTTAGGTGGTCCCCTTTTAAAATTGTGTCCGTCAGCGCCGTCCTGTATCCAAGATGGCCGCCATTACTAAAAATAGAAATTTCTTCAAATGGCCAAAACTGCTCTATTTTAAGCTAGAAAGTGCTCAAATTTGAACTGTATAAGCATAATGATGAGCTTTTTAACATATATTACTGAATTTTTTATGAACTTTGAAATTTTGCCGATTTTGACCGATTATGCAAATTAGAAAAAAGGGGGGATGAAATAAAAAAAAATATCTTCTCCTCTGAAACTACTGAGCCAATCTCAACCAAACTTTGCTGAAATGATCCTTAGGTGGTCCCCTTTCAAAAATGTGTCCGTCAGCACCGTCCTGTATCCAAGATGGCCACCATTACTAAAAATAGAAATTTCTTCAAATGGCCAAAACTGCTCTATTTTAAGCCAGAAAGTGCCCAAATTTGAACTGTATAAGCATAATGATGAGCTTTTTAACATATATTACGGGATTTTAAAAGAACTTTGAACTTTTACTGATTTTAACCGATTATGCAAATTAGAAAAAAGGGGGGGATGAAATTAAAAAAAAATCTTCTCTGAAACTATTGAGCCAATCTCAACCAAAATTTGCTGAAATGATCCTTAGGTGGTCCCCTTTCAAAATTGTGTCCGTCAGCGCCGTACTGTATCCAAGATGGCCACCATTACTAAAAATAGAAATTTCTTCAAATGACCAAAACTGCTCTATTTTAAGCCAGAAAGTGCCAAAATTTGAACTGTATAAGCATAATGATGAGCTTTTTAACATATATTATGAGATTTTTTTATGAACTTTGAACTTTTGCCGATTTTGACCGATTATGCAAATTAGAAAAAAGGGGGGATGGAATTAAAAAAAAATCTTCTCCTCTGAAACTACTGAGCCAATCTCAACCAAACTTTGCTGAAATGATCCTTAGGTGGTCCCCTTTCAAAAATGTGTCCGTCAGCACCGTCCTGTATCCAAGATGGCCACCATTACTAAAAATAGAAATTTCTTCAAATGGCCAAAACTGCTCTATTTTAAGCCAGAAAGTGCCCAAATTTGAACTGTATAAGCATAATGATGAGCTTTTTAACATATATTACGGGATTTTTAAAGAACTTTGAACTTTTACTGATTTTAACCGATTATGCAAATTAGAAAAAAGGGGGGGATGAAATTAAAAAAAAATCTTCTCTGAAACTATTGAGCCAATCTCAACCAAACTTTGCTGAAATGATCCTTTCAAAATTGTGTCCGTCAGCGCCGTCCTGTATCCAAGATGGCTGCCATTACTAAAAATAGAAATTTCTTCAAATGGCCAAAACTGCTCTATTTTAAGCCAGAAAGTGCCAAAATTTGAACTGTATAAGCATAATGATGAGCTTTTTAACATGTATTACTGGATTTTTTATGAACTTTGAACTTTTACCGATTTTGACCGATTATGAAATTAAAAAAAGGGGGGATGAAATTAAAAAAAAATCTTCTCCTCTGAAACTACTGAGCCAATTTCAACCAAACTTTGCTGAGATGATCCTTAGGTGGTCCCCTTTTAAAATTGTGTCCGCCAGCGCCGTCCTGTATCCAAGATGGCCGCCATTACTAAAAATAGAAATTTCTTCAAATGGCCCAAACTGCTCTATTTTAAGCCAGAAAGTGCCAAAATTTGAACTGTATAAGCATAATGATGAGCTTTTTAACATATATTACGGGATTTTTTATGAACTTTGAACTTTTACCAATTTTGACCGATTATGAAATAAAAAAAAAGGGGGGATGAAATTTAAAAAAAATCTTCTCCTCTGAAACTACTGAGCCAATTTCAACCAAACTTTGCTGAAATGATCCTTAGGTGGTCCCCTTTTAAAATTGTGTCCGTCAGCGCCGTCCTGTATCCAAGATGGCCGCCATTACTAAAAATAGAAATTTCTTCAAATGGCCAAAACTGCTCTATTTTAAGCTAGAAAGTGCTCAAATTTGAACTGTATAAGCATAATGATGAGCTTTTTAACATATATTACTGAATTTTTTATGAACTTTGAAATTTTGCCGATTTTGACCGATTATGCAAATTAGAAAAAAGGGGGGATGAAATAAAAAAAAATATCTTCTCCTCTGAAACTACTGAGCCAATCTCAACCAAACTTTGCTGAAATGATCCTTAGGTGGTCCCCTTTCAAAAATGTGTCCGTCAGCACCGTCCTGTATCCAAGATGGCCACCATTACTAAAAATAGAAATTTCTTCAAATGGCCAAAACTGCTCTATTTTAAGCCAGAAAGTGCCCAAATTTGAACTGTATAAGCATAATGATGAGCTTTTTAACATATATTACGGGATTTTAAAAGAACTTTGAACTTTTACTGATTTTAACCGATTATGCAAATTAGAAAAAAGGGGGGGATGAAATTAAAAAAAAATCTTCTCTGAAACTATTGAGCCAATCTCAACCAAAATTTGCTGAAATGATCCTTAGGTGGTCCCCTTTCAAAATTGTGTCCGTCAGCGCCGTACTGTATCCAAGATGGCCACCATTACTAAAAATAGAAATTTCTTCAAATGACCAAAACTGCTCTATTTTAAGCCAGAAAGTGCCAAAATTTGAACTGTATAAGCATAATGATGAGCTTTTTAACATATATTATGAGATTTTTTTATGAACTTTGAACTTTTGCCGATTTTGACCGATTATGCAAATTAGAAAAAAGGGGGGATGGAATTAAAAAAAAATCTTCTCCTCTGAAACTACTGAGCCAATCTCAACCAAACTTTGCTGAAATGATCCTTAGGTGGTCCCCTTTCAAAAATGTGTCCGTCAGCACCGTCCTGTATCCAAGATGGCCACCATTACTAAAAATAGAAATTTCTTCAAATGGCCAAAACTGCTCTATTTTAAGCCAGAAAGTGCCCAAATTTGAACTGTATAAGCATAATGATGAGCTTTTTAACATATATTACGGGATTTTTAAAGAACTTTGAACTTTTACTGATTTTAACCGATTATGCAAATTAGAAAAAAGGGGGGGATGAAATTAAAAAAAAATCTTCTCTGAAACTATTGAGCCAATCTCAACCAAACTTTGCTGAAATGATCCTTTCAAAATTGTGTCCGTAAGCGCCGTACTGTATCCAAGATGGCCACCATTACTAAAAATAGAAATTTCTTCAAATGGCCAAAACTGCTCTATTTTAAGCCAGAAAGTGCCAAAATTTGAACTGTATAAGCATAATGATGAGCTTTTTAACATATATTACGGGATTTTTTATGAACTTAAAACTTTTACCGAGTTTGACCGATTATGCAAATTAGAAAAAAAGGGGGGATGAAATTAAAAAAATCTTCCTCTCTGAAACTACAGAGCCAATCTCAACCAAACTTTGCTGAAATGATTCTTGGGTGGTCCTCTTCCAAAATTGTGTCCAGCATTTCAGAACACCGACCAAGATGGCCGCCACAGCCGAACTTAATTTAACATAGGACCCTATGGGAAATTCCCATAAAAATCTTTTTGTCTGAAACCATTT
Organism: Bathymodiolus brooksi; assembly: GCA_963680875.1. NCBI lineage: Eukaryota > Metazoa > Mollusca > Bivalvia > Mytilida > Modiolidae > Bathymodiolus > Bathymodiolus brooksi. Next base: position 47,910,327 of record OY804581.1, read on the forward strand.
GCTCAATAAGAACAAAATTTTGATGAAATAGTCATTGGATGGTTCTCTTCCAAAAATGTGTCTGGCGGTTCGACCTTTCGATCAATTTTTTTTTTTACCTGCAATTTTGAAGTAAATCTGATTACCCATCTTGGAGTTCTTGCCCTTTTTCATCAAATTTATAAAAATGACGAAGGCTACAATTGTTAATTTTTTTTACCGAAGATATCAAGTTTTATTGACTGATGTTGTTATTATACCCAGGTGAGCTATACAGGCTCCTGGGAGCCTCTAGTTTAATAATTCGTTTTTTTTGGCAATGAAAGATGAAGTGTTCCTCGTCTTCAATTACATTTAGGTGACATTGCCTACAAATTTGTTGTTCTCTATTTATTTTTATGATATCTGCCTCTTTCAATTTCTAAACCATGATCACTTATTCTCATTTTCACAATTAATTTTCTATTTTCAAAGTTTGAATTTTCAATAAATGGTTCTATAATATAATTTGTCTTTATTTTGCAGCTGTATAGAAAAGGTTTATTGTTGATATTAAAAGACCTCAATTTCTCCAAAAACATGTTTTCATAGTTTTCTAGTAATGTTTTTTCAAATATTTTGTGAGATGCCATTTCTCCTTGTTAAAGCTAGTAACCTCTATATATATTTTTTCAGTTATTTTGTTTGTGTTTAATATATTCCACATGAGGCATCATTAACAATACAAACATTCATGATTGAGAAATGAGACATGCACACAAAAGAAAAAAGACATACAAAAAAATATGTAGTTTGGGGTTTTTATATTTCTAAAAATATAAATATAATTATTATTATTTAGTGGTTTGTCCCCTATATCGCACATCCAGTGTGAAACTTTACATATGTTGCATATTCCTTAACAAGCAGTAAACCTGCTAAAAACACCAAGGGACAGTGCTTCTGACACACCCCGTCTATTAATTGCATTTTCACACAATTATATACTATATATAAATTTAAAAAAATATTAGTTAATTATTATATCTATTATAATATCATTATTCATTCGGATGTGTCACCTCGTGTTTAGAGCAGAACTAGTTGGAGGAAATATGTCATCATGTTATTGCTCAATTACAGAGTGCACCAAGCGACAGTGCAAAGGCATGTTAAAATGAATTAAGAAGAAATTCAGATCGAACCCTGTAATATGTGTTTTTCTTTAAATTTATTGTATTTATTTAGAAATATTATCAATTTATATTATATTTCTCCTTTCTAAACATGCCAGCCCGTGTACAGTGTAAAAGAGCAATTATTTCATTATATTGTGCTTTGTTTTATCAAATTACAAATACTGGCTAGAATTTTCTCATTTTCATTATTAAGAAGCCAATATAATTTCTGTTCTGGATTGAGGACATGAAAGTTTTGACAGATATTATTGATCCTGCTGAACATTACACTATACAAAAAATCCATGCAATTTCATATTTTCATAATTGAATTACAATACCAATATATTAATAAATTACATTACTCGTATACCAGTATTGTACAAAATTTTGAAAAAAAAATCACAATACTGGAACAAATTTTTATAGCCTCACCGGACGCAATTACGAACAATTTCGATGATATTTACATTTGGTAATAAATTTGACCAAACTAATGAAGCTGATTACATGTTCATATTTCAGATTAAACACTAATATTCCTTTTGAATCATAGTCCATATATTATTCCATGCATTGTAACGGGTCTTAAACAGATTTTCATGATTCCGTTTTAGTCACTCCGTGACCTAGATCCGGACACAATTTCGAACGACATAATAATAACCTTTCTAGTGTAAATTATTTGATGACAACTGTTAACATTGAAAGAGCATTCATTCATTTATGTTCACATATATCCATTTGTATATATAATACACACGACATAAAAACCTTTCCTTTATTCACACCATAAATGTGTGCCAGTTTGCATTCGGAATGCCTTGGACTCTTCAATGAATAAGGTACATCACAGATTTTGACATTTTGGGATAAATCAAGGTAAGGAAATTGTATTGACTGTTTTTGTTTTAATTTCACTGTGTTCTACATATGCATAGAATCGGGAGATCATATTCTTTCCAATTACAGGCACAAGATAACAAAATATGCGTACCACAATGAATTTTAGCGATAGATTCCAAATGCAATTGTCGATCGTTTTCCGTTTACAAATTATGAAAACGTCGTCTGCAACATTCAACAACTGCGCATAAATAATGTTCTCCCAAAACACGAGTAATTTAGCGGGGTATCTATTTATAAAAGCATTTTTTTAATTCATGTTTTGAAGGAACAATTAGGGCACATCAATTTTATTTCGTTCATAATTGTGTCCGTTCATAAATTGCGTCTGGAGAGGCTACCAGTATTGGTAGTATTGCGATCGCCAAGTACAGGATATCCCTTAAATCTTCATAGCAAACCAGAAATGCATTAAATATTTCATTCTAATACTTTAATATTTCAATTTACCTTAAAATTACATGCATTATTAATTAGTAATAATGCTGGAAACGTGGACGCCAAGGACGAATCCAGCTGCTCACAGGCCATCAGAACACGACGTCTCACAACTTTGTTGACTGGTGTTATGTGTGCAACTCGTACCAATACGTTGATACATGGACAGTCTCTCATTCTTACTCTAAAGACATCTTTCTCCAAACAAAATAACCATACATCTGAGGAGTCTAACCAGCTGCTACTCGATGTTGTCACTTGGACAGCCATAATTTGAATGACAGATCGACTTCCGGCGGTTGGTTATATATTTCATAAAAGCGTGCCGTGTGCAAAGATGCGTCACCCCCCTGGGCGATACGTATATGTTATCTGGATGTGAATTGATTGATATCGATATATGAAGTTTGGTGGCGAGTGAGCGAAGCGTACGAGTCACAAACTTCATATTCTGTCGAGCAGGCTGATAATTTTCAGTATCAATCATATTCACATTCAGATGACATGTTTATCATTCTTAAATCTAACATAAACACGGATACATCTATATTTGTATTTTCGCGGGAAAAATCACATGATTCAAAATATTCAAAATACGCTTCCCCAAAGCATAGCTCATGAGTAGTTTGCAAATATACCATTCATTTTTTCAGGTCTATATAAATATTAAGATTGTTGAATTTTTCCTTTAATGGTGATATTCATTGTTTTTTTTATTACAAACATCAAAGTGGGCAATAGGATTCACCTGTTTTATTTACCAATGTCGTTCCGTTTTAGAAAACTCATTAGTGAGACATGAACATTTTTTTTTCTCTCAAAGGAATTTCTAATATCCATACTGAGGTTAATTTACAAGCTTACAATGTGGCTATAGGCTAATATAAAACGAGGGAAAAAACCGAAACAAAATACGATACTGTCAGAACAGTTACAAAATCCAATAGACAATCGTAAAAAGAAGCAAAACCGATACCACTAACACACATGTACATGAACTAGTTTATACTTAAATGATTAGATTGAGGAACATCATAGGTGTTGCTTAAATTGTTCAGGTGGGTTCAGGAGAAAAGGTAAAGCAAAAAATACAAAGATATACAAGAGAAATAACGACAGATGGACGTCGCTTGATATCAAAAGTTCTCATGGTATTTGGGCAGGTGAGCTTGGAAGACACTAAGCATAATGACCTCAACTGAAATGAACTTGCTTACGGATAGTTGTCATATGATAGGTATCTGTTTACGCGTTGTGTCACCATCACTGGTTTCGTCTTCTCCTACGTCTGAGCATACAAGTGACAATATTGTCATCAAATCATACCTGTAATTACAGAAACATATTTACCTAATTAATAAATGCTTTAAGGATAAATATGGTGGATATCAATCACTGGTTAAGACTTTTTTGTTGCCTTTGAGCATACATAATGAAAGTCGTTCCAGAAACGTGTTGTGCACACCAATTAAGACGTAGATATCTGTAATGTAATCTGTTTTCTATATAGTTCAGCATCTATACACTTTCCCACAGTATTAATCTTGATGTATTACTTTTCTGTCAGCTCTTGATAATAAACACATGCATATTCGGCCGGGTATCTGTATCAGTTCTGCTTAGCACTTTACATTGTAAACATGTACATATCTTAGAGTAGTTTTTTTTTAAAGATATATGATACATATGGATTTGTATATAAATCGCCCCGAAAATATAGCATGGTAGCAGCGGTAAACTAAGGAATATATATACCTGTAGTTACTGGTGAACATTAGTTATTAAGCTGAAATGGCGACATTTCAAGTTGCAGCACCAGAGCCGTTCAATTTCTCCAAACCTGAGACGTGGCACAAATGGATACATAGATTTGATCGTTTCCGCTCTGCCTCTGGTTTGGAAGACAAATGTGGTGTGACACAGGTGAACTCCCTAATTTATAGTATGGGACCAGAAGCTGATGACATTTTCACGTCATTCGAGCTAAATGATGGAGACAAAAAGAAGTACGCAAAAGTGAAATTTGACAATCATTTCATTGTGAGACAGAATGTAATTTTCGAAAGAGCAAAGTTCAACAAACAAAAACAAGAAGACAGCGAGAACGTCGAAAACTTTGTGACCTCACTTATCGGAACATTGTGGATACAATGATCTTCGTGAAGAAATGATCCGTGACAGAATAGTCCTCGGGATTAAAGTCGCTAACTTGTCGGTTAAAATGCAGCTCGATCCAGACCTAAAACTCAAGAAAGCAACAGATATGGCACGTCAATCAGAATCATTGAGAACGCAACCGTCTTTAGTGAGGAACGATCTGTGTGATTCGACTGTCGATGCCGTAAAGACAAAGACGAGAAATCAAAGGGAAAGACAAACGATGCCGAGACCAAAGAAACCCTTCAACCAACACAAAGGAGCAGGATGTCGGAGATGTGGACATCGCCAGAACCATTCAAGAGACAATTGCCCAGCAAAAGGAGTAAAATGCTTTAAGTGCTCAAACATGGGACATTTCGCAAAATGTTTTGCGACCAACAAGTCCGTTAGATCCGTTACGATAGATGAGGAGCAAAACAAAGGATTTCTTGGAACAATCGACAATACATTTAACAAAGCCTGGACAAAGAAATTATGTATTAACAACAAAAAACTTAACTTTAAAATAGACACTGGAGCTGACGTAACTGTGATTTCGGACAATTATTTTAAAGGAATAAAAGGACAAACTTTAATTAAATCGGACAAAAAATTATCTGGACCAGGAAACTAAATTAAATGTGTTAGGGAAATGTTCAGGATATTTATGTTGTAAAGGGATTAACAAAACCAGTATTAGGTAGGTCAGCCATTCAGGCATTAGGTATAATTAGTAACGTAAATTTATCGTCTGTTGATGCGGATCTTGTAACTAAAAAACCAAAAGCTACTATCGCGCGAGATATCCCAACATTTTTAAGGGGCTGGGGAAAAAATTGGACGTATACAATCGCGTTATATCCGAATGCAAACCGTTTGCATTGTCCGTCCCGCCCAGAGTTCCGTTGCCGCTTATGGACAAGGTTAAAGCAGAGTTAACGAGAATGGAGAAATTAGGAGTCATTTCGCGTATCGACGAACCAACCGAATGGTGCGCAGGCATGGTCGTCGTGCCGAAGTCTGGCGGTCAAGTAAGAATTTGCATAGATTTTATAAAACTGAACATGTCGGTTAAGCGAGAAAATTGTCCATTTCCTTCGGTGGAGGAATCTTTGGCTAAACTAGCAAATGCGGTCGTATTTTCCAAGCTTGATGCAAATTCATCGTTTTGGAAAACCAATTTAGCCACAGAATCGCGTCCGCTTACTACTTTTTTCGCGCCATTTGGTAGATATTGTTGCAATCGGCTACCCTTTGGAATTAGTTCGGCTAGCGAATTCTTTCAGAAGCGTATGTCAGAAACGCTTGAAGGGTTTCCAGGAGTTTTATGTCACATGGACGACGTGCTCGTATGTGGATCTTCGCATAAAGAACACGACGAACGTCGAGAGAAAGTATTAAGCGTGTTCGAAAAGGCAGGTCTTACGCAAATGCGAGTTTTCGAAACCGTCAGTTTAATTCTTAGGCCAAATTATTGACTCGTCGGGTTGTCGCGTGGACCCAGACAAGGTGAAAGCTATTGTTGAAATGGAGAGGCCAGACGACATATCCAGAATTCGTAGATTTTTTGGCATGGTCAATCAACTCAATACGTTTTTTCCAAAGAGCACAGAATTGACGAAGCGCTTCGCGAATTAATTAAAGTTGATAACGCGTGGATTTGGGACACGGCCCAAGAAAATGCATTCCAGCAGATAAAACATGAGCTTGCTTCTTCCGGGACATTAAGTCATTATGATCCGAACAAAGAAAGCATTGTCTCGGGCGGATGCATCATCATTTGGTATTGGTGCAGTCATTAGGCAGAAACGAGGAGAAAGTCTAAGGCCTGTGGGGTACGCGTCCAGATCAATATGCGATACGCGCAAATTGAAAAGGAAGCACTTACCATAACGTGGGCATGTGAAAAATTCAGTAATTATTTAATCGGGACTAAGTTCAAATTAGAAACTGACCACAAACCTTTGGTACCGGTTACTCAGTACGAAAGATTAAGCAGAATTGCCAGCTAGAATACAACGCTTTAAAATGCGTCTTATGAGATTTGATTTTAGTATATCGCATGTTGCTGGAAAAGATCTCAACATAGCAGATACGCTGTCGAGAGCGCCAGTAGAAAATATGTCACAGTCCGATACGGATTACGAGAATGAAACAGAAGCGTTCGTGGACGTGGCTATGAGTAATTTACCGGCATCGCAAAATAGAATCGAATTGATTAAGACTGAGTCGGCCAAGGATAAAATATGTAGGAATTTGATCTCTTATTGCAGAGATGGGTGGCCCGAGAAATCGAAATTAGACGAAAAGTTGCGCCCGTATTGGACCATGCAGGGAGAATTTACTGTACATGATAATTTACTGTTCAAAGGTACAAGAATAGTAATCCCACATTCGTTGCAAAATGAAATTTTGAACCGTGTTCACGACGGTCATCAGGGCATAGTTAAATGTCGAGAGCGTGCGAGATCGTCAGTTTGGTGGCTTGGTTTAAGTTCGCAGTGGCGAGCTGTGGTGAAAAATTGCCAGAAATGCATCGAAAATACAATCACGCTGAACCACTCTTACCTACTGAATTTCCGGAGCGACCGTGGCAAAAAGTTGCCTTAGATTTGTTCGAGCTGAACGGACAAATGTATTTATTAGTTATTGACAATTTTTCTAGATGCATAGAAATAGCAAAATTATTTAACACGAGTTCCCAGTCAGTAATAAATCATTTGAAGTCAATATTCGCGAGACACGGGATACCCGAATGTTTCATGTCTGACCGAGAACCACAGTATGTTTCTTTTGTCTTTAAACAATTCGCACAGTCGTATGGGTTTCAACATATTGTTAGTAGTCCGCGGTATGCGCAATCGAATGGATTGGCCGAGCGAGGTGTTCAAACAATCAAAATGATGCTCAAAAAGTCTGACGACCCGTATATCGCACTACTCGGTTATCGTGCGACTCCTCTAGCTAATGGGCATAGCCCAGCCGAGCTTCTCATGGGTAGAAAATTACAATATTTGTTACAAATCGCACCGAATCAATTGAAACCTAAATTACCAAGCTTTCGTTCGTTGAGGGAGAATGAGAAGCAATCAAAGTTAACAAAAACGTAATTATGACAGAAGACATCGCGCACGTTTGTTATTTGCAGGTTAATGTTTGAAGGTAAAAAAAACCAGGCCTATTGTAGGTTAATGTTTGAAGGTAAAAAACAGGCCTATTGTAAGTTAATGTTTGAAGGTAAGAAAACCCAGGCCTATTGTAGGTTAATGTTTGAAGCTACTATTACAGGTCTATTGTAGGTTAATGTTTGAAGGTACTATTACAGGCCTATTGTAAGTTAATGTTTGAAGGTATTATTACAGGCCTATTGTAAGTTAATGTTTGAAGGTACTATTACAGGCCTATTGTAAGTTAATGTTTGAAGGTACTATTACAGGCCTATTGTAAGTTAATGTTTGAAGGTATTATTACAGGCCTATTGTAAGTTAATGTTTGAAGGTACTATTACAGGCCTATTGTACTATAATCATTTTCCAATATTACGATACTGAGCATACCTGATAAAGTACCCATCTATGATCTGTTGAGAAATTGATTCTATTCTTAGTATATACTGTCAAACCTGTTCATGCGGTAACCTCTATTAAGCAGTCAACTGTATTAAAAGGTCACCATTTTCTTGTACTGTCATATAAAGTGTCCTATGAATTGAACCTCTTTTAAAAGGTCACCTGTCTTATAAGGTCACATTTTCTTTGTCCCAAAAGTGACTTCTTAATACAGATTTGACTGTAATAAACAGTATTTTTTTTTAAATATTCCTCTTAATGTACAGTCATTCTTATATGCGAGCGACGCGAGCTCTTTATGGTTAATAATGTGTACCTAGGATTTTTTCACATTTTCTGCATATTGTAAGCACGTTTCGTGTAACACACTTGCACACTCTATTAATAAAGATCTTCTTAACATAAAGCGCAAAGGTGATGCTACATCTCGTACCTTCTCTTGTACGTCCGATACCAATGAAACCCGGAACCCGTGTGTAATACAAATCATTTTGTTAGCTTGTTTTACTTATCTTGATATTTTCAAGTTTTATTAAATCTCTTTTGACATACTGACAAGAATATTTTTTATGTGGAAGTTAACTTTTGAGATCTCGTAAGGAACAAAAAAAAAAGTCACCCCCGATATATCTCGGCCCACAAAATTCTTGACACTATTTTGATGCACTGGATGTGCGTGAAATTGTCAGATAATTTTCAGATTCGCGAGCATTCATGGCCGTGCCTGTTTCATATTAGAATTAATGTATATCGTTTTAATGCCTTTTGATGGGAAAAGAGCACTGTTTTTGTATTTGTTCATAACTCTATGATCTTTTGCGTTTTTGATCCGTTCATACCTCGAAGAACCTTTTTCTACATAACCAGCATAAACAATATGGCGACCGATGACGGAAACTACGATAGTGTCAGATTGAAAGCCATATTTACAACAATGCACAAAAATAATTAAAATGCCTACCTTGCAAACATCTTATTGTTAAAAATGATCAAAATTGAAGCGTACACCAAGCCTAATGACGTCTGATCGTTACGTTTTAAGCTGGAAGTCTTCATATGACGTCATGTTGTTAATGTGCCAACGTCGTCAACAGCATTTCGCGGAATTTTAACCAAAATGAAATTTTAGCATATTGACTGTTATATTAGAATTACCTTATCTGAATTGGTTGACCAACAATTCAAAACAGGAAATGTTTTGAAATAATTGAGTACCGTAATTTATTATGCATAATGGGCGGAATTTTGTCCAGATTCTTTATTTTGCAGGAAGAGTGCGCATTATAAACGAGAACAATGTGTTTCACTCTTTTTTTCAGACCGGGAAATCACATGTCCGCCATTTTTATGTTTACTATTGTCAAATATGTTCGTATTTCTTTACACTATTCCACAAAATATTTAATGCATATTAATACTTTTTAATTATTCAGAGAATTAAAACTCTCTAGAACAGTTGTGTTTTGAACCAGTAAACGTTTACAGTTGATACGAAAATAAACTAAAAATAAAAGTGTGACTATATCTAACAGTGCGTAAAAAAAATCAATAATGTTGTCGATAAGATTTTGTGTGTGTATGTAATATGATAATAGGTGTTACCTAACTTGGGACGAAGTCCAATAATTTGTCTTAAACAATATTAACTCAGATATATGGACATATAAATTTTTTTCAAAGTAGACCGGGGGTGAATCCAGCCTTCCTCAAAAGAGGGGGCAAATAGGTGGACCCAAACCTTATGTCATTTTTAAAGGTTTTTAGCCAAAACGGGGACCTTCATGCCCCCTCCTGTAGACTGTGCACTCAGTCCGGTGTTGTATAATCCGGTACTCGACGTCTCAATTTCATAGAAAATATTATTTCGGACAGGAGGAGGAAGAAATGAAACTCCGTTTAACGATATTGTCAGTCCCATGGTATATGCTTAATGACACACTGCTATTTTGAGTCATTTTTTAACATTCATAACCGGAAGTAGTTCCAGATTACTCCGCATCCGACTTTCTACAGATTTAACCATTCATTGGTTCCCGGTGTGTCATTTCCAGTGCAAGGAATTTAATCCATTAGTGAGATTTATCTGGGATCAAAATATTGCTATTTCTACCATAGTTGGGACTTCGTCCCATATAAAGGTGTCATGATTACTTGGTGTATAATTAGACTGTCAGACTGTGCTTACACAAGCTTTAATGATTGAAATAAAAAGAAAAGAAGAAAAAAATGTATTTGTCAATTTGTATGCCAAGCCTGGAAGTTTGATTACTCCCAGCTGTGAAGTACAATCCGATCAACAATACATTATCTCAGCTATGATTGTATGGCTTGAATGCTATTACATCACTAAAATAATAAGGCATTGTTTGTAGTTCATTCATGATCATTGTCAACATACGCATTGTTTTCGGGAAGGATTTTCCCCAATGTTGGATATTTAAAAGCGTCCTTTCAACAACTTTAAAGAATGACAGTGACCATATAATTGCTAAGTATTCACTATACAGTCATACTACGGGAGATAGATCTTATACAAATATTTAAGAAAAAAAAACAAAAACAACTGTGTACTTTCTAGATTCTTGTATTTCCTCTATCACCGACCAGACCTTTGCCAGGATTGACTATAAGAGTAACACATTGAGTGTCCTAAAGGAAACAAGAACTGTTTACCAGTCGCGAGCACATGGGTTCACTCCTGGTTTTTATGGGTCTGCGTTGCTGATCTCTTTAGTTTTCTGTGTTGTGTCTTTTTGCTGAATACTCTCATGGAAACTATTTACAAATACTTAAATAAATCATAAAATATATCTTTCTTGTGATAGCTTAAATACTTTCTTTTTTTTAAATTATTAATATGTCAATTGCATTTTACAAATAGATTTAAAAAAATCACCCTGTTATCAATGCTATATCCAGCTTTGATAATAAAAAATGTTTAAAAAGCGGAATTAAATGCACTTCTACTACATAATTCCAATAAAATGTTATAATCTGATTTGTTTAGAATACCAAGGGGATTTAATTTCGTCCCTAAGACAATTTAACGATACTACATTTGTGAAACAAACAATTCAAGTATGTGTTTAAATCAGGTGGGGTTTGAAAAACGTGATTCGAAACAATATTTCAAAACTACTACTATAAACTACATACTTTTCTAAAATAAAATCGGACATAAATGACTCCAGGATAATTTTGTTAATACCATGCCTTGCGTCTAGATGAAACTTAAATTAATCAATCAAAATGAAGCACCTTGCGAGTGAAAAACGTTAACAAAAAATACAGAGAGAATGCTAAAAGCCACATATACAAAAAAATGGTTTGCGTTCCTAAAAACTGTCCATATAATATTTTACTAGAGTCATATATAATATAGCGGAGATTTGTAAAATGAAAAAAAAAAATAAAAATAATTAAATACCACAGTATCGGAACAGTAGGGAATCCTATTATTCCATTTGAATGTGAAAATTTGGCTTCATCTCTCTTTTCTCAAGGCAATATGGGGCACTATACGGTTTTATCAGTTCGTGATGACGATCATAGATTTGTTCTAATGAGAAGAGTTTGAAGATACCAAAAGGGTACTCATAATCTGTATATCAATGAAAGGAAATGTACAAACGGACAAATAACGATCTACAAAACGTCAGTTAAGAGCCAACATTGACAGACCCAAGGAGTATGATTGTTTTCTTCAATGAGTGACTTTGGGCGGGTTCTAGAATCGACAAGTGTGTCATTAGTGAACTGGTCATCATGTGGGATTTTTCTTCAATCCCAGACTCGACGTTTAACTTGAGGTATTTTTCTAGCAATATGTCTACAGGTATTTTAACTGTTGTGTTATATAGGTATTTCAAAGAAGGCAGGACGGTACTGTTGATTTCAAGAGAAACTGGCAGGATAATAAATCTGGCTTCGGAGATGTAAATAACGAATACTGGTTAGGTATGTTGGCTTAATATGAAACAATTGTACTATTCATTTATGTATATTGCTTTGTGTATACCTTTGACAACAAGAGATACTATAACCGCATCGATGGAGTAATAGTAAGTGTGCTATCCACGAGTGCTGCAGGTCATATATTCAATCGCTGATTGCTAAGCACACATCATTAAAGGTTGACTGGCTCTGTACCAAGATAATGTGACCGTGTGTGACGACATGTCTACCAGCGGACAGACTGTTGTTTCAGTGAGCTCGCACTATGACAAAAATCCAACTAAGCGTGTTAATCTAGTACAAAGCAAGAAGAGTTTGAAGATACCAAAGGGGCAATCAGAAACCCTATATCGAAGAAGAACAGACAACACAATGACCAAAAGAAAAAACAAAAGGACAAACAACGAACGACAAAACATACATATAAAACTAAAGATCGAGTAACACGAATACCACCATCCCATCTTGACATGATATAACTGCAAGAATGATTATTTGGCTTTGTCATTGCCGTCTAAAAAACAAAAGTCACGTACCCGGTATATACATCTATGCATTGTATTTGTTTTTTTATAGTTGTTTCACAGATGATATCAACTACAAACAGAAAAAGGAATGTCATTATGTATACTGAGTAAGTGATTGTTGTTTAACGCCAATTGTTCATCTATATCGTGATGACTGGGTCCACTTTGTACTAGATCAACACCATTTGTTGGATTGTAATAGTGCTAGCTCATTGAAACAACAGTCCGCGGATAGACTTGTTGTCCCACTCGGACATATTATCCTGATTCCGAGCCAACCAGTCTTTGCTCTTTCGTTTCATTGTTACATGCTTAGCTGAGAAGCAGCAAATACCAATGTCATAGTCTAGCTTTGGGACTCGAATCCACGATCTACCATACTCGAGGGAGAGCACGCTAACCATTACCTCACCGATGCGGTTTCATTGTGTATATGCCACTGAAATAAGAATATGTATGAATAATAAAATGCGAACTATACCACACCATCAGAATAGTTATAAAATCCAGAGGGAAAATAGAAAAAAGTCATAATCGATACCCCGAGGACATATACATGATCGCTCAGTGATCTATATTGATACAGACACTTCAATGGATTTAATTGATTGTTGGTGTTTTAACGCCACTTTCAGCAATATTTCAGCTATATCATGGTGACCAGCTTTAGTGGTGGAAGAAGCCACAGAACCGGGAGAGAAGCACCGACCATGAGCAAGCAACTGATAAACTTTATCATATGCGGCTGCGAGTCGAGTGCACCCTTTTTGTAATTTACAAAGCCGGGCGCGAACCCACCCCGCATTGGTGATAGGCCTGTATGAGGTGTTAGGTAATCCAACTACCTAACTCATTGAGCCACCCGGGCCCTCACTTGTGGAAATGTGGCGTGTCTGAACAAATATTATATATCATGCCATAGCCATTTTTCATAATACATGTATGTACTTGTGAGCTAAATGAATTTATTTAAAATAATTAACAGTATACGGTTGGACCTCGTTCGCATCTAACCGTAGGTGTCTGCCACAAAAACAAGAACAGAGACAATAAAAAAAAAACTATATCGAAATTGGTTTTGTATGAGGGTCCTATGGAATCAGATCATTCATTAGAGCTGAGTCTAATGTTTTATCTTTTGTTCAATACCTAATTAGTTTAGGGACCATCGTGGTCGTGATCGTATGGTAATTGGGATTTATAACTAGCCTGGTAATCAGTGCCTATCACTCGATACAACATTATGTGATTAAGTTTGTCAGTGACTTGCGGCAGGTCGGTGGTTCTCTCCGTGTACTGCGGTTTCCTTCACCAATAAAACTGGCCACACTAATCGTAACTATAATTATTTTGCGATCTAACCATACAAATCAGTGATTTAGTTAGAAAGCGCAATTTCTCTGCTTAAAAATGGCGGGAAATTTCATCTTTCCTTTATCTCGGAAACAGATAATGCAATCGCATAGAAAAGGACAAACAGACACAAACAATGATTTACAAAGAACTACACATACAATTAAAGATTGAGCAACACGAATCCCTCAAAAAATGGGGAGATCCCATGTCCCCCGAAAGGGTTAGCTGTTCGTTCACAATGGATTCCTAAGCTACGCAAGTGTCCTTTCAAACAGCGCTACATTGCTGAGTCTGCCAAATGCTCCACGAAACCTCTTATCAAATTATTAACATGTATTCTATCGGCGATCAAAACTGGGCTTCAGAGTTACTGTGACACTAGCTATTCGAGGGGTGATGTGAATCAGATGGGGATTCTGACAAACTCTAAAGATTTGTTAGAGCACATGCAATATAGGTCCCTCTCCTCCTGGACTAGCATTAAAACATTTGCCTTCTCTACCCTTTACACAACTATTCCTCACTCTAAGCTGACGGACAGATTAAGGGAGTTCGTGCAACTATCTTTCATTAAAAAAAAGAATGGTCAACGTAAATACAAATACATTGTGCTAGGAAGGCATTATTTTGTAAAAATCACTCTGATTTTACCATAAAGTTCTCTGAAACTGATATCATCAACATGCTCGAGTGTTGATTAACAACAGATTTGTTATCTGTGTTGGACGTGTTCTTCAACAGACATTCGGCATGCTTATAGGTACACACTGTGCTCTTCTTCTCGCCGACTTGTTCCTTTATTCGTATGAGGCAGACCTCATACAGGGACTTCCAAAAAAAAAAATTAAAAGAAGCTAGCCCGATCCTTTAATTTCACGTTCCGGTATATAGATGATGTCATTTCACTAAATAATTTTAGATTTGGTGATTTCGTTGATCGCATCTATCCCATTGAGCTTGAAATAAAGGATACCACAGATACAGATAGGTCTGCTTCATACCTTGACCTACACCTCGAAATTGACAGTTAGGGCGGTTACGAGATGATTTCATTTTTTTCATTGTGAAATTTCCATTTATATGTAGCAACATTCCAGCAGCACCTGCATATGGAGTATATCTCTCTCAATTGATGCGATATTCCAGAGCTTGTGGTTCCTATTAGGATTACCTTGAGGCTTGCTGCTAACAAGGAAGCTACTGAACCTAGGGTTCCTCTTAGCTAAGTTGAAGTCATCTCTTGGAAAGTTTTACGGTCGCCATCATGACTTGGTTGACCGCTATGGAATATCTGTGTCACAAATGACCACGGATATGTTCCATTTGTCGTACACACTTCCCGGTCCTTTGCTCATTCATGACTTATCATCGGGTTTGTAACTAGATTGACACGGCGGGCGCCACTAGTGGTGCAGGAACTGCTTACCTTTCCGGAGCACCTGAGTTAACCCCAGGTTTTTAGTGGGGTTCGTGTTTTTCGATCTTTAGTTTTATGTGTATGTTTTGTAGATCGTTGTTTGTCCTTTTGTATTTTTTCTTTTGGCCATTGTGTTGTCTGTTCTTCTTCAATATACGGATTCTGATTACCCCTTTGGTATCTTCAAACTCTTCTTGAAAACACCAAAGTGGTAATCAGAATCCGTATATTGAAGATGAACAGACAACACAATTATCTAATTATATACTATCTATCTTTCTACAGGAAATGATAACATCCACATCTTGACATCTCAGGGTAACTATAAACTTAGAATAGACATAGCACATTTTTCTGGAGATTCACGTTACGCAGTTTATAATATATTCAAAGTTGGAGATGAAGCCTCACAGTACAAACTTGATGTTGGTGGTTACAGTGGAGATGTCTGTAAGATTTTCAATTCAATAATTTGTTAATAATAAGATAAAGGTATCATGCAAATGCTCCTTGTGTATATTTATTATGGCTTTAAAATAATCCAAAGCGAGGAAATAGTATATAGTTAGTTTCACTTCTATAAATGCTATACACAAATTCTTAAAAATCCAGTTTTCAAATCAACATTTTTTTTCTAGATGTATATTAATATATGGTATATACGTACTCTGACAATTAATTTCTGCTGCTGGACTATTAATCCCCGAAAATATCACCCACACAGAAGTCAGGGTTTCAGTACTGACATGGTTTATTAGATAAATTTATTTTTAATTTACTGTTCCTAAGAAAAGTATTTTTTTTCTAAACTAAGGTTCTGCTCCCTTGGGCACAGTTGACCTTACTCGATTTTGGCCATTTGGTTTTCTTGCTCTCAAAACCTTTTATATTATTTGAGTTTCCAATAATTAGATTTTGAGCGTACATGGTGGGGTTGTGCCAGAAATGCATCGTGTGCTCTAAATTAGATATCTACTTTAGTATTTAACATTGAAATAATTTCTTGACTTAAAAAGATTGTCTTTGGCGAACCATTTTTGATTAGGACAAAACGTTGTGGATCCTCGGATGTTGTCATTGTAGAATATGGTAAGAAAGGTTTTGATCAAGTATCAACTTCTTTTCAGATGACGGCATGGCGGAGCATAACGGCATGCAATTCTCAACAATCGATGTAGAAAATGACATGACCAGTTCTGTAAATTGTGCTGATAAAATGAATGGTGGTTGGTGGTATAATGCATGTTTTCGTGTTAATCTAAACGGCCTGTATGAAGCTTCGGTTATGGTCGGTGGAATATATTGGCAGCGTTGGGTAAACTATCGACCAATGAAGACAACTTCTATGATGATTAGACGTCAGCCATGATAATTTAACAGGAACTAAAACCATATACTATGCATTGCACAGTTAAAATAATGGAAGTGTTTCTTATTACATTGATTCGTGGTCATTTCCAAGTTTTCAAACTATACTGACGGATTTTAAGATCGCAACACTGAATGCAGCTTTTATTTATTTTCTCGGTCAACACAAACCTACTGTGCTTGGCTGTTTATTATTTACCATCAATCATTTAATTGTCATTGTAACTGTATTTGTTATCGAACTTCAAAATCCATGATGACACAAAGTGAGACCATATAATTCAGGGAAAATAAATTTACTCACATTCTCCATTGCGAATGGACACGAGGCGATTTGTAAGCATAATTCTTGACTTTTACAACCAGCTAACAGAACATCTCTAAACACCTTTAACACTCCTCAATTAAACAACATTTTGACGTTTTTATTCCATCAACTTTTGTTATCCAGTTCATGCTTCTGGAAGGCTAACACGAAAACATCCATAATTTGTTTTTACTGAAACACTGTTATCAAGACATAAATATAACTTCTGAAGTATTTCGCGTGCACCCGGAGCTTTTGTAAATGCAAACAAGTTCTGTTATGTCGTCATACCGGCAGCTACCCCGGCAGGATTTGTGGGTATCAATAGGAGCAACGTCTTCTGCTCTGGGTCTTTTCTCATTTGTAGGTTGAACAAAGCAGACGATTTTGAGTTACCAATTAATTTTTTTAAGGATTTTTCTTTTGATAGGTTAGTTAAGTAACGATTATTTGCGAACTTCACGATAAATTATTTTAGATTTTTTTGTTAGCAGAATATTCCTTTTGACGGAATATTATTTTATTTGGTATTTTCTTTTACCGGACATTTTCGCTAGTGTTCTAGTGTAGTTCGGTTTAAATTCATTTTAGTAAGGATAGTTAATTATTTCATTTTTCTACGTTCTATAAGAGACTAACTTTTGGACTTTCACTGACATTTCTGCTAGTGTTTCTAGTCAGGTCAGTGCTAAATTTATCATTTTTTCTAAGCTTTCGTTCATACTAAATAAATAAATACATGCCATGCCCTGTCCACCCGCACCTGTAGTTTGCTTTTATTAAATTAGGTTTTTGTTGTTAAATAAGTTTTGTTAGGTTGGACATAGGAATTTCCTGAGAATCAAAGTTGGTCAGTGTAATTATTTTTGATTTGTTTCCTGAGTAGGACCGGCTGACAGGTCAGTTTATGTGTTCATAAACTGGTTAGCGTAAATTTCATTTAAGACAATTATATAGTAATTGGTTAAATACTTAAAGTAAACTTGGTTTAATAAAATACTAAACCATCCTGACATTCAACTGTTGAGAATCAAAGTTGGTCAATGTAATTGTTTCTGTTATGTTCGTGAGTAGGACCCGCTGACAGTTCAGTTGATGTGTTCATAAACTGGTTAGCGTAAATTTCATTTTAGACAATGATATAGTAATTGGTTAAATACTTAAAGTAAACTTGGCTTAATAAATTACTAAACCATCCTGACATTCGACTATGCTTTTCTAGATCGGTCAGAGAATACTAGAGTGTATAAATCACAAGTCCGTAGACAAGATAAACAAACAGCACACCAAAGTATTTTATATTTTTATTGAATATTAAGTATCTTATATTTTATTGAAGATTGAGTATATTGTTGGTAGTTTCTGAAAACACAATGAATGGTTGAACTCTGGTTGATAATATTTACTGTATCTGTATTATTGTGAATTACACATATAACTTTACATATCTAATAAATAAAATATTCTGAACCAAATTTATTATCTTGTTGATTCTAAGTAAAATCCCCCTTCCAAGTTGTGTTAACTTCACGGTATTTCCTAAGTACCCTGCAATTATCCTATTTTCTATCTCGTAAGATAATTGTGTCTCTTGTTTTGTCCACACAAGAGCCTGTTTGATTACCTGATAGGCCATCCCGTGCATTTTCCCGTCTGAGTATTTTTCCTAATATATCTCTCTACTCGATTGCTGTCAGTGTGGTTTCCACTGATACAAGAGAGGCAGAGTGTAATTTTATTGCAAGGCTAGAGCACTGGAAAGTTATTTTAGACTCCCCCTTTTGTCCGGTTATATTAGTGCTGTGTTCTATAATTCGTAAATTAAACTCGTGGTCCATACTAAATTGGCTTGATAATATCCCGTCGGTATATGGTATGATTTTATCTGGTTCTGTGGTATTAACCAACTTTTCTGAGACTTTGATTTCAAGTCTCAGGCTAATTTCCTAGATTTGTGTGTCAAATCAAAAAGTAGCTTCCGGTGTATTTTAGCATCAGTGGTGGCAGCAAATTACCCGGTAGTAGTATATATACCACAGCTAACCGCCTAGCCCGTTACAATATATCCAAGTATCGACCTCATGCAAAAGCTATAATTGTATAATATACTTTGCAAATACTCTGTATTTTAGATTGCAAACATTTTCTGATCTTGAGCTGCAATATATTTCCCCCTATATACCCTATGTACTCTTGAAAGATATAAAAACGTTGCACGACGTTTGAGCGCATTGGTCTTACATTTGAGCGCAAAAAAATCCACGATTGAGCGCATTTTACCTTAGCTATTTACCTGAGAACAAAATTAAAATTATAAAACTTTTAAGAAATTATTATAAAAATGATCTTTAAAAAATTATTAAAAATGATTTTGATAATGAAAAAAATTTATTATAAAAATGATCTTTAAACAATTATTAAAAATGATTTTGATAATGAAAAAAAATTATTATAAAAATGATCTTTAAAAAATTATTAAAAATGATTTTGATAATGAAAAAATTCGAGGTCTTGACAACCCCGCTATAGTCATGCGCACCGAGAAGGAAACACTTGCGTTAGAACAATACTGTAGGTTAGAGACAGGAGAAATTTCTAGAGCAACTTAAATGAAGTCAATGGGGTTGAAATTTTCCGCAAGAACCGATTTGTAAGATTTTAGTGCTACTTTTATAAACATTTTTAAACATTCTTAAATCTATTTCATAGAACATTTTAAATAAATCCTATGATGTTTTTATGATGTGTTTTTTGGTGCTGTAATCTTTTATAATAAAGAATATATATTTTTATTTCTATTTTTCACATTTTTAGATATTAAATTCCCCAGGTAAACCATAGATAAAATGCGCTCAAACGTAGGAAAAATTTGCGCTCAAACGTAACACATCTAAAATATTGAAAATGCGCTCAAACGTAGTGCGCCCTATAAATAGCATCGACTGAGAGCCAACAAAAATAGATCTCTGAAAAGAAAATTAGTATTCCCTTATAACGTACAATTAAGCTTCATAGATTAAATATGAATTAAAAATGCTATATTGTCTAATTATATTGATTCCTGAATATTTGGAGGTTTATAAATATGATTGCTAGAACAAGTACAACTATGATCTGGTGCCCTTTGCTTTGTCATAGTCTCATGTTATAAACAAGGAACCATGAACGATTCGGTGATTTGTGCGATTCATTTTCAACTGGGCCTATAAATTCCCTAACCCCTCCTCAACCCTTTCCAGAGTGATAATTGAATGTGAAAAGAAACGCTTATATTTTTCACCCAATGACGACAAGAACATGGACAGCACAAAAGAAGGTTATGCAGTCAATATTTGTAACTTACAATAAACGTTAGAGAAAATTGAAGGACGATCTAAAATGTGCAATCCAGAAACACTCGCAACATTGGGCACACATGACGCAGAACACAGTGTGAAAGCACACAACACAGCAAATAAATATGAGCAACACTGACCCACCACAAAACCGGGGGATGCACTCACGAATGGTAAGCAGTGCCTGTCTGCCATGTTACTCATGTAATCAAGCCGTATTGGGCACCACTTTGCGCAAACTAACACACATAACAGAGACAAGACATGAGCCTTCCTACAAATGACTGGTGATCAAGACTAACTGAACATCTTTTTCATACAGACGTCGCAGCAGACACCACAACGTCGAATTAAGAACGTAAAGATATATAATAGGACAAAGCGTAGGACACCTGTATGCACAAACAATCAAAAATACTTATAAGTAATATATAACATCCAACAAGTACTATATAAATAAATCAATGGTCTTCTTGGGAAACCAGATGAATTAAAAGTTTGTATTTATTATTTGAATACAGTGAGTGATTGACGAATAGAGATTCCATCAGTGACATTATTTATATACCATGCATGCCATTCTTCCACACAAACCTTTTACAAAGAAGTTTTCATATTTTGCAAAATGGTTACCATGTTGTGATTTTTCAGTGACGCAAAACATGAATATATGGCTCATGGAATTTATTTTACCACGCCACTTTCTAAGTAACTGTACGAAACCAGGAAAGTGGGCGATCGTGTATTTTTGTGTTAGAGGTATTGATTTTATCTTTGTACGATTTTCTAATTAGATTTTGGTGTTATTCTGACGGCATGTCATTTCTCTTTTGACAAGTCGGCTTATCATGTCACTAGAGGAGAAAGAACTGCTTCCCCTTTTGGAGCACCTAGGTTCACCGCCGGTGTGTAGTGGGGTTCGTGTTACTCGATCTTTAGTGCTATGTGTAATGTTTTGTAGATCGTTGTTTGTCCCTCTGTACGAAAGGAGCAATAACTGCTTACCCTTTTGGAGCACATGAGTTCACCGCCGGAGTGTAGTGGGGTTCCTGTTACTCGATCTGTAGTGTTATGTGTAATGTTTTGTAGATCGTTGTTTGTCCCTCTGTACTAAAGGAGCAATAACTGCTTACCCTTTTGGAGCACATGAGTTCACCGCCGGAGTGTAGTGGGGTTCGTGTTACGCGATCTTTAGTGCTATGTGTAATGTTTTGTAGATCGTTGTTTGTCCCTCTGTACTAAAGGAGCAATAACTGCTTATCCGTTTTGAGCACATGAGTTCACCGCCGGAGTGTAGTGGGGTTCGTGTTACTCGATCTTTAGTGCTATGTGTAATGTTTTGTAGATCGTTGTTTGTCCCTCTGTACTAAAGGAGCAATAACTGCTTACCCTTTTGGAGCACATGAGTTCACCGCCGGAGTGTAGTGGGGTTCGTGTTACTCGATCTTTAGTGCTATGTGTAATGTTTTGTAGATCGTTGTTTGTCCCTCTGTACTAAAGGAGCAATAACTGCTTACCCTTTTTGGAGCACATGAGTTCACCGCCGGAGTGTAGTGGGGTTCCTGTTACTCGATCTGTAGTGTTATGTGTAATGTTTTGTAGATCGTTGTTTATCCCTCTGTACTAAAGGAGCAATAACTGCCTACCCTTTTGGAGCACATGAGTTCACCGCCGGAGTGTAGTGGGGTTCGTGTTACTCGATCTTTAGTGCTATGTGTAATGTTTTGTAGATCGTTGTTTGTCCCTCTGTACTAAAGGAGCAATAACTTCTTATCCTTTTGGAGCACATGAGTTCACCGCCGGAGTGTAGTTGGGTTCGTGTTACCCGATCTTTAGTGCTATGTGTAATGTTTTGTAGATCGTTGTTTGTCCCTCTGTACTAAAGGAGCAATAACTGCTTACCCTTTTGGAGCACATGAGTTCACCGCCGGAGTGTAGTGGTGTTCGTATTACTCGATCTTTAGTGCTATGTGTAATGTTTTGTAGATCGTTGTTTGTCCCTCTGTACTAAAGGAGCAATAACTGCTTTCCCTTTTGGAGCACATGAGTTCACCGCCGGAGTGTAGTGGGGTTCGTGTTACTCGATCTTTAGTGCTATGTGTAATGTTTTGTAGATCGTTGTTTGTCCCTCTGTACGAAAGGAGCAATAACTGCTTACCCTTTTGGAGCACATGAGTTCACCGACGGAGTGTAGTGGGGTTCCTGGTACTTGATCTGCAGTGTTATGTGTAATGTTTTGTAGATCGTTGTTTGTCCCTCTGTACTAAAGGAGCAATAACTGCTTACCCTTTTGGAGCACATGAGTTCACCGCCGGAGTGTAGTGGGGTTCGTATTACTCGATCTTTAGTGCTATGTGTAATGCTTTGTAGATCGTTGTTTGTCCCTCTGTACTAAAGGAGCAATAACTGCTTACCCGTTTGGAGCACATGAGTTCACCGCCGGAGTGTAGTGGGGTTCGTGTTACTCGATCTGTAGTGCTATGTGTAATGTTTTGTAGATCGTTGTTTGTCCCTCTGTACGAAAGGAGCAATAACTGCTTACCCTTTTGGAGCACATGAGTTCACCGCCGGAGTGTAGTGGGGTTCGTGTTACTCGATCTTTAGTGCTATGTGTAATGTTTTGTAGATCGTTGTTTGTCCCTCTGTACTAAAGGAGCAATAACTGCTTACATTTTGGAGCACCTAAGTTCACCGCCGGAGTGTAGTGGGGTTCGTGTTACTCGATCTTTAGTGCTATGTGTAATGTTTTGTAGATCGTTGTTTGTCCCTCTGTACTAAAGGAGCAATAACTGCTTACCCTTTTGGAGCACATGAGTTCACCGCCGGAGTGTAGTGGGGTTCGTGTTACTCGATCTTTAGTGCTATGTGTAATGTTTTATAGATCGTTGTTTGTCCCTCTGTACTAAAGGAGCAATAACTGCTTACCCTTTTGGAGCACATGAGTTCACCGCCGGAGTGTAGTGGGGTTCGTGTTACTCGATCTTTAGTGCTATGTGTAATGTTTTGTAGATCGTTGTTTGTCCCTCTGTACTAAAGGAGCAATAACTGCTTACCTTTTGGAGCACCTAAGTTCACCGCCGGAGTGTAGTGGGGTTCGTGTTACTCGATCTGTAGTGTTATGTGTAATGTTTTGTAGATCGTTGTTTGTCCTTTTTCGTTTGCCCGTTGTATGGTCTGTCCTTCTTCGGTTTAAGTATTCTGATTACCCCTTTCATATCTTCAAACTCTTTTTAAGAAAAATGATCATTTTATTTTTCTCTATTAATCCCTTTAATCCATTAAGAAATAATCTGCGTAGAATAGAAAACATCCATTACCATTTGAGAAACGGTCAACCAATTCATGATATCTACCACAGAACGCTGGTAGCGATTCAGGTCAATTAGGAACAACATAGCCTTGTTTGAGTAGCATGTATTAAATACTCCCAAATATATCATGGATAAATTTGAATTTCAACACCTGTTAGATTTAATTATTTTTTCAGTTCAACGCAAGAAGAGTTTGAAGATACCAAAGGGGCAATCAGAAACCGTATATCGAAGTAGAACAGACAACACAATGGCCAAAAAAAAAGTACAAAAGGACAAACAACGATCGACAAAACATACATATAGAACTAAAAATAACTTAATGATAATTAATCCCAATAAATACAACCAGTATATATTATCACACAGACTTCTAAATTTATACAACAATGGTTTAGTTAGATTTAGAACTCATTTACCGATACAGGTGATTGTTACTTCAAAACTTTAGTCTAGAAAACTATTTGTTAATGCTTTTTCAAACTGAGTGACATGTTAAGGAAATTGAGATGCTTCAATTGAAAAAGTCGAATTTAAGCAGGTAGGTGGTAAAATATTCCAATGGTCGATAGATTATATAATTGACAAAGCATTTCATCATTTATTTGAATGATTTAAAATTAAAGTGCAAATAAAAATTGTAAGTGTTTTTCACGTGTGTGTTAATTCACTAATTATACCTTAATGGAAACCCTTTATTGTTGTGATGTGGTAGTGATGTCCGCCATTGATTTGTACAATCTTATATTTGTGAACTATTGTATTCCTCTTGTCACAAATGTAATAAATGTTCGAGATCGTTAATAAAGCTGAAATATGTAAAACATTTAACAATGAAGAAGAATCTAAATTACCATAATTTAAAGTAAATTTGTTAATAATTGTTATATGGTATTAACGTTAGAAATATATGTCATTACTAAAATGTTCATCCACAAAGCAAATGAGCGAAAATCATTGTTTATTTTAGTTTAATATACATGAACTAGATATGTCACAGTTAGAAATATTAATATCACAATATGTGTTATGGAATGAATAAATGCAAACATTGATAATTCAGAGAAACAGGCAACATTTGGCACCAGACACATAACGAAAACAAACAAAGCTAAGCACATAACATAACACAGAAAGCTAAACAAATGAGCAACACAGACCATACCAGAAAACGTGGATGAATCCAGCTGCTCGGGCAGGGTAAATAATTCCAATTTCTAATAAGACACATAGTCAAGACCGCTAAAGGTGTTGTCTGTTATAGATGAAAGAAAAATCAGTGAAAAAAGGGAAACAATCCATTTGAGATATGTATATTTCGTAATAGTTACCCAGTTGTTGATGACAATTGTAAAATTTATTAGCGATGATCTCCACCATGGAGCACAGCTGACCTGATATTCAGATTCTCTGTCTCCCAATCATTAAATATAGAAAGATCCTCTGTCCTAGATAACATGGTAGCTAATATATCAAGAACGTCTCCACATGGCGCGATATATGTTCTCGATAGCCATATTGTTGTTAGTGGAAGGCGGCTGGACTTTGTCCAGAAACTCTGGTTTCAATTAACAAATAAATCTAATTATCAAGATATAGCTTACATTTATTGACATAATTGCTAAAAACCCGTAATCTTTTTCAAGTATAAACCTACAGAAGGTCTTATCCAGCTTATGACCACGAACGATAACTCTGTGTTGCTTTTATAACTGTAACTTTGTGGTAGATTCCATCCATATTGTCACCAACATCAAAGTGATTTAGGTTGCAACTTTGAATTAAAAAAACATTGGCAAAGCATACAATGAACAATGTGGGTTTCCTGTTACTCGATCTTTAGTTTTATGTGTATGCTTTCTAGATCGTTGTTTGTCCTTTTGTACTTTTTCATTTGGCCATTGTGTTGTCTTCTTCGATATAAGGATTCTGATTACCTCCCTTTTGGTATTTTCAAACTCATCTTAATGCACATGTATCTATTAGAAACTCAATTCATACTATATTTGAAATCTAAACATGCATTTACAGGATGCAACGAATAGATATATCCTGTAGAAATATGTTAATAAATCAGAAAATATTTCAGTTAGACTATAAGAATCATTGGAAAATGTTTTGTTTTCGTGGTATGCCAATTTTTGTGGAACTAGCAAACCATTAAATTAAGAATATATCGAATATATGTCACCGTATACATATGTTCTAGCTATAACAGGGGACCTTTTTTGAGCATACTTATTCTGCCTGGAACTCCTACAACAAAGGCGAAATCGATCAACTCGAAATGGTTCAACACAGGACTGCAAGGTTCGTCACCAACAGACAATAAACACATCTAGTGTTGATGACAAGACGAGCTTGAAGATACCAAAGAGGTAATCGGGATCCGTAAGTCGAAGAAGAACAGACAAAACAATGGCCAAAAGATAAAGGACAAAAGGACAAACAACGATCTACAGGTGCAGCCTTGCAGACAGTCGTAAAGATGCTCGACCTGTCATGTATATAAAATAGCAAACGAAATGTAGCTATTAATAGAACGACAGACTTAAGTAACCATTGAGACAACTGTATACATTCTTCTTTTCTTCAACTTGGCTATACCACAGAATATACAAGCATATTCAATCTTTATGGACAGGATGTTGATATCATTGAGGTAATAAACCTGTAACAAACAGGTGTGATTTAGATAATTATATATGATGAATTGGTTTGCATATGTTCAATCATCATTACTTTACCTTGTATTATGTTCATAAGCCCAGAAAATACTTGCTCAGTGTATGAATGAATATGATTTAAATAAATACCCGATCTATTATTTGTTATCTTGCTATCATCAGGAATATATCTAATATACTGTTCACTGATCAGAGTTATCCTTCTTTCCTTAGAAAATCCACAAGCCAAACTCTTTAGGTTCAAAGTTACAACTTAAATCACAATATTGTTGGGGACAATATGGATGACGTCTGGTGGAATCTACCATAAAGTTGAAGTTATACAGGTAACACAGAGTTATTGTTCGTGATCATGAGCTGGATATGACCTTCTGTATGCCTACATTTGAAGAAGATGACAAGTGTTTAACAACCCTTTCAAACAAGTTTCAGTTATGTCCTGGTAGTCAGATTTATTTGTTAATACTGTGGTTTATTATATCATATATTGAGAACATATATCGCACCAAGTGAAAACGCTCGTGTTATATCAGCTACCATGCGATATATGGTAGATAATCTTTCTTTATTTAATGACTGGGGACATAGAGGTCTGATTTCATGTCATTGTTTTACGTTGCTCCTTTGTGGAAAGCATTGTTAATAAAAACTGTTTTACAATCGTCATCACCCACTGGTTGTCGTGGGTCTTTTGGTTTTTGCTCCCAAATACTCTAAAAGTATTTGACTATTCAATCGCAGTGAATTGAGCGTAACTGATGAAGGTTATTCCAGACACGCGCCGTGTGCACTAAATTTGATTTCTATGTTTTTATTATGAACCGTTATTATGATACCCATATCTCTTAGCATTATGTTATTGGCAGAGGATTTGCAATTTGCCTTATATTTTCATTTACCAAAATATTATAGCAATGAATATATTGAAAACATAAAATTGAAAAACACCTCCAGTGTGGTAGATCATGATTTGGAGCTCTGGTAAGGGTCAAAGCAAAGACTTTAAAATAGTTATTTGCTGCTTCAATGCTAAGCACGCACTATTAAGGAGTAAGAACAAAGACTGTTTGACTCGGAATAGGGGTAATGTGTCAGTGTAGAGTGACACATATATTCGCGAACTGATTTTTTCAATGAACACTATGCAGATCCAATGTTGTTAGTGTAGTACCAAGTGGACATCACCAACATTTCATTGAATGTAGGGGTTCCGGGTGGCTCAATGAGTTAAGTCGTTGGATCTAGCAACTCATACAAGCCTATCACCAGGCTTTGTAAATTACAAAAAGGGTGCACTCGACTCGCAACCGCAAATGATAAAGTTTACCCGTTGCTTGCCCATGGTCGGTGGTTCTCTCTAGGTAATCCGGCTTCCTCCACCACTAAAACTGGTCGCCATGATATAGCTGAAATATTGTTGAAAGTGGCGTTAAAAACACCAAAAATTAAATCAAAATCATTGAATGTAATTTGTCCTCGCTAACATACACTATCGCTAATTTTGGAGTAAAACTCAATCACTCACGTACTTACTCTCAAGTTCGTCGTTGTGACTGTAAAACACAATCATTTCAAACAGGCAATAATAAATAGAATCTTATCCAATCGAAATATACTTGTTCTTACAGACAAAAGACGCATTACACTATACACATGATTATCTCTTTATCCATCTTGTATGCATAACTACATTTATGCTGCTTTGCTATTTTAGCTATTTATGTATGTTTAACCATGTGCTGTTGTGCTATGTAGTGTATACAATAAACAATAAAACTGGTTGGTGCATACACGTATAACTGGAAAAGTAAAAAATAGTGTGAATGAGGGTTTCTTGTGAGATTAAAGGGTAGCAAAATATTTTATCTGTTTTATGTGTTTCTGTAGGGATGGAGTGCTTTCGAAATCTTTACCATATTTACTTAGCAGATAACGCTTTATAAAATTCAGTATTTTACGAATGTAAATAAAACATTTGACGTATTTATATGAGGTTTGTGTGACTGTGTGGTTAAAGTGCATGATTTCTGACCAGTTGTCTTATACCACTCACGTATGACCTCGACCCGATACCCATCTCTAGCATACAGATATCCAGACACCTACCAATGGCTGGGACGTCCATCGGTCAGATCGATATAATTGCCTAGGTTTTCATCCCCCATTGAGTTGTGTAGTCACTATGTAGCTGGAAGTCATGATAAATACTATAACCCTGACCTCTGGACAATATTTCAAACAAAACTTTAGGATACCGCGGAAAACCAACAATTTAGTTCTTTCAGTATTAATATGTCCTCAGCCTCTCTTTATTGGATATCATGAATTAAGAAAGTGTCCTCATATTTCCATTATTATGGAGTAGAATTCAAGCAGCATATGCATTTGGATTGGATACTTCTAAGTTGCTATTTTTTTTTATCAATGTGTGACGTAAGAGTATCTTTGACATTTACTTCACTGGGTTTGGTGTTGCTTTTGACAACTGTTTTACCTGTTTTGTTCAAGTATTGTTATAAATACTGTA
This sequence comes from Bathymodiolus brooksi, assembly GCA_963680875.1. Lineage (NCBI taxonomy): Eukaryota > Metazoa > Mollusca > Bivalvia > Mytilida > Modiolidae > Bathymodiolus > Bathymodiolus brooksi. The sequence continues at coordinate 47,939,304 of OY804581.1, forward strand.
ATAGTTACAGCCGGAAACTTTGAACCGTAATGAAAGGGGGAGGTTTGGCGCTTTAAAATATGATTCAACCCATCATTTCTTTAGAAATGCCTGTACCAAGTCAGGGTCATTACGGTTTTCACAGTTTTCCGGTTGTTGACTGATTTTGTCTGTTTATATAGTTATGAGTTTTGACTTTCCCTTTGTAAGATTGTTCGGAGTTCGGTAATTTTGTTATTACCCTTATTTGCTATGGATTCCTAATGCTTTATTCAATGTCGCCACTTTCGAAAATTGTACGATGACCATTAGGATTTTCTTCTCCTTTAAATAATATCTATGTCATAGATGTATGTTGTTTGTCGTAGTCCTGTTTCCATCTTTTATTAACAATCAACTAACACGACGGGTGTCACTAGTGGAGCAGAAATCACCTACCCTCCGGAGCACCTGAGGTAACCCCTGGTTTTAAGTGGGGTTTTGGTTGTTCATTTTGTCCAATTACATTTAATGACGTTTTCAGTTTCGTGCCGTGATGTCAACAAGATGACAGCTATACAATGTATCAACTCCACTGGATCCGGGCGGGTACCAGGCTGTATTATATATGTTTATATAAATGTCTAAGCATTCAACCCAACAGTGTTATAGTTGAAATTGTAATTGATTAATTTATTTCCTTCCCTCAGCGGGATGCTATTCCACCCCATTGGTTTATATATATTAATTGAAGTTTGTATTGTTCGACCTTCAAACTTGTGTTCTGTTCCACCTGTCTGTTTGTACTGTTGTTACATTTGTACTCGAATAATTTCTGTCCTCGAAATTCTCATTTTGACATAGGGGCCGTCATGGTCGTGATCGTATGGTAGTTGGATTTAAAACTACATATTAAATAGAAAATTAGAATTTGTAACCCTAGATCAGAGTTCTGAACTGATCCAGAAATGGTAATGAGTTACAGATGCATACTGTTTGCGGAAACAAGCTGTATTTGAAATAATCTGTAGTGGGACTATAGGTTTGGAACTGGTATGGATGAGCCGATCGTGTAGTTCTCTCCTGCTTTTATTAGATACGACTGAGGGTTGATGTCTACTTCGTTGTGTATGAACTTATAAAGCATGATGACTCTTGCTTTTTGACGTCTTTGTTCAAGGCTTTCCCAGTGTAGGTGGTCGATCATGGAAGATACACTGCTAGTATTGTGATATCTTCCTCTGACAAAACGAGCTGCTCGCCTTTGGACTTTTTCAATTTCATCTTTGTTCTTTTTTTGTATGTGGTGGTCAGACTGTTGAGTAGTATTCTCGGTTTGATCTAACTATTGCTTTATATGCATTTTCTTTCGTTGACTCGTTTCTTATCTTCAAGTTTCTTCTTAAAAACCCAAGTAATTTATTTGCTTCAGTGGAGACATTTCATATATGGGTGTTCCAAGTTAGATTGCTCGATAACGTGAGTCCTAGATATTTTGCTTCTTTGACGTCTTCCAATATATGCCCTTTAAGAGTGTAACGATCTTAAAAAATCATTTCATTGTGATGGTCGGGTTATACCAAAGTCTATGAAATTGGTATTTGTGGCTAAGGAGTAAAAGTAAAGACTAGTTGGTTCAGAATCAGAAGAATGTGTCCGAGTGGAGTGACATCGATTGTTTTTTCGGTGAGCTAGCACTATAACATTCCAATTCAGGATGTTGGTCTAGAGCAAATCTGTAGCTGAGAATGTGACATTATATACATTGTCTGGCATCTGAATAACATTTAATGTTTGAAATCTACTTTTCGTAAATAATGTAATTTATCAAAACTATGTGAGAGGGAGAGGGTGTGCATAGCGAGGTTATAACTTGTTCTGATTTTAGAGAAATAAGGTATGTGTAATTCAAAATCAATGCTAAGGTCATAGGTAACACTTGCCGATTTTGACTCTCTTTTGTATGATGTATTGCGGAATGAAGAAAAATTATATATGTAACACTAAAAAGAACCCGTTAAATAAAACACCTTACATGTCATTATTGCTTATCACGTTGTAATGTCACTACTGACGGTATGGTACACTGAATTACCTAAAATAAATATCAAAGGTTGAAGAAAGTAACAAACAACATTCAATATAATGTACTTTTTGAAAAACAATATAAAGTCGACTGAATGGAAAGGAGTTAGGATTAGGTTTATGGTGTTTAGTGCCACTTTCAACAATACTACAGTTATATCGTGGCGGTCAGTTTTATTGGTGGAAGAAACAAGAGAAATCCACCGCCCTGCCGCTAGTCACTGACAAACTTCAAGTACACCTCGTCATCAGCGGGATTTGAACTCACAAATTTAGTGGTGATAGGCACTGATGCACAGGTAGTTGTAAATCCAATTACCATACGACCCCGACGGTCATTTCGACTGAATGGAACCCTTTGTATATATATGGTATTCAACAAACGAAATTTGTGTCACCATATTGATTCACTTACAATAAGTTTCTATAAATATATCGTACTTTGATTTTTATTCAAACTTAATATAATGTCCGTATATGAGGCAGACGATAGGTATTTCCCCCAGCATTCCGGAGGCCACTATCTTATGAACCGCATCGGCGGTGTAATGGTTAGCATGCTCGCCATGAGTGCTGTAGATCGTGTGTTCTAGCCCCGATCGGTTGAAACCAAAAACTATAAAATTGGTGTTTGTTTCCTCTACGCTAAGCACGCAGCATTAAGGAGAAAGAGAAAAGACTGGTTGGCTCGGAATCAGGAAAATGTGTCCGACTGGGATGACATGTCTATGGATCGAGCACTGTAAAAATAAAATATATCTTAACGTATTGGTCTAATAATAATCGGACCTCATTTTTCATCTCAATGAAAATTAATTTGTTCTCGCATTGATAGAGCTGAAATATTGCTGCGCTGGCGTAAAACAACAATCACTCACTCACTATCCTTTGTACTGTTGTTGATTTGTTAACGGATAGTCTCTTACTGTTTGTGCTGTTGTCAATTTACTAATCGGATCGTCCTTCCGATAGCGTTTGATTATAACTACTAAACTGTTAAAGCCAAACAAATATGAACGGTATTGATATTGCTGTTGCCACATAGGAGGTACACACAAAATAAATGTGACTTGATTAATCACTGTGTCGTTTTATTTGACACTACCTGTTTCAGTAAAGACAATGCCCCCGTGAACAAAGCTCACATATAAAAAAAAGTATGTCGTCTTCTTAATATTAATATAGTAAATACACATGTACATTAATAAGATCGGCTAAAAGTGGATATATCATTTTTGCAATATTGTTGTTAATTGTATCAATGTAAACTAGAAATAGAAAAGTATGGTACAAAACTGCAAGCAACAAGAGGGGTACCACTATTGGAGCATGAACATCTTTCCTTCCGGAGCACCCGAGTTCACCCCCGGATTTTGGTGGGTTTGCGTTGTTCGATCTTTAGTTTTATGTGTATGTTTTGTGGATCGTTGTTTGTCCTTTTGTCATTTTTCTTTTGGCTATTCTGTTGTCTGTCTTTCTTCGATTTACGGACCCTGGTTACCCCTTTCGTATCTTTTCTACTGTTTCAGCTGTTGATTGCAAATACACTCGGCCGCATCTATCTACGTAACAGGAGCAAAAGTACATGCATGTTTATAAAGCTACAAATCAAGTCCTACAGGTCATATATACAATTCCACTAACATCAACAAAACCAACAACCACCTCTCGCCTCAAATCACTGATCAGGAACAGGTCACTACATACCCCGATGGACACCCAAGTGCAGGCTGAGGACAGAAGTCACACAGCCGGTTAATGTGATCTGAACCCTCCTCTCGTGATATAATAATTGGATCGCCAACAGCAATACCGATGTCTTATCAGCATTGTGTAACACGATAGCAAGCTCTGGTTAGTTTGCAGTTAGTGCTTAATGCCACTTTCGCGATATTTCAGTTATATTGCTGGGAGTTAACAGTTTTAATTGTGGAGAAAACCACTGACCTGCCACAAACCACTGACAATCAAACCATGTTGTATCGAGTACACCTCTTCATCAGCCGGTATCAATCTTCAAACTTTAGGAGTGAGTGAGTGACAGGAAACAAAATCAAAACAAAGTAAACAATAAGACAGATGTATAATATCAATCAGTGTTAGGAAACAGTTCACAAAATCACAACCAGGAAAAGTCGCTGTGAAAATCACTGACATGCCGAAAGTCACTGAAGAGAAAATCATCGACCTGCTGAAAGTCGCTGAAGAGAAAATCGCAGACCTGCCGAAAGTCACCGACCTACTGAGAGTCGCTGATGAGAAAATCACCGACCTACTGAGAGTCGCTGAAGAGAAAACCACCGACCTGCTGAAAGTCACCGACCTACTGAAAGTCGCTGAACAGAAAATCACCGACCTGCTGAAAGTCACCGACCTACTGAAAGTCGCTGAAGAGAAAATCACCGATCTGCTGAAATTCGCTGAAGAGAAATTCGCAGATCTGCCGAAAGTCACCGACCTACTGAGAGTCGCTGATGAGAAAATCACCGACCTACTGAGAGTCGCTGAAGAGAATATCACCGACCTGCCGAAAATCACCGAACTAATGAGAGTCGCTGAAGAGGAAATCACCGACCTACTGAGAGTCGCTGAAGAGAAAATCACCGACCTGCCGAAAGTTACCGACCTACTGAAAGTCGCTGAAGGAAAAATCACCGATCTGCCGAAAGTCACTGAATAGACAGTTAACCATTCCGGAGCACATGAGTTCACTCCTGGTATTTAGTAGGGTTGATATTGTTCAACATCTAGTGTTCTGTGTTTGTTCTTTTGACTTATGCCAATCCGTTTGGTATCTTCAAATTTTCTTAACAAGAATACAACATTATATTAAAGAAACTCGACAAATATGCTATCGATAAGGAACTCCAACATACAGATGACTTCACTTTCTGTATAGCACATTTTAACTTTTGTTTTGTGCTCAACAAAATAAGTTACTTCGTGACCCAAACCTATGAGTCACAAATGACTACGGATATGTTTCATTTATATCAATAACAATTTCGTCCTGTTCCCATTCATGACTTAACCGGGTTTGTTACAAGAGTAGCACCATGGGTGCCACTAGTGATGCACGAGAACACCTCGTGTTTTAGTAGGATTCATGTTGATTAATCTTAATTTTTTTTGATAGTATTATGTCTACCAATTGTTTGACTTTTAATATTTTTTTTCTTTTGATCATTGTATTGTCTGTTTTTTCGTCGAATTACAACTTCTGATTACTCCTTTCGTATCTTCTATCTTCCAAATTTTCTTACAAAGAAGTTATAACTTGATATGCTTGTATATACTTTTGAATTTTCTTTTCAGTGTATTGGTAAACAACATTTGTTGATTTCTTTCTGAGTCGACATCCTTGTAAAAAAAGACAATAAAAGCATAAAAACAATCATCTTGAACTCGATTACAAGGAAATGAAATTTGAGGAAGATCGTGAAAGCCGGAACCTTTGAACCGTAATGACAGCAGGAGGTTTGGCGCCGTAAAATCTGATTCAACCCACCATTTCTTTGGAAATGCCTGTGCCAGGTCAGGGTTATTACGGTTTTCCCAGTCTTCCGGTTGTTGACTGATTTCGTCTGTTTATATACTTATGAGTTTTGACGTTGCCTTTGGAAGATTGTTCGGAGTTTGGTACTTTCGTTATTAACATATTTGTAACATAATGTCTTTATACTATTAAAAAAAAACAAAAAAAACAATGCAAGTACTTGTTAGAAAAAAAACAGTTTCCTGAAAATAATTCGTAATATAAGATCTTAGACTTTAGGTAAAACCTTCCCCCCTTTTTATTGACAATTGTCCGGAGGCAGAAATCTTGGTTCTACCCTACATAAGTTGCGGTTTTGTCACTCACTCGGCTCATACACACAAAACAACAGAAAACAGGATCTCATTAAACGAACTCGTACAAAACTGAATTGAGACCAGATACATCTTATTATTGGCATCTTTGGTGAAGTTAAAACCCCCACAATCAGCTATGACAACGAATATTCTCATATTTAAAGCATGTATGCAGTAAATATAAACGTCATAGAAAACCGGAAGGGCAATAAAAAAGGGAAAATCCAGAGTTTGGCGGGACACTGGTAACGTATATTGATTTGAAATTGTCATGACTACAATTATCAGTTTTTACACGAGTGTGAGAAATATTCGCATCAAATTAATTTTTGCAATATTCCCCCAACATATAATGTTTTCTTATGGACTATTGGTTTTAGCTAAATAAAATATTTTAATATACAATACCATTATAAAAATATGGGAAGTTTTGAAAAATCTATAACTAATTCTCTACAGATTGTATGGAACTGCCATCGATTTTTAAAGCTGTATCATCGGAACGTTTCGGTCCGCACAGGAGCATCAACCATGGTATCACATACGATTACGTCGGAGAAAACATGTGGGTGGTTGGTCCGCCATTCGCCTTCTGTCGGTCACCTGGTCTATGGGATGCAATGTTCAAGTGTAAAGAATTAAGTAAGTATGATACACTAACTACTCGAACACGTGTTAAAATATTGTCTTTTTTATGTGGTTTTTAAAGCTATATTAAGTACGGTGATTTACTTAATTTTCTTTGAAGAAAATCTGATAAAAACGTAGATATCTAATTTAGTGCACACGACACGTTCCTGGAATAACCTTCAACAGGTAACGCTCAAAGTCAAAAGATTGGAAGTCAAATAATTTTAAAGTCTTTGGGAGCTTTACATCAGTATATGTTTGACAGAATTGGCAACGGTTAGTGATGCATGATAAAAAAAAGGGGGTGAACTCAGGTGCTCCGGTATCCAATAACCAAGTTATTAATTGACATAAACTATGTTTTTTATTTTGGATTATTAATTGTCACTAATAAAATATCAATGTTTTAATTAAACTCCGGATTTCTAATGGTAGGGCTCGATCTTATCCTGGCTGATGCAGTAAGTGTTTGAAAATGTCTGAGTCACAAATGACCAGGGATATGTTACAATTGCCATAATCATAATCTGGTCTTGTCCTCATTAATGACTTGTCATCGGATTTGTAGCAAGAGTACCACTACGGCACCTCATGTGGAGCAGGAACTTACCATGAGTTCACCCCCGTTTTTAGTGGGGTCCGAGTTGCTAGATCTTTAATTGTCTGTGTGATGGTTTGTATATCATTGTTCGTTTTTTGTCCCTTTTCTTGTAGCCATTGTATTGTATGTTCTGATTAGATTTATGGTCTCTGGTTACTTCTTTGGTATCTGCAGTTTTTTTCTATTGATCATCATTGATTCCTTTTCTTCGAATTTGACAATGGATGTGCTTCCAAATCATGAAGTCCTGATACAATAAAAGCCAAAGTTAATGACAAAAACACGAATGATGTCAAAATTGGGTGTAATTGCTTATCATTTGAATCACTTTGGATCACATGGTCTTACCCCTGAAATTCACTTTGTCCGCTCTTTTCTTATTCTATTTCCCTTAGGTGTCGATTTTGTCTATCTGGATTGAACATATTACTACTGTTCATTCTCATTATCATTTGTCCTGACATTTGTCTTCATCATACTGTACAAGTTGTTATTTCTGAGTTGTAAAAAAATTGTACTACTTTCGTGCTTTAAAAAATGCACACGAAAATTATGTTTGATACCCTCATTTGTATGAATGTAGATCACGACAAAAAACGTTTTGCTTTTTCAATAATTGCAGAATTTACCCCCACACGAACAGTTTCACTAAGCAAATTGCAAAGGTATACCTCTAGAAAATAATTACTTATGCTGTACAATGAGAAAAGCTCAGAATACTCGTGAACTCTTTGTACATACTATATATGTCCTTGCAGAGTATATCGGATGTTTCAAAGATGACGAGAAAAGATTGTTGAAGTACAAAATTACAGACATTATTGAAATAACAATGTCAAAATGTATACAGCATTGTGCAAGATTCACATATCTAGGATTAGAGGTACTATATTAGTTCGTGTTAGTGTTAAAACATTTCACTATCACTTTAAGTGACATCACATCGTAAACCAAATAAAAACAAATTTGTATGTGGTCCTATTCCGCTTGGTACATTTTAGGGTCAACTTGAGATGAATGTTGCTTCCATTTCAAAGGCGTTTACTTGGTAATTTCACTTTCCCTCAACAATAAGGATTTGTGAAAAATTTCACATTTCACAAATTTCATGCAATTTACACTGCGTTACTATTTATAGCACATGCATGTTGTATAATAGCACGTTCTTGTTGTTTCTTATATATGTATACCAAAGGTTAATCAACAAGTATGTAATTAAATCCCGGGTGCTTTCAGTTATCAAAATGTTATTGAGAACACCAATACAACAAGTATATGATAATCTTGGGTTAAGGTTAGGGTTATGATGTTTAACGCCACTTTCAACAATATTTGAGTTATTTCGTGGCGGTCAGTTTTATTGGTAAAGGAAACCGGAATACCCAGAGAAAACCACCAACCTGCCGCAAGTTACTGATAAACTGTATCACTTACTGTTGTATCGAGTACACCTCGCCATGAGCGGAATTCGAACAAACAACGTTAGTGGTCATAGGAATAATATTTATAATAATCTTGAGCCTTATCAAACCACTCCCGGTTTTGAATAAAATTAATATTATTCGTGGCCATTGTCTTCGAAGTAAGACTGTTTCATGCCAATTTTAATATTAATATGTTTCCTGACGTCTTTCATGCTATTTAATCAAACAAATTGAATTACTTCGTATTAACTAATTTTTACTGTTTCTCTAATGAACCATACATTGATAGTTTGTACACAAAATGTGGAACCATCGTTGCAGACGAATGCTAGAAATATCATAGGACTAATGATGCGCTTCACAATTTACTAGCCGTGACGTTCTGTTATTCTATAGAGCATATGCAAATATAGAAATTATCCAATTTCACCTTCTAGAACCTCCAGATTAAGATATTTCTAGTATTGTTATACATCAACAGGAAGTTTTGCAACGTAAGAAGAGAATGCGTGATGGTATGGACGTTCCGTTATCAATTTTGTTTTACACATTTTTCATTATCCATGAATAAAAATAAAAGCGTAACTATATAATTTAGTGCTCACGAATCGTTTCTTGAATAACTTTCATCAGGTACGTAATAACTTTCATCAGGTACGTAATAACTTTCATCAGGTACGTAATAACTTTCATCAGGTACGTAATAACTTTCATCAGGTACGCTCATAATCAAAAGATTGGAAAACCAAATAAATAAAAAGTTTTGGAAGCAGGAATACCAAAGGCCCTAAACAAAATCGTTAAAATGAATATGACGGAGGGACGAATATCATATTTTTAATAACAATTACATTATTTAGGAACTGTAAATTGCAAATTCTTTCCTATTCATTATGTTCTAATTCCTTTATCTTGCTTTTCATTATATAAAGGCAGGACATTGGTGTCTCTGTGGAGACGCTCTGAATTACGACAGTTATCCAGAGGTAGACGAGCTTAGATGTAGTATACCTTGTTCTGGGGATAACCAGTTAATGTGTGGAAATCAATTGATAATTTCTATTTATCAAGATAGGTATTATTCTCAGGAAATATACTAATTGGGGTAGGATATGTCATCTGCCATTTTTTAACATCAGTATACATCTCCGGAAGTATGCAAGATCGAGTAGTGACGTGACGTTTATCAACGGCAGTGAAAATATCATGAAATTATACGAATTCGGTTAGTGACATCATGTCCGCCGTTTATCGATTGGAAGTAAGTATACATTTCAGGAAAATATACAAGGTGTGTAAGTAACATCACATCCACCGTTTGCAAAAGTAAGAATTAAATTCCAGAAGTAAGCAAGGTCGGGTAGTCCACCGTTTATCAAAATAAGTATAAATGGCAAAAAGTACTAGTATGCAATGTCCGAACGTCTACTGTTTACAAAAGGAAAAATAAATTTCAGGAAAGTATATTAAGCCTGACAGATACATGACTTCCAAGGCTTAATGACCATTTTGCTGCATTGTAGATATTTAAATACTCATTTCGAAATTATGCTATGTACTTGATTTATTTTACATTACACTTACATATTTAATGCAAATAGCATTTGTTTTTTAAATTACTACAACAATTATCATTGATATTGTTTCCCCGCATTATTTCAAATTAACTTGCGATCGGGCGACCGTAACAGTAAGATCAACTTAGTTTAAATACGTTACGAAAAGTAGTTCCGGCAGCATAAATCAAGGAAGAAGTCCTACTTGTTTGTGAAAGTATTTATTCGGAAATTTTCAATAGTTTTAAAGCGGTTGTAATTGGACGCACAATATGTACACGTGCATTATTGTATTTAGGTTTCTAATATGACGACATAGCTTACTTCACACATGGGTATTATCGGACAAATCATAAACACCACTCCTGAGTGTGTTCATGATATAGCTTACTTCGCACATGCGTGATGTCGGACAAATCATAAACATAATTCCTGGGTGTTTTCATGTATTTATACCTATATTTATATGTAGTGCATACAAACATGAACAATTTACAAACTATCGAAAATAATCATCATTCCTTTTGCTTCTTTCCTTCATGTCTCTCACGAATGTATCCCTTATTGAGAGATTAGTAAAATTTTACTCTATTTGTTATGAAACTATTTCAAATATTTCTGAAACATTTCGCATTGAAGTCATCTAAAAATAAATTATATGTTTCCCAATTCATTATTTATCGCCAGATATTTTTTAACATGAGTAACATGACCGATTCCACTAGTTGGACAGGGACCTTTTACTCTTCCGAAACACCTGACTCAACTCCCGTTTTATAGTGGGGTTCGTGTTGCTCAATATTTAGTTTTCTGTGTTCTGTGTTGAGTTGTGTGGATCACTTGTTTGTCGTTCTGTCCATCTTCTTTTGACCATGATATTGCTTGTCCTCCTTCGACTTACAACCTCTGATTACTCCTTTGATATCTTCAAACATTTCTGATAGATATCGAAATCAAACGAGAATGTATTATTGTTTTAAAATATCTTTATATTAATGAACATTGTTTGATTTTTGATTTTGATTTTTTTTTGCAGTTGGAGATACAGAGGTATTTTCGAAATAGATGCGAATATACATCTTAAAATGTGCTATTGTTTATATGATATATAATTTCATCCATCTGGTTTCCTGTGATATTTGATCTTACTTGAGTTTCAATAAATTTCAGGTTATATGATTATGGTATTATGTGCAATAAATATACTGCTAATAAACCATTACTATGTTATAATTGTTATTACTCTGTCGTGGAGACCTGGTGAATCGAGTTCAAATCGCACCTGTAAAATTTGCATATGCTGCAAGAAAGGGGCTTTCTATCATGAGCAATGATATGTTACAGATGAGTAATAAGTCTCTGATGAATTGTCACATTGCGTTTAATATTATACAAACCCTTTTATCAACATCCTATTCCTTTTCAGTAGACATTTCAGGATATATTGCTCACAATCGAATCCAGATCCGGTTTTTAGTGCGGTCCGTGTTGTTTATGTCGTCTAATATCACGTATTAATCCCAATGTTGTAATATCAGCCCACGAACTCCGCGGAATAGCAATATTTGGTTCGTTTTTACTACCATTTGTTTTGTTAGGAGCTAATGTTTTATCTGATATTTGTATTTATTTACGTAAACTTGTGTCCAACACGATTTCCATATGACATGGTGTCCGTGTCGATTTACAGTAACACGACAGGTACCACTAGTGTAGCAGGAACTGCTTAGACTCCAATAGCACCTGAGTTAATACCAGGTTTTTATTGTGGTTCATGTTGCGCAATCTTACGTTTTTGTAGTATTTCGTAAATAATTATTTGTCCTTTTATCTTTTTTTTGCCATTGTGTTGTCTGTCCTTCTTTGATTTAGGATTTGGTATCTTCAAACTATTGTCAGGCAATGTTCCTTTAATTCCCCATCACATAGATTTTGTAGAATACATGTTGTCACCAACAAGTGATACATACAACAATAATACAATTAAATTCAGTGAGTAGAAGTAATAAAAACATAAGAATAACACACTGTCCAAATATATATATATATATATAGGTCCAACATCTAATAGTTGAAACAGCGGTCTAGGCACTAGCACACATATTAACTTTCCTGGCTTGGTATATACACCATGTACTCCATACATTTATATCGATAAGACATAATTGATGTCTTCTGATTTACGGCTTCCAATTCCCCGTTTTGTATCTTTTGTAACTTTTCTTAGGTTTTCAATTCCATGCATAGTCTAGTAGCTTGCATTTTAAAATATAATCTGTGTGTATTTTTCTTTTTGAGAAGAAGAGTATCATGGCATAACATTAAGTATAAAGAGAATGCACTATCATAAAAGAGAAAACACAGAATCACAACACAAAATCAACGTAGACAAAAACCAAAAAGTAAACTAAAACAACGAAAGATCCACAACCAAATCTGGAGATGTCGCAATGCAGTAATACAACGGCAATGATAAAAGACCATCGTAATTTCCCAACAGTCTTTAATAGAATGAGTTTAATATATTTTTCGTCACGATATTATGTAACAGGTTCAATTGTTCTTTGCAATAATGGTGCTCACCCAGTTATATGTGAGGGTTGGCATTATATCTGTATGTGGAAAATTCTTGCATGACCGCCTAAATTCATGTAGAGGGAAGGGCTACATTCATAAAACAGTATGCTGGAGTTCCTCATCGATAACATATTTGTCTCCTTTGGAGGGATACTGTTTCAGCAGGTCGTCGGCATACCAATGGGTACGACTTGTGCCCCTCTTCTAGCCGATTTATTTTTATACTCATGGGTGTCGGAGTTTCTTCAAAAGCTTGTAAAAGATAAGAAGATTCATGAGGCTAGAGCCTTTAATTTCACATACAGGTATATTGTTGACGTTTTATTTATCAATAATTCTAGATTTGCAGAATTTCTTCCATTGATATATCCTCCAGAGCTGGAAGTTAAAGAGACCACAGATACCACTTCGTCCGCATCATTTTTGGACTTATTCCTCGAATTTGACAACAGTGGTCAAATCAGTACTAAAATATATGATAAACGGGACGACTTCAATTTTAAAATCATAAATTTTCCAAATATGTGCAGCAATATACCAGCTTCTACTGCATATGGTGTTTACATCTCGCAATTGATTCGCTATGCAAGGGCCAGTAGCAATTATTCTGATTTCCTGAAACGTCATCTTCTTCTGAGAAACAGGCTACTGGACCAGGGCTATAACAAGATTCGCCTTATTCGATCTCTTAAAAAGTTTATATTCCGATACCAAGATCTTGTCTAAATATATTCCGTCTCTGCAGAAAAGATTATAAACGATGGATTTTCATATAGTGAAAATGTATAAAGATAAGTGGTAAAAAAAAAAATGTCAAAAATATTTTTTTATCAATGTGTGACGTAAAAATGTTTTTGACATTCACCTCACTGAGTTTGGTGCTGTTATGACAACTGTTTTACCTGTTTTGTTCAAGTATTGTTATAAATACTGTTATAGTGACAGCCGGAGACTTTGCGCCGTAATGAAAGGGGGAGGTTTGGCGCTTTAAATCTGATTCAACCCACCATTTCTTTAGAAATGCCTGTACCAAGTTTTCCGGTTGTTGACTGATTTTGTCTGTTTATATACTTATGAGTTTTGACTTTCCCTTTGTAAGATTGCTCGAAGTTCGGTAATTTTGTTATTACCCTTATTTACCCCGTCATATTTTATTGAACTTCATGTATTTAGCCAGACGAGTGAGTGCTATTCGGTTTTTGGCTATATTCTGACGATGTAGTATTTTTGTTTTGTTTGTTTACGTATTTTACTTACAGTGTACAATCTATGCTATTTATCTTTGTAGAAGCTTTATCATGATATTTAATCCAAGCAAGCTGACAAGGCATGACTCTTTCATTTGTTTTGCTAAGTTATACGGTATATTGATTGTTCATAAGTGGCTTTTTTGCCCTAAGCATTAAATCAATTGTAATATCAAATATTTCTATTAGCTGGAACAATAACCTTACAGAACTGATTGATTACTATGATGTCTAGGGTTAGGGTTATGATATGTAACGTTACTTTCAACAATATTTCAGTTATAGGGTCGCGGTCAGTTTTATTGGCGGATGAAACCGGAGTACCCGGAGAAAACCACCGACCTGTCACATAATGTTGTTTCAAATATACCTCACCATGAGCAGAATTTAAACTCACAAATTAAGTGGTAATAGGCACTGATTACACGGGTAGTTGTAAATCCAACTACCTTGTAATCACGGCTGATCCACTGGTGACATTTTACAAGACCCGGTCCTGCTATTGTGAATAAGTAAGCAAGACAAGAAAAAAATATTGTTCCAATTCAACTTCCAAAGCATATACATATATATGTAAAAGAATTGCATTCATGCACAATACCATTAATGTATCACTGCATTTATAAACAGTTGCACTGGTAATTCTGGTGTCGTGGTAAATGTCACAGCACTGCAGCATAAAGATTAATAAATACTGCCTATAGAAAAAGTATTCAAATAAAATAGCAGAAATGAATTGCTAATGAAGAATACAGCATCGCTGTTTACCTATCGTTTCACTTTTAGGGGAGGTTTTAAACTATAAAACAAATTACACCCCGTCAATGAATTGAAGTGTGGAGCTCATGCATCTTTCAGGACTGATAACAGACGACTCAATGAGCAGCGCCTGCGCGCAAGGCGATCAATAAAATGACCCGAACTGTCATTACGTAATCGGCTGGCTCGCTGAAATCGGTCACGTGACCATCTCTGTTGGAATATTCGTAATTGGAAACAAGTCCATTGGTCAGACGAATGTAGATTTGTATTGCACACCGTGGATGTTCGCGTTCGAGTCTGGCGGCATAGAAACACTGCATTTCATGACGGGAACGTGATGGGTACAACAATTCGGTGGCGGCGGTGTAACTCTCTGGGGTGCTTTTCTTAAAATGTCAGGTAGACTTACATGTCTTACAAGGTAACCTCAATGTCATTTCATACCGCGACAACTTGCCTAACATACACGTTGTACCCCACTTTGATAATCATCTATTGACTGAGAGGCCGATCTTTATGGACGATAACACCAGACCACACGAAGCTCGTATTGTAAGACAATGCAAGCAGCAAGAGGTGATTGACAAATTTTAGTGGCATGTCATGCCCCTTGATATGAACCAAAATCGAGCACGTATCGTATTAGACCGAATAATCTGTCTCTTGTGTGTTTATATTTAAGAAATAGATCATGGAAGCTAGAATATGTTGGGAGCTTTAACATGGATTGGCGGATATTAGTATTTTATCCCGAGCCAGAAGCGAGGGATAAAATTTACTAATATCCGCCAATCCATGTTAAAACTCAAAACACATTCTGGCTTCCATGATTTAATTTGATTCTGAAATGTCTAAGAGTACAACTATGGTAGTATACTTTGATTGGAAGGCGGTAATTTATATCTACGCTTGCGGAAAATGTCGCACACAATTTATGTAACTCGAATAATACTGCGCCCCTATCGGCATTATTCGGGTTACAATTTATGCTGCCAATGAAAAAGTCAGTCACATTCACCGGCGCATGTGCTAATGAGATTATACCGAATGGATAACTCGCTTGTCCAAATAATAAAAAGGAAATATATAATAACAAATATAAGTACACAAGAGACAGATTATTCGGTCTATTATCGCATGGGACTTTATTGGCTGCAAAGTGAAACAACGTGATCCACAATGTCAAACTATTGCTGAATTAACAAACGCAATTCTGGAAGAATGGCGATGGTTCCCAGAAGAGAGGATTCGTCGCCTAGTTCGTGGAATGAATATGCGAGTGTGGAAGCTTTGGTGTAAACGTGGTGGCTATACTCGCAACTGAGTAAATGTGTGCGATAAGGCTTCTCCTTACATTCATTCAAAAGTTCTGAAAACAATATGCATCCTCCGTTTTCTTATATTGTTTAAAAACAATAATCAGTAAACCTTTTTTTGCAGTTTCATGATGTCCCTGTTATTTTCATTTTTCCCACTAGTAATTTGATTTCAGAATCAGCTTCAAATACGACTAAAAAAAAAGTATTTTCATCCTTAAAAACCCCCAGCAATTTTGAAAAAGAATACTGGGTGGCTGTCCACCTTTGTCGAGGTGTATATATATATGCATGGTTGAAATTTTCTAAATTCATATATATAATGTAGCTTATTAAATCTAAGGTTAAGCTCCCTCAGGCATAGACAACCGTATGCCGATTTTGTTTCCAGAGACTTCTAAAATTATTTGGCTTTTGCAATCTTTTATTATGAGGGTACCTGATGAATATTATTCTAGAAATACGTCGTGCGCACTAAATTAGATATTTACGTTTTTCATACACTCGAGATGATTTATGATTTATGGTCTGAGATGACGTCCGTTTGCAATGACAATGTACCGTTTGTTTTATTTCTGGATCATTGTTTTATTCGTGAAACATTTACAAGACAACTGTGTGCTGCGACATTGTACCGTTTGCTTTATTTCTGGATCATTGTTTTATTCATGAAGCATTTACAAGACAGCTGTGTACTGCGACATTGTACCGTTTGCTTTATTTCTGGATCATTGTTTTATTCATGAAGCACGTACAAGACAGCTGTCTGTTGTTTTTCTTTATTATTATGTTCTGATATTACCCTGTTGTTTGTCTAGATCGTGATATATTATACTATTCTAAGTTGTATGTTACATAAGTCTGTCATGATATTATTGTCCAATATGCATGACTTGTAAACCAATGCTACGACTATTTAAATAAATCGTGAATAATATTATATCGCTTACTGAAAACATCATCTATCTTTGTATTATATTTCATTGACAAACTAAATATAATGTAGAACAAAAGAAAGCAATGACGGAGTATGAAGTGACGGAGTATGAAGTGACGGAGTGGCGGTTTATACTTATTATAAAGCGACAGCGATATACAATAATACATACTTAGAACAAAGAACATTAGTGAGATTCGTGTTTCTCGGTCTTTTAGTTTTAGATTTATGTGTATATTTTGTAGATCGTTGTTTGTCCTTTTTCTTTTTGTCATTGTGTTGTCTGTCCTTCGATTTACAGATTTTGATTACCCTTTTTGGTATCTTCAAACCAAACGAAAAGTTCAGAAAAACGAAGAAGTCTTTGCAATTCACGCCACTTTTTCGTGATAAAATGAGTAAGATTACTTTTTGATGCTAGAATAAGAGAGAATCGAAACAGAAACTAAATTTGTTTTACCACTTTGAATGTTTTATCATCATTTACTGTTTCTTAGCATTTATTATTAAAACCAGGGTTCGTGCCCTCAGGCATAGGTAATCTTAGCCGTCTTCCCCTCAGGCATATGTAATCTTAGCCGTCTCCCCCTCAGGCATAGGTAATCTTAGCCGTCTCCCCCTCAGGCATAGGTAATCTTAGCCGTCTCCCCTCAGGCTTAGGTAATCTTAGCCGTCTCCCCCTCACGCATAGGTAATCTTAGCCGTCTCCCCCTCAGGCATAGGTAATCTTAGCCGTCTCCCCCTCAGGCATAGGTAATCTTAGCCGTCTCCCTCTCAGGCTTAGGTAATCTTAGCCGTCTCCCCCTCAGGCATAGGTAATCTTAGCCGTCTCCCCCTCAGGCATAGGTAATCTTAGCCGTCTCCCCCTCAGGCATAGGTAATCTTAGCCGTCCCCCCTCAGGCATAGGTAATCTTATCCGTCTCCCCTCAGGCATAGGTAATCTTAGCCGTCTCCCCCTCAGGCATAGGTAATTTTAGCCGTCTCCCCTCAGGCATAGGTAATCTTAGCCGTCTCCCCCTCAGGCATAGATAATCTTAGCCGTCTCCCCCTCAGGCATATGTAATCTTAGCCGTCTCCCTTTCATGCATTGGTAATCTTAGCGTCTCCCCCTCAGGCATAGGTAATCTTAGCCGTATCCCCCTCAGGCATAGGTAATCGTAGCCGTCTCCCTTTCAGGCATAGGTAATCTTAGCCGTCTCCCCCTCATCCATAGGTAATCTTAGCCGTCTCCCTTTCAGAGATAGCTAATCTTAGCCGTCTCCCCCTCAGGCATAGGTAATCTTAGCCGTATCCTCCTCAGGCATAGGTAATCGTAGCCGTCTCCCTTTCAGGCTTAGGTAATCTTAGCCGTCTCCCCCTCAGGCATAGGTAATCTTAGCCGTCTCCCCCTCAGGCATAGGTAATATTAGCCGTCTCCCCCTCAGGCATACGCAATCTTAGCCGTCTCCCCCTCAGGCATAGGTAATCTTAGCCGTCTCCCCCTCAGGCATAGGTAATCTTAGCCGTCTTCCTTTCAGAGATAGGTAATCTTAGCCGTCTCCCCCTCAGGCATAGGTAATCTTAGCCGTCTCCCCCTCAGGCATAGGTAATCTTAGCCGATTTTGATTATCCTGTTTAGGCCCTTTAGTTTTCTTCCTTCCAAAGACTTTTTAATTATTCGGCTTTAAAATATTTTGGCTTTCCGTCTACCCGAGGAAGTTTATTCCAGAAACGAATCGTGCTACACTTAATTTGATAGATATATTTTTTTATTTGTCTGAGCTTGTGACTGACACAGTTTCGGTGTCTTGAAAATAAAGTTTTATTTACACTTTTTTTAAATTATGCTATGGGTTAGATACATTTTTTATATCATGGCGGTCAGGTTTATTAGTGGTATACACCGGAATACCCGGAGAAAACCAACCACCTGCCGCAAGTCTCTGACAAACGTTATCACTCACAGATACTCACAGATCCTCTTCTGACTGTAGGTCTCCGCAGGAGGCCTCTTCTGTCAGCTCCTCGTCTAATCTAGTTATGCTTAGGTCGTGTCCGGTCGTGCTTATCACAATTTCATGGCTGTAGTTGTATTTTATTGGCTGATTTTCCCAGAATTTGTCTAGTCTTGATCCAAATGACATGGTGGTTGGTGCTGTGACAACTTTAGATGTTAAATTGTTCCATATTTCAACAGTTCTTTGTGTGAATGAGTATTTTCTAATGTCCAGTCTTGAGTGTGATTTATACAATTTGTATTGATGGCCTCTTGTTGTTGATTCATCTATTGTTCGTAGGAAGTTAGATACATCTTCATCGTATTTACCGGTTAGAATCTTATAGAGTTCTATCATGTCACCGCGTGATCTTCTGTATGCTAAAGTTGGTAATTTTAATTTCCTAAGTCGATCTTCATAGGATAGTGATGATAGCCCCGGTATTTGTTTGCTAGCTCTTCTTTGTACATTCTCTATAGCCTCAATATGGTTCTTAAGATGTGGACACCATACTTGGTTGGCATATTCTAAATGTGGCCTTACTAACGCTGTATATAATAGTTTGAATGTTGTACAATCCATGTATTCCATAGGTCTGCGAAGGATTCCCATTATCGAATTCGTTTTGTTGATTTTTTCGGAAATATGTTGGTTGAATTTTAATTTGTTGTCTATTACAACCCCTATATCTTTCTCTGATTCTACATACTCCATTGGTGGTAGTCCATCTTTCAGGGTGTAATCCATCTGTTCTACCCGTGATTTTCCTATTCCCATTGTTTTACATTTTTCTGGATGGAAGCACAGGAGCCATTTATCAGACCATTCTTGTAATGCATGTATGTCCATTTGTAGGCCTACACAATCGGATTGTTGAAATATACCCCTAAATGCTTTAGTGTCGTCCGCAAATAAATATGTAAGTGCTCCTACGCTGGTGACCTCTGGCATGTCGTTGATGTACAAGACAAATAATATTGGTCCAAGTACTGATCCTTGTGGTATTCCACTGGTCACATCCCTCCATTCTGATTTTTCACCATTTACTATAACCTTTTGTTTTCTTCCTAGTAAGAATGATCTTATCCATCCACTAAATTGTCCAGTTATTTGGTATTTTTCTAATTTGTGTATTAGTCTTAGGTGAGGGACTTTATAGAACGCCTTCATAAAGTCGCAATAAATAGTGTCAACACAGCCACCTTTATCCAGAATTTACGCCCATTTGTCCAAAACTTGTAGTAGTTGTAGTACCGTTGATCTTCCACCCAAAAAAATCGAACTGTTTTTTACTGAATAGTTTGTTTCGTTTCATATGTTCTATTATTTCTTCTCGGACAAGTGTCTCCATCAATTTACATACAATGCTTGTTATGCTGATTGGTCTGTAATTTCTAGCTACTTTCTTATTTCCTTTCTCGTATATGGCGGTAATATTTGCACACTTCCAATCTTCTGGTAATAGTCCAGTTTTGTTCGAAGTTTCAAAAATTCTCGCTAAAGGGGTGCATAGTGACATGCTTACTTCTTTTAGTACTCGAGGATGTATTCCATCTGGACCTGGTGATTTTGAAATTTTGAAATTATTAAGTTTTTTCTTAATTTTTTCTTTTATAATAATCATGGTTTCCAAGGGCGGAACATCAACTTTCTCAATATCAGGTATTTTTCCATCACCTTCGATTGTAAATACAGATGTGAAAAAATCAGCTAGTACGTTGGCTTTTTCCTGATCTGAGTTAGTGGACGACTCAGTCTTATTATCGTCTTTTAATAAGTCAGGTAAACTACTTTTCGTTTTTGTCCTGGATCTGGCATACTTCCAAAATTTTTTGGGGTTTGTTTTGACTTCTTGTGCTATTTGTTTTTCAAATTGTTTAGTTATTTTCCTGGTTAATGTTCTTACTTGATTTCTAACTTTGCAGTATTCCTTATATGCTTCACCATCCCTCATATTTAAATACCTAGTCCATAACCTTTCCTTTCGTTTGATCTTCGATAGTGCTTTTCTGCTAAGTGGTATGGTGTGTTTCGGGTCCTGCTTCCTTTTCCCAGTTTGGTTTACAATTTTCTTTGGTATTGTTTGTTCTATTGACTTCTCAAAAATGTTTTTAAATTTACACCATTGTCTTTCATCATCATTTTATGCAATCACTAAATTCTTCATCCCAGTTTACATCTAATAATTCTGCTAGTTTTGAGTAATCTCCTTTATCATACTTGTATCGGGTTTTCTTTTTGTTATCAGAAATATATCTCAAGTTACACTCCATTTCAATTACTGAATGGTCACTTTTGCCCAATGGCGGATTTATATTAAGGTTTTCAAGTACTCCTTCCTCGGTAGTAAAAACCAAGTCTATCACACTTGGATTATCAGATCCCCTACCTCTAGTAGGGTTTATTACATGTTGGTATAAGAAGCAGTCTCTAACGGTTTCTATGAATTTAAAGTCTATACTGTCTTCATTACTCTTTGTACTACATGTAGTCCAATCAATATTTGGAAAATTTAAATCACCAAATAATATCAATTGAGAAAATTTTAATTTAGTAGATTCCTTAAATAGTTTGCATAATTGCTCAAAGTTGTTATCTGTTCCACTTGGACTCCTATATAGGGATCCAATGAGAATCTTTTCATTATGTCCAGTGACTACTTCACAGAATAGATGTTCTTTAAATTGTCTGTCTTTAAAGTTATATGGTGAGTATTTGAGTGAATCCTTGACATATAACAGCATACCTCTTCCTGGGGTCTCTTTACTAATATTTATTGACAAAAGCTCATAACCATCAATATTGAATTCTGATAACTGAATGTCTCGCTTAAAGTTTTTAGATTTAACTTCTGATATGGCGATTATTGATGGGGGAGTATCCTCAATTCTCAGTTTCAGTTCCTGTAAATTTGTTTGTGTAAAAGTATCTGCGTTAGTGAACAAAATGTTAAAATTATTTACAATATCTACACTGTCCTTCTCCTTTTCTACGCGGTTTCTGTCTCTTGAGGACCTACTGACCCCTCTTGGTCTAAGTCCTGCTCTGCTTTTCTTATCTTTATTTTTTGTATATGCCTTTCCCAAGGCATTCCCCTGACCAAATAGAGAAAATTTCCAGACTTGTCGATTTCTTGTTTATCTTTGGCTTCTGCCCTAGGTTTTTTGTCTTGATCTCGTTCTTCTTGGGTCATATCATGTTTTATACTCATCATACGAAACGTGTCATCTGCCTTCCTAAGTTTATGTGCATTTTTCATTACTTTATGTTTCACATTCTCATTACAAAGTGTGATTAACAATGGTCTAGAAACAATTTTTTCCTCACCTTTGATAATCCTTTTCTGATTTTTCTTCCCAATTCTTTTCATAGTTCCAATATCACTTTCCTGCACACCTGCTTCTACAATATTACATAGTTCCAGAAATATGTTTGTGTCATCTATGACTACCTGATTTTTCATATTACTTTCGCTTTCTGGTACATTAAACACTAATAGATTGTTTCTCCTCCCAACCCTTGATTGAACTTCTTTTGTTGCTTGGCTAATTACCTTGCCAGGACTAGGCGGGTTACTAATTTGCATATCAGGGTTTTTAATGGAGTTGCATACTTTAATTTCACCGATTACCTCGTCTTTGAATTCTACTATTTCAGATTTATATTTGTCTAAGTTATGTTCTACTTTATCAATTCTACTGTTCACTTGTTCTTCAAATTTTTTCATGAACTCATTGCATCTCTCCTCAATACTTTTTACTTCTCTTATACAGTTTAATGTTTTTGAAAGGCAGTTATTGCAAAACCATGGAAAGTCCTCTCTTCCACTGAGATCTTTATAACAAGCTGCTGGCATGCTTAAACATTTTATACATCTATGAGTTTTACAATACTCACATTCTAAAAGTTTACTTTGGTCCGATTGGAAGACAGTATCACATGTATCAGAAGTCCATGTCTCCTTTCTTTCCTTACTATTTGCTCTTGAGTTAGCTGCTGAGTTATTATTGCTTGAAACAGAGCCTTTTCTTGGCCTTCCTCTTGTTTTGGTTTGTGATAGTATTATCGAGTCATCATTGTTTTCAATGTTCAAAACTGGGGTTTGTTTTTGTTGTCCGCCATTTTGAATTTGTTCAAATTCTGTTTCTTGTTCTATTTTGTTCATATTGGACGCCATTTATTCATTCCAGTCCCAATTTGCGCTAATTTGATTGTTGTATAACTTATAGTTCACTATTGTTCAATGTAAATGTTATTTACCTAGTTCAAACAAGTAGATATTACAAAAGCATTCTCTCTGGTTTTCAGAACACGGCCGGTCATTATCGTGACCTTAATGTTGTATCGAGTAGACCTCCCCATGAGCGGGATTCGAACTCACAACTTGAAGCACTGGATGCATTGGTAGTTATAAATCCAGCAACCATATGATCACGACCACGAAGACTCCAATGTATGATATGTATTTCACGATTGATGTACTACACAAGACAGATTCCGCCTCTATAATTTATTACCGAGTAATAATGAGAGTGTTCGTGATCTCCAGTTTTTAAATCTTTTATTTTTATTTGCCCATTTCACTAAATGTTTGTTGTATGCGGAAGTCTGTCTTTAGTGAGCATTTGTTTTCTGAATTCGTTTTGCTTGTTGATGAAGATTTGAAATGTTGCATCCTCTTATGCTAAACCGTTAAATCAAAAGTTATTAATTAATCCCGTCTTTTTATCTTTCAATAAGTTTATTGGAAGATATCAACTCCTTGTTGAAATGCTTTCTGTCAATTGTACATATTTTGCTTCAAAGGCGATTAATGTTTCCCTATACGATGGCCTTGTGTACTATCTAATATTTAGATAATGCATAAAGTATGCGACTCTCTGTAATATAACTAATATCATACATATAACAACGTTCACGTGAAGGTTGCCATTTTACTCTCTTTTGAAAGTACTTGCACCATTTCACCATAAGGGATGGCTTGGGTAAATAACGCTAGATTAGGCATTCCACTTTTATTGAAATACATGTAAAGGAAAAGTGAAAAGTGAGCGGTCATGTGTTTGCGTGATAGGGATATCATGTGTATGTGTGATAGGGATATCATGTGTTTGCGTGATAGGGATATCATGTGTATGTGTGATAGGGATATGATGTGTATGTGTGATAGGGATATCATGTGTATGTGTGATAGGGATATCATGTGTATGTGTGATAGGGATATCATGTGTTTGCGTGATAGGGATATCATGTGTATGTGTGATAGGGATATCATGTGTTTGTGTGATAGGGATGTCATGTGTATGTGTGATAGGGATATCATGTGTTTGCGTGATAGGGATATCATGTGTATGTGTGATAGGGATATCATGTGTATGTGTGATAGGGATGTCATGTGTTTGTGTGATAGGGATATCATGTGTATGTGTGATAGGGATATCATGTGTTTGCGTGATAGGGATATCATGTGTATGTGTGATTGGGATATCATGTGTATGTGTGATAGGGATGTCGATTTTGCTTCTTTCTATGAATTTCCTTTTGTATTTTGAAACTGCCCTGGCTGTATTGTATATTTGGTTTCATTTTGTTTGCTACATCAAATATAAGAATTTCACATAGGAGTTGCTCAACCTCACACGAAATAAATTTTATACATCGTCATCCATAATGTACATGCATATCAGTACAACATCTGATAAAAAAGATAGTGGCCAACACTAGACCAGTCGAATGAAAGTTCATATACTGCGTACGAGTAATACTCTCGCGTGAAAGGTTCAGCAGTGTCCATGAGAATAACGGAACCTTATCTGATTTTTTCTATCTTGTTTAGGTCCTTTCTTTACTTGTTCCGAAAGATTTTAAATTATTTGACTTTCCAATATATGGAACGTATCGTACGCACTAAGACAACTATGAAGATACAACAAGAGTAATTAGAAGGAGAACAGACAATATAATGACCAACAGAGGAGAACAGACAATATAATGATCATCAGAGGAGAACAGACAATAGAATGACCAACAGAGGAGAACAGAAAATAGAATGACCAGCAGAGCAGAACAGAAAATAAAATGACCAACAGAGGAAAACAGACAATAAAATGACCAACAGAGGAGAACAGACAATATAATGACCAACAGAGGAGAACAGACAATATAATGACCAACAGAGGAGAACAGACAATATAATGACCAACAGAGGAGAACAGAAAATATAATGACCACTAGAGGACAACAGACAATAGAATGACCAACAGAGGAGAACAGACAATATAATGACCAACAGAGGACAACAGACAATATAATGACCAACAGAGGAGAAAATACAATAGAATGAACAACAGAGGAGAACAAACAATAGAATGACCAACAGAGGAGAACAGACAATATAATGACTAACAGAGGAGAACAGACAATATAATGACCAACAGAGGAGAACAGACAATATAATGACCAACAGAGGAGAACAGAAAATATAATGACCACTAGAGGACAACAGAAAATAGAATGACCAACTGAGGAGAACAGACAATATAATGACCAACAGAGGACAACAGACAATATAATGACCAACAGAGGAGAAAATACAATAGAATGAACAACAGAGGAGAACAGACAATAGAATGACCAACAGAGGAGAACAGACAATATAATGACCAACAGAGGAGAACAGACAATATAATGACCAACAGAGGAGAACAGACAATATAATGACCAACAGAGGAGAACAGACAATATAATGACCAACAGAGGACAACAGACAATATAATGACCAACAGAGGAGAACAGACAATATAATGACCAACAGAGGAGAACAGACAATATAAAGATCAACAAAGGAGAACAGACAATAGAATGACCAACAGAGGAGAACATACAATAGAATGACCAACAGAGGAAAACAGACAATAGAATGACCAACAGAGGAGAACAGACAATATAATGACCAACAGTGGACAACAGGCAATATAATGACCAACAGAAGAGAACAGACATTATAATGACCAACAGAGGAGAACAGACAATATAATGACCAACAGAGGAGAACAGACAATATAATGACCAACAGAGGAGACCAGACAATATAATGACCAACAGAGGAAAACAGACAATAGAATGACCAGCAGAGCAGAACAGACAATAGAATGACCAACAGAGGAGAACAGACAATATAATGACCAACAGAGGAGAACAGACAATATAATGACCAACAGAGGAGAACAGACAATATAAAGATCAACAAAGGAGAACAGACAATAGAATGACCAACAGAGGAGAACATACAATAGAATGACCAACAGAGGAAAACAGACAATAGAATGACCAACAGAGGAGAACAGACAATATAATGACCAACAGTGGACAACAGGCAATATAATGACCAACAGAGGAGAACAGACAATATAATGACCAACAGAGGAGAACAGACAATATAATGACCAATAGAGAACAAACAATATAATGACCAACGGAGGAGAACAGGATATATAATGACCAACAGAGGAGAATAGACAATATAATGACCAACAGAGAACAGACAATATAATGACCAACAGAGGAGAACAGACAATATAATGACCAACAGAGAACAGACAATATAATGACCAACAGAGGAGAACAGACAATATAATGACCAACAGAGGAGACCAGACAATATAATGACCAACAGAGGAGAACAGACAATAGAATGACCAGCAGAGCAGAACAGACAATAGAATGACCAACAGAGGAGAACAGACAATATAATGACCAACAGTGGACAACAGGCAATATAATGACCAACAGAGGAGAACAGACAATATAATGACCAACAGAGGAGAACAGACAATATAATGACCAACAGAGGAGAACAGACACTATAATGACCAACAGAGGAGAACAGACAATATAATGACCAACAGAAGAGAACAGACAATATAATGACCAACAGAGGAAAACAGACAATATAATGACCAACAGAGGAGAACAGACAATATAATGACCAAAGAGGACAGCCGGGAATGTAATGACCAACAGAGGAGAACATACAATATAATGACCAACAGAGGAGAACAGACAATATAATGACCAACAGAGGAGAACAGACAATATAATGACCAACAGAGGAGAACAGACAATATAATGACTAACAGAGAAGAACAGACAATGTAATGACCAACAGAGGAGAACAGACAATATAATGACCAACAGAGGAGAACAGACAATATAATGACCAACAGAGAACAGACAATATAATGACCAACAGAGGAGAACAGACAATATAATGACCAACAGAGGAGAACAGAAAATATAATGACCACTAGAGGACAACAGACAATAGAATGACCAACTGAGGAGAACAGACAATATAATGACCAACAGAGGACAACAGACAATATAATGACCAACAGAGGAGAAAATACAATAGAATGAACAACAGAGGAGAACAGACAATAGAATGACCAACAGAGGAGAACAGACAATATAATGACCAACAGAGGAGAACAGACAATATAATGACCAACAGAGGAGAACAGACAATATAATGACCAACAGAGGAGAACAGACAATATAATGACCAACAGAGGAGAACAGACAATATAATGACCAACAGAGGAGAACAGACAATATAATGACCAACAGAGGAGAACAGACAATATAAAGATCAACAAAGGAGAACAGACAATAGAATGACCAACAGAGGAGAACATACAATAGAATGACCAACAGAGGAAAACAGACAATAGAATGACCAACAGAGGAGAACAGACAATATAATGACCAACAGAGGAGAACAGACAATATAAAGATCAACAAAGGAGAACAGACAATAGAATGACCAACAGAGGAGAACATACAATAGAATGACCAACAGAGGAGAACAGACAATATAATGACCAACAGTGGACAACAGGCAATATAATGACCAACAGAGGAGAACAGAAAATATAATGACCAACAGAGGAGAACAGACAATATAATGACCAACAGAGGAGACCAGACAATATAATGACCAACAGAGGAGAACAGACAATAGAATGACCAGCAGAGCAGAACAGACAATAGAATGACCAACAGAGGAGAACAGACAATATAATGACCAACAGAGGAGAACAGACAATAGAATGACCAACAGAGGAGAACATACAATAGAATGACCAACAGAGGAAAACAGACAATAGAATGACCAACAGAGGAGAACAGACAATATAATGACCAACAGTGGACAACAGGCAATATAATGACCAACAGAGGAGAACAGACAATATAATGACCAACAGAGGAGAACAGACAATATAATGACCAATAGAGAACAAACAATATAATGACCAACGGAGGAGAACAGGATATATAATGACCAACAGAGGAGAATAGACAATATAATGACCAACAGAGAACAGACAATATAATGACCAACAGAGGAGAACAGACAATATAATGACCAACAGAGAACAGACAATATAATGACCAACAGAGGAGAACAGACAATATAATGACCAACAGAGGAGACCAGACAATATAATGACCAACAGAGGAGAACAGACAATAGAATGACCAGCAGAGCAGAACAGACAATAGAATGACCAACAGAGGAGAACAGACAATATAATGACCAACAGTGGACAACAGGCAATATAATGACCAACAGAGGAGAACAGACAATATAATGACCAACAGAGGAGAACAGACAATATAATGACCAACAGAGGAGAACAGACACTATAATGACCAACAGAGGAGAACAGACAATATAATGACCAACAGAAGAGAACAGACAATATAATGACCAACAGAGGAAAACAGACAATATAATGACCAACAGAGGAGAACAGACAATATAATGACCAAAGAGGACAGCCGGGAATGTAATGACCAACAGAGGAGAACATACAATATAATGACCAACAGAGGAGAACAGACAATATAATGACCAACAGAGGAGAACAGACAATATAATGACCAACAGAGGAGAACAGACAATATAATGACTAACAGAGAAGAACAGACAATGTAATGACCAACAGAGGAGAACAGACAATATAATGACCAACAGAGGAGAACAGACAATATAATGACCAACAGAGAACAGACAATATAATGACCAACAGAGGAGAACAGACAATATAATGACCAACAGAGGAGAACAGAAAATATAATGACCACTAGAGGACAACAGACAATAGAATGACCAACTGAGGAGAACAGACAATATAATGACCAACAGAGGACAACAGACAATATAATGACCAACAGAGGAGAAAATACAATAGAATGAACAACAGAGGAGAACAGACAATAGAATGACCAACAGAGGAGAACAGACAATATAATGACCAACAGAGGAGAACAGACAATATAATGACCAACAGAGGAGAACAGACAATATAATGACCAACAGAGGAGAACAGACAATATAATGACCAACAGAGGAGAACAGACAATATAATGACCAACAGAGGAGAACAGACAATATAATGACCAACAGAGGAGAACAGACAATATAAAGATCAACAAAGGAGAACAGACAATAGAATGACCAACAGAGGAGAACATACAATAGAATGACCAACAGAGGAAAACAGACAATAGAATGACCAACAGAGGAGAACAGACAATATAATGACCAACAGAGGAGAACAGACAATATAAAGATCAACAAAGGAGAACAGACAATAGAATGACCAACAGAGGAGAACATACAATAGAATGACCAACAGAGGAAAACAGACAATAGAATGACCAACAGAGGAGAACAGACAATATAATGACCAACAGTGGACAACAGGCAATATAATGACCAACAGAGGAGAACAGAAAATATAATGACCAACAGAGGAGAACAGACAATATAATGACCAACAGAGGAGACCAGACAATATAATGACCAACAGAGGAGAACAGACAATAGAATGACCAGCAGAGCAGAACAGACAATAGAATGACCAACAGAGGAGAACAGACAATATAATGACCAACAGAGGAGAACAGACAATATAATGACCAACAGAGGAGAACAGACAATATAAAGATCAACAAAGGAGAACAGACAATAGAATGACCAACAGAGGAGAACATACAATAGAATGACCAACAGAGGAAAAGAGACAATAGAATGACCAACAGAGGAGAACAGACAATATAATGACCAACAGTGGACAACAGGCAATATAATGACCAACAGAGGAGAACAGACAATATAATGACCAACAGAGGAGAACAGACAATATAATGACCAATAGAGAACAAACAATATAATGACCAACGGAGGAGAACAGGATATATAATGACCAACAGAGGAGAACAGACAATATAATGACCAACAGAGAACAGACAATATAATGACCAACAGAGGAGAACAGACAATATAATGACCAACAGAGAACAGACAATATAATGACCAACAGAGGAGAACAGACAATATAATGACCAACAGAGGAGACCAGACAATATAATGACCAACAGAGGAGAACAGACAATAGAATGACCAGCAGAGCAGAACAGACAATAGAATGACCAACAGAGGAGAACAGACAATATAATGACCAACAGTGGACAACAGGCAATATAATGACCAACAGAGGAGAACAGACAATATAATGACCAACAGAGGAGAACAGACAATATAATGACCAACAGAGGAGAACAGACACTATAATGACCAACAGAGGAGAACAGACAATATAATGACCAACAGAAGAGAACAGACAATATAATGACCAACAGAGGAAAACAGACAATATAATGACCAACAGAGGAGAACAGACAATATAATGACCAACAGAAGAGAACAGACAATATAATGACCAACAGAGGAGAACAGACAATATAATGACCAAAGAGGACAGCCGGGAATATAATGACCAACAGAGGAGAACAGACAATATAATGACCAACAGAGGAGAACAGACAATATAATAACTAACAGAGAAGAACAGACAATGTAATGACCAACAGAGGAGAACAGACAATATAATGACCAACAGAGGAGAACAGACAATATAATGACCAAAGAGGACAGCCGGGAATATAATGACCAACAGAGGAGAACAGACAATATAATGACCAACAGAGGAGAACAGACAATATAATAACTAACAGAGAAGAACAGACAATGTAATGACCAACAGAGGAGAACAGACAATATAATGACCAACAGAGGAGAACAGACAATATAATGACCAACAGAGAACAGACAATATAATGACCAACAGAGGAGAACAGACAATATAATGACCAACAGAGGAGAACAGACAATATAATGACCAACAGAGGAGAACAGACAATATAATGACCAACAGAGGAGAACAGACAATATAATGACCAACAGAGGAGAACAGACAATATAATGACCAACAGAGAACAGACAATATAATGACCAACAGAGGAGAACAAACAATTTAATGACTAACAGAGGATAACAGACAATATAATGACCAACAGAGGAGAACAGACAATATAATGACCAACAGAGGAGAACAGACAATATAATGACCAACAGAGGAGAACAGACAATATAATGACCAACAGAGGAGAACAGACAATATAATGACTAACCGAGGAGAACAGACAATATAATGACCAACAGAGGAGAACAGACAATATAATGACCAACAGAGGAGAACAGACAATATAATGACCAACAGAGAACAGACAATATAATGACCAACAGAGGAGAACAGACAATATAATGACCAACAGAGAACAGACAATATAATGATCAACAGAGGAGAACAGACAATATAATGACCAACAGAGGAGAACAGACAATATAATGACCAACAGAGGAGAACAGACAATATAATGACCAACAGAGAACAGACAATATAATGACCAACAGAGGAGAACAGACAATATAATGACCAACAGAGGAGAACAGACAATATAATGACCAACAGAGGAGAACAGACAATATAATGACCAACAGAGGAGAACAGACAATATAATGACTAACCGAGGAGAACAGACAATATAATGACCAACAGAGGAGAACAGACAATATAATGACCAACAGAGAACAAACAATATAATGACCAACAGAGGAGAACAGACAATATAATGACCAACAGAGGAGAACAGACAATATAATAACCAACAGAGGAGAACAGACAATATAATGACCAACAGAGGAGAACAGACAATATAATGACCAACAGAGGATAACAGACAATATAATGACAAACAGAGGAGAACAGACAATATAATGACCAACAGAGGAGAACAGACAATATAATGACCAACAGAGGAGAACAGACAATATAATGACCAACAGAGAACAGACAATATAATGACCAACAGAGGAGAACAGACAACATAATGACCAACAGAGAACAGACAATATAATGATCAACAGAGGAGAACAGACAATATAATGACCAACAGAGGAGAACAGACAATATAATGACCAACAGAGGAGAACAGACAATATAATGAAAAACAGAGGAGAACATACAATATAATGACCAACAGTGGACAACAGGCAATATAATGACCAACAGAGGAGAACAGACAATATAATGACCAACAGAGGAGAACAGACAATATAATGACCAATAGAGAACAAACAATATAATGACCAACGGAGGAGAACAGGATATATAATGACCAACAGAGGAGAACAGACAATATAATGACCAACAGAGGAGAACAGACAATATAATGACCAACAGAGAACAGACAATATAATGACCAACAGAGGAGAACAGACAATATAATGACCAACAGAGGAGACCAGACAATATAATGACCAACAGAGGAGAACAGACAATAGAATGACCAGCAGAGCAGAACAGACAATAGAATGACCAACAGAGGATAACAGACAATATAATGACCAACAGTGGACAACAGGCAATATAATGACCAACAGAGGAGAACAGACAATATAATGACCAACAGAGGAGAACAGACACTATAATG
This sequence comes from Bathymodiolus brooksi, assembly GCA_963680875.1. Taxonomy (NCBI): domain Eukaryota; kingdom Metazoa; phylum Mollusca; class Bivalvia; order Mytilida; family Modiolidae; genus Bathymodiolus; species Bathymodiolus brooksi. The sequence goes on from OY804581.1 coordinate 47,972,128, forward strand.
ACCAACAGAGGAGAACAGACAATATAATGACCAACAGAAGAGAACAGACAATATAATGACCAACAGAGGAAAACAGACAATATAATGACCAACAGAGGAGAACAGACAATATAATGACCAAAGAGGACAGCCGGGAATGTAATGACCAACAGAGGAGAACATACAATATAATGACCAACAGAGGAGAACAGACAATATAATGACCAACAGAGGAGAACAGACAATATAATGACCAACAGAGGAGAACAGACAATATAATGACTAACAGAGAAGAACAGACAATGTAATGACCAACAGAGGAGAACAGACAATATAATGACCAACAGAGGAGAACAGACAATATAATGACCAACAGAGAACAGACAATATAATGACCAACAGAGGAGAACAGACAATATAATGACCAACAGAGGAGAACAGAAAATATAATGACCACTAGAGGACAATAGACAATAGAATGACCAACTGAGGAGAACAGACAATATAATGACCAACAGAGGACAACAGACAATATAATGACCAACAGAGGAGAAAATACAATAGAATGAACAACAGAGGAGAACAGACAATAGAATGACCAACAGAGGAGAACAGACAATATAATGACCAACAGAGGAGAACAGACAATATAATGACCAACAGAGGAGAACAGACAATATAATGACCAACAGAGGAGAACAGACAATATAATGACCAACAGAGGAGAACAGACAATATAATGACCAACAGAGGAGAACAGACAATATAATGACCAACAGAGGAGAACAGACAATATAAAGATCAACAAAGGAGAACAGACAATAGAATGACCAACAGAGGAGAACATACAATAGAATGACCAACAGAGGAAAACAGACAATAGAATGACCAACAGAGGAGAACAGACAATATAATGACCAACAGTGGACAACAGGCAATATAATGACCAACAGAGGAGAACAGACAATATAATGACCAACAGAGGAGAACAGACAATATAATGACCAACAGAGGAGACCAGACAATATAATGACCAACAGAGGAGAACAGACAATAGAATGACCAGCAGAGCAGAACAGACAATAGAATGACCAACAGAGGAGAACAGACAATATAATGACCAACAGAGGAGAACAGACAATATAATGACCAACAGAGGAGAACAGACAATATAAAGATCAACAAAGGAGAACAGACAATATAATGACCAACACAGGAGAACATACAATAGAATGACCAACAGAGGAAAACAGACAATAGAATGACCAACAGAGGAGAACAGACAATATAATGACCAACAGTGGACAACAGGCAATATAATGACCAACAGAGGAGAACAGACAATATAATGACCAATAGAGAACAAACAATATAATGACCAACGGAGGAGAACAGGATATATAATGACCAACAGAGGAGAACAGACAATATAATGACCAACAGAGAACAGACAATATAATGACCAACAGAGGAGAACAGACAATATAATGACCAACAGAGAACAGACAATATAATGACCAACAGAGGAGAACAGACAATATAATGACCAACAGAGGAGACCAGACAATATAATGACCAACAGAGGAGAACAGACAATAGAATGACCAGCAGAGCAGAACAGACAATAGAATGACCAACAGAGGAGAACAGACAATATAATGACCAACAGTGGACAACAGGCAATATAATGACCAACAGAGGAGAACAGACAATATAATGACCAACAGAGGAGAACAGACAATATAATGACCAACAGAGGAGAACAGACACTATAATGACCAACAGAGGAGAACAGACAATATAATGACCAACAGAAGAGAACAGACAATATAATGACCAACAGAGGAAAACAGACAATATAATGACCAACAGAGGAGAACAGACAATATAATGACCAACAGAAGAGAACAGACAATATAATGACCAACAGAGGAGAACAGACAATATAATGACCAAAGAGGACAGCCGGGAATATAATGACCAACAGAGGAGAACAGACAATATAATGACCAACAGAGGAGAACAGACAATATAATAACTAACAGAGAAGAACAGACAATGTAATGACCAACAGAGGAGAACAGACAATATAATGACCAACAGAGGAGAACAGACAGTATAATGACCAAAGAGGACAGCCGGGAATATAATGACCAACAGAGGAGAACAGACAATATAATGACCAACAGAGGAGAACAGACAATATAATAACTAACAGAGAAGAACAGACAATGTAATGACCAACAGAGGAGAACAGACAATATAATGACCAACAGAGGAGAACAGACAATAAAATGACCAACAGAGAACAGACAATATAATGACCAACAGAGGAGAACAGACAATATAATGACCAACAGAGGAGAACAGACAATATAATGACCAACAGAGGAGAACAGACAATATAATGACCAACAGAGGAGAACAGACAATATAATGACCAACAGAGGAGAACAGACAATATAATGACCAACAGAGGAGAACAGACAATATAATGACCAACAGAGGAGAACAGACAATATAATGACTAACCGAGGAGAACAGACAATATAATGACCAACAGAGGAGAACAGACAATATAATGACCAACAGAGGAGAACAGACAATATAATGACCAACAGAGAACAGACAATATAATGACCAACAGAGGAGAACAGACAATATAATGACCAACAGAGAACAGACAATATAATGATCAACAGAGGAGAACAGACAATATAATGACCAACAGAGGAGAACAGACAATATAATGACCAACAGAGGAGAACAGACAATATAATGACCAACAGAGAACAGACAATATAATGACCAACAGAGGAGAACAGACAATATAATGACCAACAGAGGAGAACAGACAATATAATGACCAACAGAGGAGAACAGACAATATAATGACCAACAGAGGAGAACAGACAATATAATGACTAACCGAGGAGAACAGACAATATAATGACCAACAGAGGAGAACAGACAATATAATGACCAACAGAGAACAAACAATATTATGACCAACAGAGGAGAACAGACAATATAATGACCAACAGAGGAGAACAGACAATATAATAACCAACAGAGGAGAACAGACAATATAATGACCAACAGAGGAGAACAGACAATATAATGACCAACAGAGGATAACAGACAATATAATGACAAACAGAGGAGAACAGACAATATAATGACCAACAGAGGAGAACAGACAATATAATGACCAACAGAGGAGAACAGACAATTATAATGACCAACAGAGAACAGACAATATAATGACCAACAGAGGAGAACAGACAATATAATGACCAACAGAGAACAGACAATATAATGATCAACAGAGGAGAACAGACAATATAATGACCAACAGAGGAGAACAGACAATATAATGACCAACAGAGGAGAACAGACAATATAATGAAAAACAGAGGAGAACAGACAATATAATGACCAACAGAGGGGAACAGACAATAGAATGACCAGCAGAGGAGAACAGACAATAGAATAACCAGCAGAGGAGAACAGGCAATATAATGACCAACAGAGGAGAACAGACAATAGAATGACCAGCAGAGGAGAACAGACAATAGAATGACCAGCAGAGGAGAATAGACAATAGAATGCCAAACAGAACAAGATGAAGGGACAAACAATAATCGATAACACACTACATAAAAAACTAAACACCGAGCAACAAGAACCCCACTAGACACCGGAGGTGAACTCAGGTCCTCTGGAAGGGTAGGAAATCCGACTTCATTTGTTAATGTTGGCACGTCTGTTAAGCAGTAGACTGTCGAATATGTTTAAATAAATCACCTCTTTTGGTGACTTTGGTCGATTTACGCTATCCTCCTTAGGTACTTTGGCTTACTTACTCACAAGGACTTTTAAATTATGCGGTTTTCCCATCGTTTGGCTATGATCGGCGTACCCGATGAAGGCTATTCCAGAAATGTGTCGTGGCATGTTTATTTTTACTGGACTTGATTATATGGGTAACTCGACGGCTGTCTTATACGCAACATGATTTGCTTACCCTTTGCGAGGACCCGGATGCACCCCCGTTTTTCTTGGTGGGTCCATGTTGTTCATCGATTTAGTTGTCTGTGTTGTGTTTTGTTTGTCTTGTCAGTTTAACGTTGCCAGTGTTTCTAGATTGTCCATTCTGCGGTTTTCTCTAACGTTTATTTAATTAAATCAGTTTCAACAATAGATCACTACGTTCATCGGATAACGTCACCAACTGACATGACATGACCATAAATAAATAAACTTTCCAAACTATTTTTTCCCCATAGTATAATCTTCCTAAATTTTCCATTGCATGTTGTAATTTGAATGAATATATCATAAACACGGAATCAAAACACACATATTACATTAATAACATGTTATTATGATGTCACTTCTAATGTGTACTTCCTGTAACTGTATGATATGAAAAGGTATCATATATAATGTATCATTTAACATGTTGTATCAGATAGCTGTCAAATTGTAAACAAATGTATGATTAGTATACCATCTCCACACGAATATGCACAAGTAGGCGGTCGGCCATTAGTTTCATGTTACGTGATAAAATATCATATCTGTTAATGAAGCTGTATCTTTATACAGTGCATTTGGTTGATAAATGATTCATCATTATGATGAGGGGCCGGTGTGGTCGTGATCGTATGGTAATTGGATTGACAACTACATGTGCAATCAGTGTGTATCACTACTAAAGTTGGGAGTTCGAACCCCGTTCACGGCGAGGTGTACTCGATACAACAGTATGTAATAAAGTTTGTCAGTGGCTTGCGACAGATCGGTGGTTTTCACCGGGTACTCCGGTTTCCTCCACCAATAAAACTGATCGCCACGATATAACTGAAATATGGTTGCAAGTGGCGTTAAACACTACAACCATAAACCTTGTGTCCTGTCTGATATATAAACGATGGTTGCGTCCATCGGCTTTCGTTCGTGGAATTGATGTTGTAAATATGGCAACTTCTGTGTCGCGGGCGTTAGATGTGTTGTGTATGATGTTCGAGATTATTCTTTATGACAGCGCTGTTGGCCCGGTTATATGCGGGGGTTGGCATTTTGCTCGCATGTTGGAGGCACATGCGTGGTTGCACCGTTTCGCTGGGAGGGATGGTTTGGATCCATATGACTAGTTTATCCCCTCCACGTATTATTGAAGTACCTATACCAAGCAAGGAAAGTGAGCAGTCGTGTATTTGTGGGTAAGGCGTATCGATTTGTGTCTCTATGTGCGATTTTTTAATTGGATTTTGGAAATGTTCCGATAGTGTGGTATTTTCTTGATTTTCATTTTCTTGTTTTATCAAATTTAGAATATAGGATATAGAATGCATTTTCATTTATTTAGATAAATCATAAAATTAGTTAAAAACAAAATACAATTCATGCATATTATTAACTTAAGTACAATATCACATTATAAATAACATTAAAAGTAGTTACCTCAATATAAAAATACCAAACTAGAGTCTCACATGAGCCTATATTGCTCACCAGGTAATCACGATTTATCCAACCATTGTCCATGGTATTATATTCTAAATTATGATATCCCAGGACTTGAACGTAATCAACTCGGGGCATCCATTAGTACAAAATTAATTCTTCATATAACAATTTTTCTTCTGATAAAATGAATTTTCATTCTTGGCTCTTCAGAAGATTTTAAATCTTTTTTTCACATCACGGCCTACTTTAAATATTTGAGACTGGGGTTCTAGATGTCCACCATTGCATGGTTTAGCCTAAATATCACAATGATTAATGTCTTTAGAAATAATTTCGCCATTGTAATCTATGGTTATATGTTGATACAACTTGCCCTTGATTCTGTCCGTCTGGACATTTTGTATACTTGGAAATGTATATCGTAATTTGATATCCACATTTTTATTTTTTATAGTGATGATTTATGTCATAAGACTAGCTTTTAAAAAAATGATCTTTTAACATTTTAAAATTTTAGACCACAAGAGGCTGGACCTATTAGAAACTTGATTCTTTTGTGTTCGTGATTGAATCTACATAACACAATAATGATTCGTATTATTTACAATATTATTTTCATCACTGGTTCTTCTGAAAAAAAATATATTTTGTTATTTGCTTTTGTTATTGTTCCGATAGTGTGGTATTATTTTATTATTCATATTAAAACAAATCTATTTTGCAGTGCATGCTATATTTATAACCACAGGGTGCATGTTCGCATAATTTTAGCTATTTATAGATTTATAACTATATATGCAATCAGTGCCCATCGCCACAAACGTTGTGAGTTCGAATCTCGCTCAGGCGAGGTGTACTCGATACAACATTATGAGATAAAGTTACAGTAGCTCTGTTGTGTTTTCCTGGTACTCTGGTTTCCTTCACCAATAAAACTGACCGCCACGATATAACTGAAAAATTGTTGAAAATGGCGTTTAACAATAACCCTAACCCATGGAGGTAATCCTTTGTGGAAGCTTGAATCTGCAAATCACAAAGATGATTTACAAGATCTAAGCATCATAATGATAATGTTGGTCAAATATTGTATCATTTCTATTGCAGTTAATTAAGAATGTTTTTCTAAATTTTAATTTCAAATTTAATTGATATTCCCTTAATACTGCCTCGTCATGAAGGAACAACTTCATTTGAGCAAATATGAATCTCCTCTATCCATGGGCCTTACCTGTCAAGCTTAGTTACAGTTGGTTGAGCAATTTTGAATTAGTTGATTAAAATGTGAAAAAAGTAAAGAAAAGGTACAACGGATGCCAAGTGATACTAGTTCACTTGTTCTTTGGCCAAATAACATAAACAAGTACAATTATAACACATAGTATATCAATATATATAAAAAACAACAGAAGTAATAGAAAAACTAGCATTGTTATTAGGTGTTGATGGGTCATGTGATAAAACAAAATAGAAAACAACCAAAATTGTCAAAATTTATTTAGATTTAAACTTGTTTAGATTTCATATATTCCTTTCCTGGACATTGTAGTCATCATAAAATAAATAAATTAAAAGTGACATTGTAAGCTGTTCACAAGATGTCCACGAAATTCTTACATGAAACGTATATATTTGATTTTATGGAAATTGTTGTTCATATTTAAGCAAATGATTAGTATTTGAGATCGATCAAAAAAAACAAAAAACAAAAACAAAACAAAAAACAAAAACAAAATTAAAACAAAATTATAAAATAAAGTGACAAACATATATAATTCATCATAACACTGAATCTATCTTATTTCAAAATTTAATATAATATCGGCACCTACGAAGTTTGTCTTATTTTGAAATAATAACCTGTGATAATACATTTCTCTGACGTCACACTATTGTTCGAACAGTGGATTATGTTTAAGAATCTACAGTTCATTCTTTTGTTCTTGAATATGCAAACTATAATATATAATTTTATTTGTTATTTTATTATGCTTTCTTTCATGTACTATCTCATAATCTTTGTCAACCTTAATGTTCAATTATTGAGCTTTCTTTAATAAAGTATTTCGTATATGAACTTTAACCTTTTACTGTTTTAGGCTTAAAAACGTGTATCGAACCACTGCAGGGTTTTTTGACATTCAATACTTCCATCTAACCACTCGGCTACGGTGACCACACTACTATGCTCTATAATTAGTAAATATTACTCTTGATAGTAAGCTTTGTTAAAAAAAAATATCAACAATTTGTATAAAAAAGCAATTGATCAATATATACAAGACACAATACAAGTATTTCAGATCTGGCATAATTTATGTTCAGAACTGACGAGTATGTGAACTTTTAAAATATATTCTCGCAGAACAAAAACAACTAACGAACCAACCACAACTAATAACAAATCAGAAAGACCACAGGTGAACATTTGGGACACTTGAAAGACCTCTGAAATATCTAAATATAAACGATTCTTTTCACTTGAAAGACCTTGAAATATCTAAATATAAACGATTCTTTTCACTTGAAAGACCTTGAAATATCTAAATATAAACGAAAATCGAAAGCACGAATGCCGGTAATATTTTGTTGTTTAACTGTTGTTAATTGTGGCTTATTTAGCTTTCTGAATATTAAAAAGGTAAAAAATAAAATGAAAACACTGTTGTAGATGGAAATGTATTATGTAAGAGAATACACTTCAACTTGTAGATTCTTAAAAATAATCAACTCGGGTCTCGTTGATTATTTTCAAGAATCTACAGTTGGAGTATATTCTCCATTAAATAATTCATACATTAATAAATGAAAGGCGAAATATGATCCATGAGAACATGGTCTTGTTATAATTAGCTATAATCTTAGAAATACATTTCCTACACGATTGTCCAAACCACCGGTCAGTACGTTTAGCATTGACATGGTTAGCAAGATATATTTATTATCAAAATTTACATTTCGTAAATAATGAATTATGTATGGATTAATGTAGTTTAAAACTACAGAACATGATTACTTGTCTGTGACTAATACATTCAAAATTATAAAAAGTTGTAAATTGGTCAACATTGCTGGAAACAATCTCACTTTATATTTAAGATATTACTTAAATAACAATTTGATGGATTAAAATATAAATTTTGCACAATGAAATAAAAATACGATATAAATATGTATAAATATTCTAAAATGTTCATAGCACAATGAAATAAAAATACGATATAAACATGTAAAATTATGAGTAATATAGAAAAATATATCACAATTGATCAATTGGTGTCAATAATCAGATAAGAATGGACAAATTTAAGCACAGTATGCTACTCTAAAAATAAATAAATATATATGCCTATTACATTATATTGAAATAACTATTGTTGACTATATAATATTTCTATTGTTAAACTTTACAATGATATAATTGAATATAATATCAATTAATATTTGTATCTACATATGAAACACAAGGAACACACAGACATTTGTAAGAAGAGTTTAAAGATACCAAAGTAATCAGAATTCTTAAATAATACTTTGGTGTCTTCAAACTTTTCTTAGTGTTATGAAATGGATACATTAGTATAATGGCTCAACAGCCATTCTTGAATACTCATTGACAATGGAATTGTTGTCTTGAGAATATATTTACAGTTATTTGATTAATTACAATATGGAAATGATACAACATTACCTATGATTTGAATCTGAATTTGAAGTTTGGTGTTTAACGCCACTTTAAGCAATATTTCAGCTATATCATGACAACCAGTCTTAGTGGTAGAGGGAGCCGGAGTACTCGGAGAGAACCACCGACCCTGGACAAGCAACTGGTAAACTTTATCACTTGCGGCTGCGAGTCGAGTGCACCCTTTTTTGTAATTTACAAAGCTGGGCGCGAACCCACGCCGTATTGGTGATATACTTGTATGAGCTGTTAGATCCAACGACCTAACTCATTGAGCCACCCGGGCCTCGTTCATATACCTATATATTACTATAAATGGGTCATGAAAATATACAGACATGTTCTTATACACTTCTTGTACAATGGTGCATTCCTCAATTTCAAAAATGTCGAAAATAGAAATAGACATCATCCGAAAATATTAAAGAAAAAGAACATACTTATGAATGTATATTGCACAGTGAAACGTGCTTACAACGAATCTCTTTGAGACCAATGCTTGTGTTCAGAATAAACAGATGTTCGTTTTATGCAGATTAAGTCAACAAAGCCTTCCTACATTGGCACTTTATTTAAAGTTTGGTTTATATAGGTTTCCAGTTTATTCATGGTTCGGCTTAGAATTATTTCAGTGTATAAGGTATTGATCGTTCTAACTATCTATCTTTAACATTTGTTTATAGTAGTTGTGTATCATCGTGTAAATAACCAAAGACTCACTGTACACAACACGACGCATATCTAAAACAAATTAACAAAAATCACAAACACAAATAAATATATAAATTAATGAAGGCATCAAAAATATTGAAATACATCTATTTGATATATACATATATATTTATAGTATTGTTTTGACAGAAATGACTTCTCAAAGCAATATCGCATCGGGGACAAAGTCTGAGATACGAGATGCGATCCATTTCAAGAAAAAATCCTCAATGATATTATGTTGGTCGCTGATTCGTCAAGGCGAACCCAGTGACGTCAATGTAACGACACAAAGTTCAATGATAATTTTTCATATCACGTATGTCGCTAGTTAAACATAGAATAGCAGTAGCTATGAAGGTCGAGACAGGCATGATCGCTAGTATCACAACGAGCCCGATAGGATGATACTTTTCAGTATCAGAGTCAGTACGTTGATGCTGAACATATCCGTACGTGAGATCAACGGAAAGTGTAAGCGTTATCGATATACTATCGTGTGTAAAGATCAAAGAGAATATTGACATATCGATAAAATGTTACCATTTACACTAGGCGATACCCCTCATCGTCGATCTCATGCTTCTTCTTTGTTTTCCGTTTTGGCTGTTTAGGTCGAGGCGGTGGTGGATAAAGATGAGATTTAACAAGACACCCCTTTCGGTCGTATGACTCTATCAAATTCCTCCACACACTGTTACATTTCAGCAAATATTTGTTACCTTATTAGATAAAAAAAAAAAATCAAATATGAGCGATTTAATAAGGTATATATAAACTGCAGCCTTGTATGTAGTCCAACAATAGATTATGAAAATATATTAATGTTAATTATAATTCATAAGAATAGTTTCTTCTATTAACTATGATATATCAAGCATCAAGAACAGTTGAAGCTTACAAAATATCTAGAAGACGCAATAAAAAATCAATAGATTAACAAAAGCTGTTTTCCTTTTCACAGATTCAGGGAAGAAAATAGTTAGGTAATTAATATCCATTTGCGTACGTTCAACATTAAAACTACTTTGTAATATGACCATTGCTTGTTGTTGGGGTTGTGTGTCATCATGAAGAAATTACCGCATAAATGAACCAACTTTACAGGTTGAAAGAGGGTATTTGAATATGTTTCTGAGAAAATTATTGGCAGATTTAAACTTCCATGTTAACTATAATGGTTTGGAGAGAAATATTTACCTCTAGCATAAACTGATACACTTGACTTCACTTTGACTATAGATATGTTCCGTTTGTCGGAATCATAATCCGATCCTTTCCTCATTGATGACTGTTCAACTGGTTTGTAACAAGAGTAACAAGACGGGTGCCACATATAGAGCAGGAACTGCTTACCCTTCCAGAGTATATGAATTCATCCTAGGCTTTTGGTGGGGTTCGCATTGCTTAATCTTTAACTTTCTATGTAGTGTTTTGTTTAGATCATTGTTTGTTCGATTTCGTTTGGCCATGGTGTTTCCGTCAATTTGCATAACATAATAAATAAATAAACATCATGTGTCTCTAACCATTTTGCGTGTCTTATAATATCGTATAGATAATATACCACCTTGAACAAAAGTTTAAATATATCCTACCTATGATAAACAATCCTTTCTTTGCTCGGGTAAGTGCTACGTTAATCTGGTGCATGTCGATGATGAATCCAAGGTTTTGAGCACACCAACCTAATGTTGGATTCTTCTCTATTCTGTATTCTGGTAATGATCTCACCAAGCTAAATATAACATAATCCCATTCACCACCTACAAAATTCCTCAAAATACTTCAATTTCCATAATGAATGCAGTATTGTATTAGAAAAAACAGTACTTCATAGACAGTAGAAATGAACATGGACAGCAAAAAGATAATTGATATATGTATATGAGGTTAATCATTTTGAAGTAAAACAGAAGCACGATCAAAAATATAATATATCTATATTTGCTGAAATATGTGCGTTGATTGTTGACGTCATTTCCGTTTTGTTTTCATGTGTATGCTATAATTTAATTTTTGGCTTATACCAAATTTGAATTAATGAAGCTAATATGTTCTAAGACTTGTTTTTTTTACCGTTCAGTACCTCAAATCAACCTTTGATATATTATTGTTCCATTTTAATAATGTAATATGTGTCATTTTAATTTGACAATTTTATAGCTTGTGCTTTAAATAAAATTTAACCCCAAGTTTAAAGACTGAACAAGAAGAATAAGGATATAGGTATTTTGCATGCGTTGTCCATAGCAAAGATTATATATAAACCAAATATACTTATAGCATATTTACAGAAAATACTAATTCTATGGAATGTAGCACTACATATGAATTAAGATATAATGCCATACGCATCGGTTAACCTCGCCACAAAGTTCCTGTCCCATGCAAGGACCTGCATTTCCATCGGTGTTCAAAATGTTGAGGTCTTTTTTGTGTTCAATATATAGAGGTGATAGCTATTTTTTTTTATTTTTCTTATATATTAAAGACATTGTTGACAATTAATGTAAAATATATAAAACATCTCAAATAAACATGAATAAAATAATAACGGTATAAAATCAACGTTGGAATACATTGACAGAAAGCACCTTATCATATAATGTCTATGCATCAACACATGCATACTCTATTTGGTTTTCATTGGTGTAGTATATGTCTGTGAACCTGAGATGTTGAGTTAAATCTCACCATCTGTTACCAAGTACATTGCACTAACCTTGACTGGCGACTACAGTATTGACATTAACACCATTATAACCTGCCTTTGTCAGTGATTCACGAATAGCAGCACACTGGTCATTGTATTGGGACATTATGTTCACTGTTATGTTTGAAGATCTGAATATTTTCTCATTTTCGACAAGATGTCGGTATATTTTTACCTGTAATATTTAAAAATCAAACATACAAAAATATCGTTGCATTGTGATTATTTAGGATACACACAACTGTAGTGAAATATTAATTGTACCACGGTTTGAACAAATGAAAATCATGTCAAGATATGTTTTATTGGTGGCTGGGTGTGCGGATTGCCACTTTCAACAATATTTCAGTTATATCGTGACGGACAGTTTTATTGGAGGAAATAGGAATGTCTGAAGATAACCACAGACCTGCCGCATGTCACTGACAAGCTATCACATAATCTTATATGGAGTACACCTCGTAACGAGCAGGATTCGAACTCACAACGTTAGAGGGGATTGGCACTGATTGGATCGGTAGTTGTAAATCCAACTACCATACGATCACGATCACGACGGCACCCATGATAATCAATGATGCATTTGATTAACTGCGTACAATCAGATTATATAAAACGTATATCAATATCGTTTTTGTGTAAATTACTTGTAAATGTATGACCCCTCCCCACAACATTTTTTTTCATGTTTCACAACAAATTAATGCACATCATCTAGAGCAACTGACTAACAAACTTCTATTTACTTTTATTGACAACCCTTTCCATGTTACATTTAATCCGTTGAACATCTTTGTAGCCCAACCATTTCTACCCTTTAATGTACATTGTACGTGGAAATGACATAGCAAATAAATAAAATTAAAGCATTTAAACTACTGGTATATTGTGAAGTAAACATTTAATTAAATAAACTTACAACTTGTTTTACTTCTTCTGTATTTCGCCTAGAATTCTCGTTCCCTTCCTCAGTGCTCACTGGTAAAATTTCCTCCTCGCCGTAAATGTGACAGAATATTGTTCTCTTATCTTTATCAAACCATGCCATCAATGGCCGGTCTTCCACATATGATTTTGAGTTTACATCGGTTTTTAATTTGCCGAGATAGAATGTATTTGATGGAAATTCACAGATGCTTGGATGCTACAAAAAGTACTAATATATTACTGTAGCGCTCAATACGATAAATAAATAACATAATAAAATCATTGATTATTGAACAAATATATATATGCTTTTCTTAAGGAATATTTGAAATTGATGAACAGGTTATACGATATAACCTGGTTTGGGTCAGTCTATGCTTAATAAACCGCGAAGCGGTATATGAAAAGCGTAAGCTGACCAAAACAAGGTTATGCAAGTATAACCTGTTCAAGAATTTCGAATATTCCTTATAATTAAATTTTTTACTACACAATTTAATGATTCCTCAATTTTAATTACGATTATTTCATGTGATTATTTGAATTTGTGTTTGGTGGATGAACACGTTGGTGACGTCACAATACCAACCCAGGTTATCGAGTATAGCCAAAATTTTCTCCAGGTGGATTAGCCAATCAGATTGAAATATTCAAATCAAATTAAATTATATTTAAATAAATGTTAGAGAATACCGACAATCCAAAGACGCTGGCAACGTTAGGTACGCAAGACGAAGACAAACAAAACCAAACCACAACACAATATTTGTTGAGCACCACTATACGTAAACAAACACAAATAATATAAATAAGATATAAGGCCTCCTACAAACAAACACACATAACGTAAATAAGATATGAGCCCTCCTACAAACAAACACACATAACGTAAATAAGATATAAGCCCTTATACAAACAAACTGGGGATAAAGACGTACAAAACATGGTTTTTATACGGAAATTGTAGCGGACATCACAATACGGAACTCAGAACGTAACTTTAGATTGTGTCTATTGTACAACTAAATTGATTGATTGATTGATTGATTGATTATTGTTTTTAAAACACCTAACAAGCAGTATTTTAGCTATGGAAGTATATACATATAAACTATATAGAAGGAAGGAATGGATAGGTGAAGTGGTCACCATACATTTCGTGTTTTTATAGCGGCTACAATGCGCCTACCCTTTCTTTAAATAAAAATAACCGAAGAGATCTTCAGCATGTAGGGTAGGTTGTACTCTCCATGCATATTACCTATTACAGTCCACGATCAGGATTTCCGTTATATAACCTGACACCCGCGGACGCGCTGTACAAATAAAAACAACATTGCAAGATGTTGGGTTTTAATATGTTATGAATGAAGTTTTCTTTTGCTGGTGGAAATTAAGAAGGTAACGTATTTGATATTGAACTAATTAATATTGTTTTTTTTTATATCTACGTACTAAATAAATTAGCCACAAACTACTTTATTCAATGAATATGTAAAAGACATTCATGCAATATTACGATAAATACAAATTATTTACCATTCGATATTGGAATTGTAATTGTACAATACGTTCGTCATCTTTATATCTCTCAAAGAGGGATTTCTGGAGACCAAGACGTCTTGCCTCTGGACAAACAACTATCGGTTGCAGCTGCATATGGTCACCAATCAAAACTACTTGTTTTGCCCTCGTTGCAATGATGGTTGCAATAGCTTCAGGTTCGGTACACATTCCACATTCATCAATTATGACTTGAAATATCCTATCTTGCATACCCTTCAACAGCTTCACATTAGTAGCCATTGCTGTTGTGCAAAATATCACATCATAGTGTGACAGCTCTTCTATTGTAGCTTCTTGTACGAGTTGCATATACGCCTTGATTTCTTCAATATCCACTAAAGTTGATTCGTTGATTTCGTCGGCAAATTTGTTCCCAGGTTGACGTATCAAATGATGAATTGAAATATCTTTTAAATTTTCATCAGTCTTGCTCTCTCTTGTCATATGCCTTGTTGAATAATCCCTTCCAGGAACGGGAAAGTCTAATCTCTCGATTGAGCTACCATATAAGCGAGCAATTTTGAGCTTGCTTTTCGTACCTCTTGTTAACCTCAAAAGTCGATCTGTTAGCATTAAATATAATAATCAGATTACATGTAGAAACAACCATTGTGTGTGTGTGTGTGTCTGAACATTAAACCCAACATTGCTAGAAATATATTTTTTGCACTAAAATAACAACACTTGTAATTTATGTAATATAACATTTTTTTAAATTGCTATTATTTCTGCCTAAAACTTATATAAGTGATCATCCGTTTTTGTGTAAACAATACATTACTTTCATTATATCATTACAAGTACCTGGGCAATCAGTACCTATCACCACTTAACTTGTACTCTCGAATCCCGTTCATGGCGAGATGTACTTGATACAACAATATGTGATCAAGTTTTTTCCAGGGACTTGTTATCAGTCGGTGGTTTCTCCGGGTACTGCTGTTTACTCCACCAATAAGACTGACCGCCACGATAGAACTGAAATATTGTTGAAAGTGGCATTTCAACACCATAAACCGAAACCTATTTTATCATCATCATTTTAAATTTGAATTTTAACTCACTAGCTACAAGGTCAACTGATTTGTTAGATGGTCCACAATATATAATCTGACTGTTTCCTCCTCCATTCTCTTCGATCTTCCTGTTGATGTCATTAAACAAAACAACCAGCTTGATACCCATAATGGTTTTGCCAGTACCTGTCAATGACATGTAGAATTTCTGTAGTTTCGTAACAAAGAAACAAAATAGTACAGTCTCGGAATAATTCGGAAATCCATTCAAATAATCGTGGAAACAGAGGAACAATAGATACCTCTAACACGTGACCTCTCACTTTCCTGGCCTGTCAAAAGCACTTCAATAAAATGTGGTGAGGTTATATGAAATCAAACCTCACCTTATTGTGATATGATGAAGTCATGCCAGTGTTTTCCATGGCTAAGTAAAATATTAACAATCACATATGACTAGATGTTGCGAGATGTTGCTACGTTTCTTGGCTAAATGACGAAAACTTTAATACCTAAATAGATAAAGTTTCAATGAGAGATGAAATACCAGAAAAATATGTTTACCTTAAATTAATGAAATGTTTAATTGATGTAACTAACAATTTCTTTTGTTTTAATGTTATACATTGAACAAACATATCGAAAACATCCATACACTATTGTCTTTAATTCAAACCATATGTCGAGGGCTAAGATAGAGGCAAACATCACTGAGAGAATACCCATATTATCCAAAAACCTGTATTAAAAGACCACCGCTGTAGTACACTATATTCTACTTACATTTTAAAGATTATATTTTATCCTGCAATTGTGTGATTTTCAGTAACAATAAAGGGGGTTAAATAAACTTCAGTGTTATTTAGTCATGGGTCTAATAAAGCTTTACGGTTTCTGATTCACGTAGAGCAACATAAAGAAACGGTAACAATATAAGCGCTGACGCTACAGATGACGCCAATGAAAACGGTTAAAACGACTCTTGTTTCAGCTATTTTCAGACAATTTGGCAGTTGTTTTGGACTTTTTGATATTGCAGGATAAACACAATTTACGTACATTATCGCTAAATATAAAATTAATTTGCACTCGCAGCGAAACAGTCTGTTTCTAAAGCTTGTACAAATAAAGTTTATATTTTCCGACAATGTATTTATATTGTATGTTTGAAACTCCGGTGATTGGCCTTTAAAGACATGTTTTACAGTATTGTATATATAATTGATAACAAAATTGTGTAATGTGTTCTAATGTCATACCTGGAGGTCCATGTATTAAACTGAATGTTGATTTCAGTGCCATTTTTATAGCTTTAGTTTGTTGGTTGTTATTCAATGGCAGACCGATATCTACATCACTGTCAGTTATATTTTGTATATGATCTTCATCTGAAAACAGTCAAAGGCATAATTAAATGAGATCGCCATAACTGGAATCTAGTGTAAACAAATGCAGTTTTGTTTATTCCTTTTATATAAAATAAGGTGTGCTTAATCAGTTGTCCAGGGAAAGAGACAAATCACAATAATACAAGAAAAACAAGTGCAAGTTCCATCGCAGTTAAAAAACGGTCTATTGTACTATGACATTTAATAGCTAACTAAAGATTTTTAATATAATAACCGATTATGGCTATCCAGCTTAGACTTTTTGGTTTTGCTTTAAGTTATTTGGCTTTCCAAGTTTTCAATTCTGAGCGTACCTGATCAAGGTTATTCCATACACGCGTCGCACAGGTTGACAACTAGCCCCGAGGGTACCATCCACCCAGGAGCCAGTGTTTGGCACTGATTTGGTTTATTAGATATTGTATGATTGAAATTTACAGTTCCTAAATAATGTAATTATAATCAAAACTAAGACATACATTCGTAGATGATTTTAGCCGAGTTTGGCGAAATAGTATTATTGAAATTTCACAGTTCCAAAATAATGTAATTATTATCAGAACCAAGATCTTCCTCCCGTAGACATAGATGACTTTAGTCGAGTTTTGCAGTTATGCTTAGGCAAATTGTTTTTTTTGCACATAAGCACTTTTAAGTCATTTGTCTTTACATTCATCTGACTTTGAGCATACATGATGGTTATTCCAGAAGCGCGTCGTGCGCATTAAATTACATATCTAAGAATCCCTATAGTTTGTTTGCAGTACGTCTATCGCCTTCGTTAATTAGCTATGTACCTTTGAACTCTTGCTTTGTATTAAAATGTACATGTATTGGCATTCTGTATAGACGTATCTGGAAGCAAAGCACGTGCAAATGCATATCGCTATAATTGTACTATAATTAATCACTAATTTGCATGTCATAATAATTCTGATGATGAAATAACAACGTTAATAGATCATTGTTTGTCCTTTTGTCCTTTTTCTTCTTTTGGTCATTGTGTTGTCTGTTCTTCTTTGATATACGGGTAATGATTACCCCTTTGGTATCTTCAAACTTTTCTTAATAAGACATTGCAACATTCCATTTATAGCTATCTAATGTATACAAACCTAGATTAGGTGGTTTTCTGTTCAAGGCTATCGCTTTTGCTAGAAGTGTCGATGTATTCAAACAGCCTACTTTTTCTTCAGTTCGCCTGTAAATTAGAATTTGTTTGCATAAATATTTGAAATTTATCGTCTATATTTGTATTAGAATTTCAAATGTTATGAGAAGAGTTTGAAGATACCAAAGGGGCAATCAGAATCCGTATATCGCAGAAGAACAGACAACACAATGACCAAAATGAAAAGTACAAAAGGACAAACAACGATCCACAAAACATACATATAAATCTAAAGATCGAGCAACACGAACCCCACTAAAAACCCGGGGTGAACTCAGGTGTTCCGGAAGGGTAAGCCGTTCCTGTTCCACTAGTGGCACCCGTCGTGTTAATCTAGTTACAAACCCGGTAATGAGTCGTGAATGAGGAAAGTACCAGGAAGTGCTTACGACAAGTGGAACATATCCATGGTCATTTGTGACACAGATATTCCATAACGGTCAACCAAGTCATGTTGACTTCAACTTTACCAAAAACAAACCCTTGGTGCAGTAGCTTCTGTCAACTACCTGGAGCTTCAAAATAAGTTTTTACTAGAATTTAAAAAAACAACCAAAATTAAGATGTTACACGTGTTACACTAGCTGGAGCAGGAACTGCTTACTCTTCTGAAGAACCATATTTTAATTCTGTTTTCAGTGGAGTTCGTGTTGCTCAATCTGTAGTGTTCTGTGTGGTAGTTTGTCGTTTTGTCCTTTTTACGACAATGTATTGTCTGTCCTTCGAAAAACATCATCTGATTAAAGCAATTACGTTTGATGATAAAGACTATAGACTCTCTTCTATGGATCTAAGATTATACACATGAAAATACTACTGTCATGTATAAATGTATACCGGGTATCGATTTTGCCACTGTTTCTACGAGTATTTCTAATTAGAATGTGGAACTCTTCTTACGATGTGGTAATTTTCGTTTTTCATTTAGCATGCTCACATGTGTTCTGTCACATATATCGTGTGTGCCTAAACCGGCTTATAATCTATGCTATAATCACACCACACAATGAGTATTTTGATTATAATTTGTCAATTTAATGTCTAGCTGACGGTGGCCACCATAACTTTACCGTCACGGATTACATGTGTCACAACTTTACCGTCACGGATTACATGTGTCATAACTTTACCGTCAAGAATTACATGTGTCACAACTTTCCATTGATATGTTCCCTTTGTTGTAATCACTATAACGCTTTTCCTCATTCATGACTCACTATCAGATTTTTGATAAGCATAACACGATGAGTGCTACTAGTGGATCTCGAATTACTTACCCTTCTGAAGCACCTGGGTTTACCCTTGTGTTTATGGAGTTTGTGTTCACTTTCTTTATAGTGTTTTATAGATTGTTTGTCGTTTTTCTCCTTTTTCTTTTGGCCTTTGCATTGTCTGTCCTTCTCTAATTTATGGTTCCCGTTTATCCCTTTCGTATCTTTAAACCCTTTCTTATATAAGGTATATTAAACCATTATTATACTTTACATACATTTTTACTTTGTAGAAATATTAAGAAAATTTGTCTGTTTATATGAAAATTTGCTAACGTGTTTATATGAACAATTTGCTGACGTGTTTATATGGAAAATTTGCTGACGAGGAAGACAATCCCCAACAAATATGATGTAGATGTAGGTTTTCTCCCGGCATACAACCCCTGACAACCGAAAGCGTGTTGGGAATCGGTATTTCAAGTTAGTCCTGTTCCGTAATTGTATTATTTATACGCAAAATTATTTATTTGTCTTCTACTAAGCAAATTTTTCAAAATTATCAGTGAACATGATATAATTAAGGAATCAAATCACATTGGATTGGATAGGAGGTCAGAATGTGAAATTAATATGTAATGAGAAGTCTTAAAGATGCTCTTCCTAGAGAAGTTTCGGTATAATCTAACAGTAATTTCCTTCATATGAAGTGAACATTAAGTTGTCAACCCTTTTTACTTATGAAGGCAAAAATTGTATATTATTAATCAAATATGCATGATGATACATCCTAACACATACATTAAAATGTTCTAAAATAAAATGACGAATCATCCCGCGTCTGTATAAGTGTTGATTAACAGGTACTTCTTATCTGTTTACCAGTTCAAATATTGTTTATTTAGTACTTCGTGATATTATCAATAATGATTGATTGGAAAACTGAGTATTACCTAAATATCGGTAATACTGATAACAAAAATGGAAACAATAGAGTAGCTGTTATCTTCTGTCGAAGTGGGAATAGACAATATTCGTGCATTGTCTTAAAATACAAAGTTTATGTGCATCAGGCTATAAAACTAGGATACAGGCGATGTTTGCCGGGCTCTGTCTTATTAGCTGAATACACATACACTAATATATTTTAAGATGCTGCATTGATATTGGGTTTATCGTGCAGAAAAAATTACATTATTTCATTGATATTCATATTTTGAATTAGATAATAAAATTATATATTTTTCCTTGATCGCCCCTTTTGATATTTTCTCTCAATAGGAAGTGAACTTGATTTATAACTTGATCCCACAACTCAACAGGGGTAGCAGAAAAAGCTACATTTCGGTCAGTGACAGTCTAGAGGAAAAATTTATCCAATCAATGAAATTTACCTGCTCAAATAAAACAAGTACATGATTAATATGCGTATTCTTACTTGTCCATTTCCGGTTTTGCAAGAATCTCCACACTGCATTTTATATTCTTCTCTCCATGACCAGGAGGTCGTCTGGATTTGGAGCCCAAATTCTTGAAATATATCCTAGACTTGTCATCTGGTGTGTTCTTCTTGCCAAT
Source organism: Bathymodiolus brooksi (assembly GCA_963680875.1). NCBI lineage: Eukaryota > Metazoa > Mollusca > Bivalvia > Mytilida > Modiolidae > Bathymodiolus > Bathymodiolus brooksi. The sequence continues at coordinate 47,993,551 of OY804581.1, forward strand.
AGCGAGTCTGTCGATTTTTGCATGTTTTGTCCATATTTTGTATTCTTGAGGAGCTGTTGTCTTCTGAGGTTTAAAATATTCACCATCTTTTGTTGATGTGACACATTTTATACACAGATAATCAGAGCTTAGAACATATTGTATTTCTTCGGTGTCTACACAATTGATGGACATTGAACCGAAATCTATATTTCTTTGGAAACAAAAATTAGAACCCAAAGTAAATGACCCTCCGTCGGCATTAAATGACACAAAAATATCATTCAAAATGATAGGATCATCTCTAACAACCGTCATAGCTGTTTCCATCAAAATAATTGGAATCCAAATGTTCTTATATTCCTCAGAATTATCATACCGTGTTTTCGTTGCCGTTGTTGAATATTTTTCTAGGCATTGGATTGGATCTCTCATATGCTCTAAACAGTATTTCAAATTACGAGTCATATCAAATACCTGAATATAGGGTGTTAATATTCCCCTTCGAAATTCAGAGGAATACTGAACGGCTATCACCTGACCATGACGGAAGTCCATGCTGTAGTCGCAGAACTGTTTGGTTAACATTGAATTAACCTCTGTCTTCTCTTTTGTCGGATCTATTGTTTCGGAATTAACATCATTTTCTGTATCTAATGACGAATGAAGGAATGATTTTGAAAGTGATTCACCACTGTCCAAGTTGTTTGCTTGGTTGCTCAATTGAGAACTATTTCTTTTCGTAATCAGTTTTTGAATATATTCTATCCAGAGAGTCATTTGTTTAAAATCTGATTTTTGGTGCGGATCAATTTTTTGTGGTGTACCACCTTTCAAAACTTTGTAACCGTCGCTTGGATTCTTTGGATAAGGCCGTGTGCGTAGTCTGGAGTATATTCTGCTTTTCCATGTTAACACCATATATTTTCGATCCGCCGCACTGTTTAATTTATCCACATCTCTTTTGTATTTTGGTCGTTCATGTACACCAAGCAAATTGATCTTTAGAGTTTTACAATGCTGGCTGAGAACATCTAATCCTGGAATGACTAAACTTATATCTTTATCGTTGAAACATTCAGTAATAAAGCCATGTACTACAACAGGAGCTTTACGGAAATGGTACGCTAAAAGAAGTGATTGACATTCTTGATCGTATCGTTTCGCCCGTAACATTATTTTGTTAATGTCTTGGCAGATTTCGTGTATCGAATCTGCACTGTAAGGTGACTCTTCATTTTCTATTGCTGCATGTAGAAGACGGTGCACAACCAAGTCTACATATCTACGAATAGGGGACGTAAAGTGAGTATATGGAAATATGCCTAAATTAAAATGTTTGCCCTCTGAATTTTTATGGTATCCGGAACATCGATACTCTGCAAGGCTCTGCATACATTTCCAGTCATGTAATGCCATTGCGTGAAACGGGTGCAGTTCCTCTTTGCATAACAGAGCTGCGGCTTTCTCTTCCTCACCGTTCTCGATATGTTCCATCACGTTCCTCCACAACCATCTCTGTACAAAAACTATGTCATTATACCTCAGTTTCATCTCGGATTCTCTTTTTGTACCTGTTGGACACCCTTGTATTTTTAGAATCATATCAGCAATTAGGGGGTATGCCTTTTTCCATTCGTTTAGTTTTTTTGTTGGCGGAGAATCCTGACATCTTAAAGGAATGCAATTAGGAAATATGCGCAATAGAAAAGATGCAATCGAATGATTTGTGAGGATCATCAATTCCTCAATCAAATAATACGCCTCTGGATAGTTGCTATTGCTTTCCTCATTTTCTGGAAGCTCAAATTCGTATGGAATTGAAAACATACCATCTCCTAGCCTCTTCTGTCGTAATGACTTTGAAACGTTGAACAAATTTAAAATGTCATCTTTCCATTTAGAGCTTTCTCCGCCTTCTATAATATTCTGCACTTGAGCATAGCTGAATTGCTCTCGGGAATTTATTATGCTCTTGCAACATTTAGTATCTGCATGAATGCATTCTAACTTTTCATTGAAATGATAGAAAATTGTCAAAGCTAGTTTATTTTTTCCTTCAACTAAGCTACATTTGTCAGTACTAATTGGTTCTGGCAGCATTTGATGAGGGTCTCCAAAATGTCCTCGAAAAAATGTGGTTCCACGCTCACGTGCTTCTTTGTCTAGTTCACTTTTGATTTCTACAAAGCTACTGACATCCGTTATATGCACACCAACTCTAAATCCTCCAGTTTTCAATTTGCATATGCTTACAGCATCATCTAGAACTTTTGAACCTATAGGGTCTATTGTAAATACACTACATGCTTTCGTCAGATCGAATCTGTTCTTTTTATTGTTTAAAAATTGAATATCTAAACCTCGATCAACACATTTAATTGTTCCCTCTGAATATAAAGTTGGAACTGTATGCTGTAATTCTAAAATATTCAATCCTGACATAAAGTCCTTTGTTGATTCGTGAACCTTGATGATAGCACCTAATGGATATAAACTGTGCCATGAAATATATGCAACATAGAACAGGTAGTGCCTACGTAATGTGGGACTAACTTGCAAAGTATGACTGTGGACTATTTTCATCGCGTTTTCATCGTATTTGTATATATCTATGCTGAAATGATTTGCATCGCGATTTTCACTAAGTAAGTGGCATTTTGGAACTGTTTTGCATACTGGTATTGCTTTATCATATTCAAATCTATCTAGTTCACACACTAAGACAGGATGGTCTATACCTTCATATCGAGTCTTTTTAAGACGTCCAATAACTTTTCCGTATAAACTTTGTGGAGTGGTAATTGTCTTATTCATTCTTGGTAAATATGTGGTCTGTCTTAAAGGTTGAAGTATTTCTACAACTACTTCATCATCTGTAAACACCTTTCCACATTTTGAACGTCCCGATATTTCCACAGTTTCTATTTCATCAAAAGGTTCAAATAATGTACATAAAGCGTCATGGGATGATCGGATTGTTATTCTCCCTTTTCTATATTTTTCTGGATTTTTCTGACATTTTAAGAGTAATGTGTTTTCGTCCTCCATAAAAGCAGAGTAAAATGTAGAATATTTCTTATTTTGTTTTCCAAATTTTGTTGTAAGTTCTGCTAAGCATCTACCAGATAACTGGATACCATATTGGATGATTTGTGTATCAGAAAGGTTCTTTCGTCTATCTGTTGTTGTCATGGATATTACTGATTTTTCATAGTAATCAATTCTAACTTTTTTTTCTGTGTTTTCATTTTCATTGTCACTTGATTCAGGAGACCTGATTTTCTCGTTTACTGGAAAGCCATCATCGCTACTTACATCGTCACTCTCTATGTCCTCCTCTTGATCATAGTATGGATAATTATCTTCGTCATTCCTCCATTCGAAGTTTAATCCATTTTCATATCTAGATGTTGTTTCTGATCGTGAACTTCCCGCTGACCGATGATCTCTGGTTTTCCTGCGCTGTTTTGCAGATCTGTTTTTCTTTTTTGATTTCTGTCGGTCTCCAATCGGTGAATATGTCTTACTACTATTATACGCCGATTCGCTGTGAATATTGTCATCTGAAATAGACAACGTTACTTGTCAATCTCAAATGGTCTCTTTTTATTTTAAGTTTTAATTTTATCCGATTTGTCAAGTTTAAATTATCAAAACAGACATTTTCGCTGAAAAAAAGAAATGGTTGATAGATTTCTATTAGAACAAGGTATATGGTGTATTAGTACATAGCATATGGAAATGCTTTTGTTTGACTGGATGATTAGTGTTTACTATATTTGAACTGTATACGTCTAATCTTGGAAATGGGTGACTATACCGAGCGTTTGGAAAATGATTCCTTGCGATGACGTCTACTGTTTGAATTTGCAATTGCACATTAATTTAGTACACGACGCCTATGCTAATATATCCATTACATATGCATTTAGCTTGAAAAAAATGCAAAAAATTAAGAAGGGGTTCAGATATTGGATCGAATCCGAGTAATGTCAAAATATTTAAGAAAATGCCACCTTTTTCTGGAGCATATGAGCTCATCTCCGGTTTCAGTGGGGTTCGTGTTGCTTCGATCTTTAGTTTTCTGTGTGGTGTTGTGTGCATCATTGTTTGTCCTTTTTCTGTTGGGCGTTGTGTTGTCTGTCCATCGTCGATGTACAATTTATGAATACCCCTTTGGTATCTTCAAACTTTTCTTTCTTAACCTGATATGTTCATATCTTACCTGAAAATTTCTTCTCTTGTGTTTTTATACTTTGATAATGATATAAAAAAAAACTGTTGTTATTTTCGGAAACTTTTCAAATTATATATTCCTTCTTTAATTTACCATTCTACTTTTTCCACTGTAGCATTCAAATAGGTCATTTTATGCTTACAGCAATATTGTCAAGTATTCCACTGATTTATATTTATTATTCAGCATATTCAACGTAAAAAGTTTGCTATAGCCTACGTCGATACATACCATGCATTTTTCCACATTATTTATATAGGGAGATTCAAATTTTAAGGGAAAGCGTAATGTGTCCCATTATTTATATTCCATGTAAAGAAATCTTCCTTGTATGGCTTTTGGATGGATTATTATAGTGTAAACTCTCGCAATGAATAACGAAGACAATTTTGGGGTGATCTTTCCAACTGTTTAAATTGTTTTAAACACAATAAAAAAACAGGTAATACTATGGACTATTTACCTTTTGATACAATATCGCCTTCATCTTTTTTAATTTTGACCTGAAAAATATAATCGGAAAAAAATATTATTATGGATCGTTAATCTAAGGTTAATAAAAAATGTACATTGATGTTAGTATTAGTCAGTGTGATTGATTACTGAATCAAATACCCATTTCCTTATACTATATTATTCCAAACTGATTAAACCTGTCAGGAATACCCACGAAATACATAGAAAGACAAAGTAGTGTGAATAATTTCAAGAAAGCTATATTTTATGACGAGTACGAATTATCAAGACATTTTTAATACAGTAATCTGGATGAAAAGCAGCATTAGTTCAAACTTAGATGCAGTTAGTGAGTGAGTGAATGCTGCTTAAAACCGACGCATCAATTTGTCTGATATCATGTCGAAAAAGTTAATTTTCAAAGAGATCATGATGAGGTCTGCTTTACAATAAAGAAACACGCTTAGTTGGATCTTTAGTGCTAGTTAACTGAATTAACAGTCCATGGGTAGACATGTTGCTGCACTCGGACACATTATCCTGATTCAGAGCCAACCAGTCTTTGCTCTTTTCCTTAATTATGCGTGCTTAGCGGAGAAGCAACAAAATACCAATATTTCATAGTCTGTGGTTTTACCTGATCGGGGCTCGGACCCACGATCTACCACATTCGAGGCGAGCATGCTAACCATTACATCACCGATGCGATTCAAACATAAATGTAAGACAAGATAACAATAAATATAATTGAATCACAAATAACATAATATCCTCCCACAAATTATAGTAATTATGTGTACCTGGCGTAGAAGCAAAAACTACCCCTCTGATATCTTAAAACTTTTCGTACATTGACAATACAATATAAGATGATACAAGATTTAAATTAAGCTAATTTAGCTTTGATCTGAAACATATTTAAACATTGAAATTGGTTAGCTTATACAGCACATGATATCATAATCTTTTTAACTCTGAAACTTAAAAGAAATTGTTTTTGTGTGACAACATCGTGCTAATAAAATGAAAAAAAAACAAAAAAAACCCCCCACAATGTCGGAAAAGCTCCAAAATCCAATAGAAAAATCGTAGAAGAGGCAAAATTGATTCTCTTAACACATAAATATATGACCGCTCACTTTCCTGGCTTGATAAAGGCACTGCAATAAACGGTGGCAGGATTATACTAGCTTATGGGCCCAAACCCACCCTTTTAGTGAAATGATTCGGTCATGCAAGTGCTCTCCACATGTGAGTAAAATGTCAACCCTCACATTTAGCCGGGCTAACAGCGTTATTATAAAGAACGCTATATCTTGAACATTATATATAATATATTTAATCTTCGTGATTAATTGTATCAATCCTATTCGATCATGCTACTAATCGTCTTAATTGTATTCGAAATAAACGGAGGTACTTAACCTTGTTTGTGTATATTAAAATAAAAAAAATAGCAAATCAAATAGGCGTGTCTGTCTCATCTGTGCAGGGGGTGTCGTGACTTTGATCGTAAGTTGCTGGATTTATATCTACATATGCGAGGGCCCTGGTGGCTCAATGAGCTAGGTAGTTGCATTACTCAACAACTCATACAAGCCTATCACCAATACAGCGTGGGGTCGCGCCCGGCTTTGTAAATTACAAAAAGAGTGCACTCGACTCACAGTCGCAAGTGATAAAGTTTACCAGTTGCTTGCCCATGGTCGTTGGTTCTCTCCGGGTACTCTGGCTTCTTCCACCACTAAAACTGATCGCCACGATATAGCTGAAATATTGCTGAAAGTGGCGTTAAAACACCAAAAATCAAATCAAATCTACACATGCGTATCATGATTGCCATCTTATAAGTATAGTTGAAGAAACAAACAAAACAAGTCCTACCCAACCCCAATTAGTCTTTCATAGCACACTAATTGTGGTGGTCTGTCATGCATTTTTCGTTTGTTGACAACATGAATATGAATTCTACAGTATATTAATAATATGTCCCAATCGGAACTACCACATGATATGTCATGGAAATAATAATAGTGAGAAAGAATACGTATGTAAATGAACATAAGATACTTTCAAACTTAGACACAAATTAAGGTTAAAGAACAGCGTTTTAATGTCAGTCACAGTAGTGTATTAATTAACTAACATAACTTGTACCCCAATGTGAGAGTAAAACGGCCCCAAACCTGCAGCATTTATTTTTTAATGCCGTCACTTAAGATCTGCTGGTAAAACTTATGAAAAAAATAGATAATAAATAAAAAGTGATAAAACAAAACAAATAAAAGTTTTCTTTTTTAAGAACTATGAAAAAAACTGATTAGAATGTTAATGGGGAATGCCGTCGCGATCGTGATTGTATCGTAGTTCTGAGTTTGAATAACGACGAGGTGTACTCGATACAACATTATGTGATAAAGTTTGTCAGTGACTTGTTGCAGGTCGGTGGTTTTCGCTGGGTACTTCTGTTTCCTCCACCAACAAAACAAACTGACATCCACGACCTAAATGAAATACTGTTGAAGGTGGCATTCAACATCATAACACCACCCCGTAAATTGCGATATTCATTAAGGCTTCGCCTTGTTATTCCCATAGAGTGTAGCTACACACATGTTGCATACTCTAGACATGAATGTTCAAAGGAATTCAATGGACAAAATGTGGACGATGACGTCGATGGATGAAAAATGATGACAAAACTTCTCATGATCCTCTTGGTCAGGTGAGCTCAAACACAATTCAATCTATGATTGCAAATTTCTTATGAATACATACCGCTATACTATACTGTTTAAGTTGGTCAATATCTTCTTCTGTGCATGTCTTTGAGCCAATCGCGTCTTGAATGTTGATAATACTCTTTTTTAAAATGTCCCAATACTCCTCAAATATTTCGCCTGATAGCACTTCTCCACTACTATAGTAAATTGAATTTCGTATGTGTCCAATCTTATCGACAGCTTTTCGAAGATGACATAAATTGTTAGACAATTTTAAAAAGAGTTGAGACTGACTTTTTATCCCATTATATGTTATTCCTGATTTAACCAGATAGGCGCATGCATCTTCGAGATTACACTTCTTCTTATGAAACGTAAACATTTCCAGAAATTCGGCCTTTTTTATCTGCCTTTTTGTAGGTCGAGTGTAGTCACGATGGCATTGGCAACATGTTACCAGATGTTCCCATAAATGGTATATGTCATGTTGTCTACTTCTTAAAAAGTCTTCAAAGTTATTCAAATTGTGAACTTGAAGATTTTCATCCCAGATGACGTCCTTACAGACGTTGATAAGTAAACATTTCAATAGTGTTATATCAAGTTGTTGTGCATTGATAGGATTTGAGTAGCAACAACATAAACGCCCCTTCTTATGGCTCGGAAGACGTTTATCGGTATTGAATAATAATTGCAATTGTATTTGCTTTAGTACCGATTTTCCCATCTTTGATTGATCATTACACCTGTCACACTGACAGCATCGGCGGCTGGTATATAGATGGTATAATTCATGTTGATAGTCATCGATCAATTCTGATAATGTCTTGTTAACTATCTTTAAATAATGTTCTATTAAATTCTGAACTACAGGCGTTACAAGACTATTAACGAATTTCCTAAGTATTTCTAGATTTTCAGAAGACTTTGCAGCCATCTTTTAGCATATTCTATATCTGTTTGGGTACAAACCACTGTAAAATAGTATATCATATTCATCCTCTGCTGAAATTAATCTTGCAATTAAAATTTACTTAAATTTCCTATTATATGCCAGAAATGAAGGTACACCTTTCATTTCTCTTATATTTATTTGAACATTTCATTGTTGATATAAGCTATGTTCACTGTTGGTAATCAATTACTTTATTTCATTGTAATTGTTGTGTATTAATTCATAAATTATCAATTTCATCGACATGACTACTGTGAAAGTTTTATAATTTGTGGAGTGCCAATATTGGCGGATTTCGTATTTCAGTAAATCCATTAAATATATTATTATACCTCATAGATATATGAGTGTCTGGTATTAGTTTAGAAAACGTCACATGTCAGAAAGACACAACTTCATGTATCCCTAAACTGCGTGCTCCGGGGAAATAAATATCATGTATCCCGCAGACGCGTGCCCCCATGGCAACCATGAACATAAACAACTACACAAATTGAATAAAATGTTGAACTAGTTTAACAAAATGCTTTGTTGTTGTGTGTGTAATTTCGGTACAATAAACAATGTATGGCCCTGGTTGTAGGGAGATATGAAGATTTGTTTACTCTCAAAAGTCAGATTTCTCTCGGGCTTCCCAGATGCCATGAAGCCTAATTCGAGCAACGAAAATTTGCACCCACGAATAAAAGTACATTCACAGTATTTCTCTGAGATAACCTACCTAACCAACTAATATCACTCTCGGCCTCCCGTACATGTTGCTGTCTATGCCTTGTTGTCCAATATATATTTATATTTCCTCATTGTGCAGAATTACAACACCTCAACAGTCGTTTGCTTATAATGGAAATTTCCAACGCCAACCACAAAAGCACGATCGAATCATTCTGTTCACTTTAAATTCCTGAAAACGTAGGGCATGCGAGCCTACATTATCAGTTATCTACGAGTCTCCCGTGCGTATTGAGATTGTACCACTCTGAGGCACTTCTGCAGAGTATGAAGCGAAGCTAAGGGCTGCACAGAAGTGCTGAATGGTGGTGCAATCTCAACGCCCAACGGTAGACACGTAGATAACAATTATATCCCCTATTTGAAAATAAAATCAGATGTTCTTGTTCTTTTTGTGATGTGTTCATAACTGTTTTTTACTTGCGGATTAAAATTCCATAGCGCAGGGAACATCTTACCCAGTCTGCAGGGTGACGTCGAACCAACGCCGGTAAAAGGTCGTAATGGTCGGCTGTAGGTCGGCGTCGGCTTGACGACGTTGAACCAACGTAGGATTAGCGTAGGCAAAGCGACGGTCGAGTTTCCGTTCTTCAGCCGACGTTGGGCTAGATATGGTATAACGACGGTCGGGTTCTCGGTTCCTCGCCAACGTCGGGTTAGATTTGACAGACCAACGGTTGGGTTCTCGTCTTTTCACCAACGTTGGGTTAACTTTGACAAAACGACGGTCGGCATTAGGTTATTTGCCGACGCTTGGTTTGAATATTTGACGTATGATTGTTTATATCTTAATTCTAGATTTAAAACCCGTATATAAAACACACACACACACACACACACACACACACACACACAAAACAATGATTGTAAATGCACGGCCGTAGGCCGGTTCTGAATAAAGTGAGGCAAAAGGGGTGAATTTAGACAAATTTTGAAGAAACAAAAGATTTTATTTGCTTTCAAAAGGTTACACTTGCCGTTTCAAAAGTGAGGCATTTGCCTCATTTGCCTCCATTGCGCTACGGCCATGAAATGAAATTTAGTACGTGGGGATTTCATTCATCATCATTAACAACATCGATACTGATTCCTGTGGTTTTCCCGCGCGACCAATTAAACCGCATACGCCATTTTCATTTTGAGACTCGCGGCTAGCAGAAACTCATGTAAGTTATCTCTTAATTTTATTTATGCTTTTAAGTCATACGTGTAACTGATTTATATGGAATTTTGTTAGCAACGATTTATTAAGACTACTTTTTTTTAAACAAAAGGTTGAGTAAGATTTTTATATAACAAAATGGCTTTTGCTTTATTTAGCTTGTGGTGATCCAACTATTTTAAATATAGGAGTGATGATAGATCCTGCAAGTAGTGACTGAAAAAAATGGGTTAATTATAGCCTAATTTTGTCAAAATTTAAGTACTATATTAAGAAGGGCGAAGTTAATTTGCAAAACTTCCCCCTTCTGAATAAAACTTTAAATAGAAGTTTAAATCGAGAGTTTTTATAAAACTTTTAGGGATATTTTGAATTTGATACGTTATTTTTCAAATTTGTTTATGAAATTGAAATTATTCAGAGAGCGATTATGCAGTTACAATTTACTAAAATATAAATCTGGTGGGTCACATTTTTCAAGGTTTATTGCTATATAAATGTAACCGTCTCCAAGGTCAAACAGAGTTTTATTGCGTGTGTGTAATGATCAAGACAGTTTAGCTGATAGAATATATTGTTTAATACTAGGTTGCCATAGCAACCATATTTATGAAGGAATCTCGGGGAATTAATGCAATTTAATATTTAAGAGGTCAATTGCATGCTGTCTAAGCATTTATATTATAGTCAATGTGTATGTCGTGTTGATACTTGAATATATTTGTATGTGTAACTATGTAAATAAGACACAACTATGACAAGTGCCTGTGGACAGGACACAGCATCCCCCCTTTTTACACCATACCCCCCCTTTTTTCATTTTTTTTTTTCATTTCCATTTCCATGGAAATGAAGAAAAAAAAAGGAAAAAGGGGGGATGCTGTGTCCTGTCCACAAGCACCTGTGACAACTATAAGACAAATGTAGCATTAAAGTGAGATAGTAGATGCGGTATTACATTACAACTTATTACTTTATCCCAAACCGAACAAACGTTGATCTTGCTTTACAGGAAATCCCCAGATGTTGTGTATCAAATATAAAATTAACCTGTGGGAATATTTTAAAGTGATTAATGATTACTCATGTAAAACGTAATTCGTGGTAAACGGTTTAAAAGCATTGGCCATGTAGTGAGGCTGCACACATAATAGTTATGATATTTTAACTCAAATTTATTTTTATTCTCGTAGATGAATGTCTTATAATTTATAATAAGCGACAAAATACAAATTATTCGTTTTGACCTGTCACTAGTAAGGTCAGTTGCATACAGAGAAAGCGACTTCAAATTATTTGCTTGCAAGGAATAAATCGTTGGTAATTTTCGTTCTCAAAAGGCGAAAAGTGGTACGATAAGCTGCTTAATGTGAAATAGTTACCTTTATTTCATCATTGCAAAGCTATTTACCAATTTCCAAAACATTTATTTTTTTTGGGGTCAAAATCGTAGCTAATGCCTCTTTCAGTTTATTTGAACATTCAATTTCATTGAACATTTTTAGAAAACAAATCAGAACAAATTTGTATCAATACTGCAACTGTATCTTTTTAAATCATTTTCTGATAATATCCTAGTAACAATTATGGTACTTTGTAGATAAGCTATTTGGGTAGAATTGGTGGAGACAATGTAAGAGATTGTGGGAGACGGATTCTGAACGCCCTGATGACCACAGATGTTGCCATCACCCTGAACTGGAAAGGGAAAGGGGATAAAAAAGTCATTCGAGGCACTAAATGTATACAGCATCGTAAAAGGTAAAAATATTTCCCTAACCAATTTGTTACTTTTTGAATCTTTACACCTTTACAAAACATGCAAGGTCGACTTGATCAGCGTGGAGACAATAGCTAGAAGTGTCAAAAATCTAATAAAACCTGCGCTATTTAAAGAATGTTTTCGTCAATGGAAGCCTTGCTGATTTAAAAACTAAATCCGCTTGAATTTGCCTTCCAAGAGCAGTGTTCAAAGTTAAAAATCCCTAACCTCTTTTTGTTAAGTCATGTTTCATTTCATTTTACATTAATTTATCGAGTTTAACCATCGCTAGTTTAACAGATACATTTTATATCTTTTCTAAATCCTATTTTCTTATTTTACAGCTGCAGTACGAAAGAACAACACGACTAAAAACGAAACGAATGACAGAATTGAAGGTGTAATAAAAAAAACTGGCTGAAATATGCCAGTGACAGAAACGGCGGCCGGAAGGCAAGAACATGTAAATAAAAATGCATAACTCTGCTTTCTTCTCATTTAATGGCACATTAATTATAAAGGGTTTCCAAATTGATATTAACAAATTATGATTTGATTTGATTTTTGGTGTTTTAACGCCACTTTCAACAATATTTCAGCTATATCATGGCGACCAAATTTAGTGGTAGAGGAAGCCGGAGTACCCAGAGAGAACCACTGACCATGGCCAAGCAACTGATAAACTTTATCACTTGCGGCTGCGAGTCGAGTGCACCCTTTTTTGTAATTTACAAAGACGGGCGCGAACCTACTCCGTATTGGTGATAGGCTTGTATGAGTTGTTAGATTCAACGATCTAACTCATTGAGCCGCCCGGGCCCTCTAGTAATAATTTAACGTTTATAAATGAGTAAAAGAAGTATTAACATCCTAACAAGATTAAGTAAGACAAACGACATCAAAATTGTTCTCATTTTTGGAGTAGAGTGACGCAGTGTACCGTTATTTATTCAATAAGTATTGAACAAGCTAAGTACTACACGAATCAGAAAGGCATACAAGACTAATACACCCTAACGTTTGTGTGTACACTAAATGTTACAAATAAGGTGATGGTTTGCTTTGTTGTTATACAAGAAAGATGTTGGATTATACTGATTTGACGTTGGCCCAACGATCAAACATACCGTCGGGGCGAACGTCTTGCCAACCAATGCACAGTATTTGAACGTTGGATATTGGTCGGGAAACCATTGGAAATAAGACATTGTAACGTCGGGCCAACGTCGAGCCAATTAGTCGCGCCAACGTCGACCCGATGAGCAAAATGACGACGGGCCAACGTTGGCATTCGACGTCAAACCAACGTCAGAGACGACCGTTAACCGACGTTGGACCAACGTCACTTTGCAGACTGGGTAGATGCATTTTGACGATGCGTAGGGATATACCGTTGGTATGTCCCTATAAGGGAAACATCCTATAATTGTCAAATTTTCAACGCTCCTGAGTTTTGTTTTGTTGCGATTTAGTTTTTTGTATTTGGCGCGTATTGTTACGTGGATAGCGATACATTCTATTGATGAAAAAATGTGTTTTCAGTGAGCTAGTCATGAGTGGTACGATACAACAAATTAAGAATTCAGATGATGACAAAAATGCGAAATAATTTTAAAATGTTTGTATTCAAGTAACTTGACCATTTCTATGAAGACATAAATCTGATGTAACATCAAAAATAAAGTTTCATGTAGCGCGAATCAACAAATGTAACACACACATTAATATGGCCAGCAATACAATAGGAATAGTTAATTTCTCAATTTAATTTGCTGTTTTTGTGTATTTATAGGGGCGTTTTTCATTTTTTCACTCAAGAATTTCATCCTCCCATCTTCGTTTGGGTTGGAAAACACTTTGAGATTAGTTTAGTTTGACATATATAGCAACGTAGCGACACCCACGTGACGTTACGTGTTACGTGTTACGTAGCTACAAGCAGGAGGCATTGGTTTTGTCCGCACAATTTTACTAAACCCGGGATACTATTGTTTAATATCATACCTATATGGTGGTAAATAACGAATTGAATCGAATCGTAATTAGATTGGTTTTTATTACAGTTTGAGAGATAATTTGTCTAGAAATATTTTTGCCACCATACAGATGTTGATACACGAATATATTTCTTACGACTACGACACAAGTCTTACACTTGTACAAGTATACATTTATAAATCAATCAAAATTATAAATAATAACAAAATACATTAATAGCAGATATTAGGAAATATAACATGCAAAGGGATCCAGTCAGTCCCATTTAACAAGATGACCAGAAAAAGTATTCACGAATTAATTATCGTGTATGCAAGATACCTCTTGTCTTCTAAACGTGACATTTCGTAAATAATGGCGAGTGGGTGATTTATTGTTGTTCTGTCATTTATATATATTTCATTACGCGAAAAATGATATTGTTACATGAGATGATGGCAATGAGGTTTGCTTTGTAAAAACATAGATATCAAATTTAGTGCACACTATCTGTTTCTATGATAACCTTCATCAAATATACGTTGATAATACAAAGATTGGAAGCTCAAATAAATTAAAAATCGTTGAGAGCTAGTAAACCAAAAGACCTAAACAGTATAGCCACAATAGACTAAGGTCATATGTACCTGAGGGAGGATAACAATAGTTTTATTAATATTTACATTATTTAGGAACTGTAAATTCCAATAATATATATATCTAATAAGCCATGCCAGTGCCGGAACACTACTGAGCGGATGATACCCTCGGGGACTAATAACTCAAGTGGAGCTTAATAGTGATAAAATGACACAGTCCATTGGTAGACATTTCGATCAATTGGGACAAGGAGCAAAATTGATAGCAGAATTGTCTAGCTCATCTCATTAAATATTATTTAGTATACCTTCGATAAATATAGATCCATCTCATTACACCACACACATTGTATCCTGTTGTCGATTATCTACATATACAACAGAAAAAACACTTTGCATTTTGGAGATACGAAACAAAGGGAAGCCTAATTATAAACTATCTAAAGCTGCTTACATTATTGTACTTGTACACACATTTATGAACAATTATTAACTTTTTTGATATATTAACGATTGTTTTGCTTTTATGACCTCGCCTACTTAAATCAGCATAATCAATTCAATAACTGGACGAGGTGCATTCATTCACAATAAAATAGGCAGTAGTTATTTAGCCTCCCTATTCAGGATGTCTGAAATAAAAACGTCGACGGCCGAAGCCTTGTAATCCGGGTTTTTATTTAAGACATCACCTATACAGAGGTTATATGACTATTTTACAATCCAGATCAAACAATACGTTATCGGTATTTTATTTTTTCGTACAATAAGACGAAAAAAGTACGAAAATGACGTAAATATATTCCTTTTCTAGACATCTTCTGACGTCAAACCCCTGTGAAGCCTGACTATCGCTTAGTTGAAAGTTTCCAAATTATTAAAACCTGTCTTAGAGAATAAAGCGCTAGATGTAATAACAGTAAATTACTTCGGTTTCATAATTCCTAACACGTAGTATATCTTATCTGATTATCCCTTGAAAATAGAATGTCGATTGACCAACAGTCGTCCTTTAGCAATCAATGGATAACCCTTCATTTATACAAATCCCTCCGTTTGCAAAGTCAATGCGAAGCCGAAAATCAATATTTCTCTCCTTTAACTATTTCTGCTTTTCTTTTAATTAGACCATATATGTTAATATAAGAACTAGAAAGGTCGGGATATGACATTCCTGACGGACAGCTTGACCAGTTAAACACATGTGCCTCACCATTAAACAGGTTCAAATGTCCATGAATGATCCTACATTTACATAGACTGATTACGCATAATTGATGGTAAAATAGAGATGGAAAGGTCACTCTTACTCTCATTCTACCTTATCTTATACTTACAACCATTTCGCTTAAACAGTTGACTACAGAACGACAATGATATTAGGTTATTAATTAAATTCCTGACGGTATATCCGTGTATCACAATTCATTTCTTTGCAATACATTAGGGGAAAAGGGTGTATTTTACTCTTATATATATATATATATATATATATATATATACATAGGTCTGAAAATTAAACCAAACAGTGTTAGAATTAGATATTAGAGCTGTCAAATTTTTGTTCTTCCCTCGACGGGATTTGAACCCACACCATTGATACACTGCAGCACCATTCGCTTAGCCTTACGTCCAGCGCCCTAGACCACTCGACCACATCCACTCCCTATAAAAAGGAGCTTCAATAATCGTAGTGTTACCTTTTCTCGTAAGGCAAATCTAGGGATAGACGTAAGACATGTGTATAAGCGTGTGTAGATGGTACATATATACTTAATATTATAATTTGACAGCAATCTGACTCAGCAATTTTTAATATATTGTATAGGATAATGAAGAATTCATTATAATTTTCAGACGTATATATATATATATATATATATATACGTCTGAAAATTAAACAAAACAGTGTTAGAATTAGATTTTTGAGCTGTCAAATTTTTGTTCTTCCCTCGACGGGATTTGAACTCACACCATTGATACATTGCAGCACCATTCGCTTAGCCTTACGTCCAGCGCCCTAGACCACTCGACTACATCCACTCCCTGAAAAAAAGGAGCTTCAATAATCGTAGTGTTACCTTTTCTCGTAAGGCAAATCTAGGGATTGACGTAAGACATGTGTATAAGCGTGTGTAGATGGTACATATATACTTAATATTATAATTTGACAGCAATCTGACTCAGCAATTTTTAATATATTGTATAGGATAATGAAGAATTCATTATACAGTCACAGGAAATAAAGTATATTATGCAAACGTCTAGAAGCAAGTGACAACCATACGATATATCTGTCCCACTGGATCTCAAAGTTACTAAGGATACTAGATAAATACTAAATATTATATACGTCTGAAAATTAAACCAAACAGTGTTAGAATTAGATTTTAGAGCTGTCAAATTTTTGTTCTTCCCTCGACGGGATTTGAACCCACACCATTGTTACACTGCAGCACCATTCGCTTAGCCTTACGTCCAGCGCCCTAGACCACTCGACTACATCCACTCCCTAAAAAAGGAGCTTCAATAGTCGTAGTGTTACCTTGTCTCGTAAGGCAAATCTAGGGATAGGCGTAAGACATGTGTATAAGCGTGTGTAGATGGTACATATATACTTAATATTATAATTTGACAGCAATCTAGCTCAGCAATTTTTAATATATTGGATAGGATAATGAAGAATTATTCATTATACAGTCACAGGAAATAAAGTATATTATACAAACGTCTAGAAGCAAGTGACAACCATACAATATATCTGTCCCACTGGATCTCAAAGTTACTTTAAAGGATACTAGGTTAATACTAAATATTATATACGTCTGAAAATTAAACCAAACAGTGTTAGAATTAGATTTTAGAGCTGTCAAATTTTTGTTCTTCCCTCGACGGGATTTGAACCCACACCATTGTTACACTGCAGCACCATTCGCTTAGCCTTACGTCCAGCGCCCTAGACCACTCGACTACATCCACTCCCTAAAAAAGGAGCTTCAATAGTCGTAGTGTTACCTTGTCTCGTAAGGCAAATCTAGGGATAGGCGTAAGACATGTGTATAAGCGTGTGTAGATGGTACATATATACTTAATATTATAATTTGACAGCAATCTAACTCAGCAATTTTTAATATATTGGATAGGATAATGAAGAATTATTCATTATACAGTCACAGGAAATAAAGTATATTATACAAACGTCTAGAAGCAAGTGACAACCATACAATATATCTGTCCCACTGGATCTCAAAGTTACTTTAAAGGATACTAGGTTAATACTAAATATTATATACGTCTGAAAATTAAACCAAACAGTGTTAGAATTAGATTTTAGAGCTGTCAAATTTTTGTTCTTCCCTCGACGGGATTTGAACCCACACCATTGTTACACTGCAGCACCATTCGCTTAGCCTTACGTCCAGCGCCCTAGACCACTCGACTACATCCACTCCCTAAAAAAGGAGCTTCAATAGTCGTAGTGTTACCTTGTCTCGTAAGGCAAATCTAGGGATAGGCGTAAGACATGTGTATAAGCGTGTGTAGATGGTACATATATACTTAATATTATAATTTGACAGCAATCTAACTCAGCAATGTTTAATATATTGGATAGGATAATGAAGAATTATTCATTATACAGTCACAGGAAATAAAGTATATTATACAAACGTCTAGAAGCAAGCGACAACCATACAATATATCTGTCCCACTGGATCTCAAAGTTACTTTAAAGGATACTAGGTTAATACTAAATATTATATACGTCTGAAAATTAAACCAAACAGTGTTAGAATTAGATTTTAGAGCTGTCAAATTTTTGTTCTTCCCTCGACGGGATTTGAACCCACACCATTGTTACACTGCAGCACCATTCGCTTAGCCTTACGTCCAGCGCCCTAGACCACTCGACTACATCCACTCCCTAAAAAAGGAGCTTCAATAGTCGTAGTGTTACCTTGTCTCGTAAGGCAAATCTAGGTATACTTTATTTCCTTACGAGACAAGGTAACACTACGACTATTGAAGCTCCTTTTTTAGGGAGTGGATGTAGTCGAGTGGTCTAGGGCGCTGGACGTAAGGCTAAGCGAATGGTGCTGCAGTGTAACAATGGTGTGGGTTCAAATCCCGTCGAGGGAAGAACAAAAATTTGACAGCTCTAAAATCTAATTCTAACACTGTTTGGTTTAATTTTCAGACGTATATAATATTTAGTATTAACCTAGTATCCTTTAAAGTAACTTTGAGATCCAGTGGGAGAGATATATTGTATGGTTGTCACTTGCTTCTAGACGTTTGTATAATATACTTTATTTCCTGTGACTGTATGATGAATAATTCTTCATTATCCTATCCAATATATTAAAAATTGCTGAGTTAGATTGCTGTCAAATTATAATATTAAGTATATATGTACCATCTACACACGCTTATACACATGTCTTGCGTCTATCCCTAGATTTTCGTTACGAGACAAGGTAACACTACGACTATTGAAGCTCCTTTTTTAGGGAGTGGATGTAGTCGAGTGGTCTAGGGCGCTGGACGTAAGGCTAAGCGAATGGTGCTGCAGTGTAACAATGGTGTGGGTTCAAATCCCGTCGAGGGAAGAACAAAAATTTGACAGCTCTAAAATCTAATTCTAACACTGTTTGGTTTAATTTTCAGACGTATATAATATTTAGTATTAACCTAGTATCCTTTAAAGTAACTTTGAGATCCAGTGGGACAGATATATTGTATGGTTGTCACTTGCTTCTAGACGTTTGTATAATATACTTTATTTCCTGTGACTGTATAATGAATGATTCTTCATTATCCTATCCAATATATTAAAAATTGCTGAGTTAGATTGCTGTCAAATTATAATATTAAGTATATATGTACCATCTACACACGCTTATACACATGTCTTACGCCTATCCCTAGATTTTCCTTACGAGACAAGGTAACACTACGACTATTGAAGCTCCTTTTTTAGGGAGTGGATGTAGTCGAGTGGTCTAGGGCGCTGGACGTAATGCTAAGCGAATGGTGCTGCAGTGTAACAATGGTGTGGGTTCAAATCCCGTCGAGGGAAGAACAAAAATTTGACAGCTCTAAAATCTAATTCTAACACTGTTTGGTTTAATTTTCAGACGTATATAATATTTAGTATTAACCTAGTATCCTTTAAAGTAACTTTGAGATCCAGTGGGACAGATATATTGTATGGTTGTCACTTGCTTCTAGACGTTTGTATAATATACTTTATTTCCTGTGACTGTATGATGAATAATTCTTCATTATCCTATCCAATATATTAAAAATTGCTGAGTTAGATTGCTGTCAAATTATAATATTAAGTATATATGTACCATCTACACACGCTTATACACATGTCTTGCGTCTATCCCTAGATTTTCCTTACGAGACAAGGTAACACTACGACTATTGAAGCTCCTTTTTTAGGGAGTGGATGTAGTCGAGTGGTCTAGGGCGCTGGACGTAAGGCTAAGCGAATGGTGCTGCAGTGTAACAATGGTGTGGGTTCAAATCCCGTCGAGGGAAGAACAAAAATTTGACAGCTCTAAAATCTAATTCTAACACTGTTTGGTTTAATTTTCAGACGTATATAATATTTAGTATTAACCTAGTATCCTTTAAAGTAACTTTGAGATCCAGTGGGACAGATATATTGTATGGTTGTCACTTGCTTCTAGACGTTTGTATAATATACTTTATTTCCTGTGACTGTATGATGAATAATTCTTCATTATCCTATCCAATATATTAAAAATTGCTGAGTTAGATTGCTGTCAAATTATAATATTAAGTATATATGTACCATCTACACACGCTTATACATATGTCTTACGCCTATCCCTAGATTTGCCTTACGAGACAAGGTAACACTACGACTATTGAAGCTCCTTTTTTAGGGAGTGGATGTAGTCGAGTGGTCTAGGGCGCTGGACGTAAGGCTAAGCGAATGGTGCTGCAGTGTAACAATGGTGTGGGTTCAAATCCCGTCGAGGGAAGAACAAAAATTTGACAGCTCTAAAATCTAATTCTAACACTGTTTGGTTTAATTTTCAGACGTATATAATATTTAGTATTAACCTAGTATCCTTTAAAGTAACTTTGAGATCCAGTGGGACAGATATATTGTATGGTTGTCACTTGCTTCTAGACGTTTGTATAATATACTTTATTTCCTGTGACTGTATGATGAATAATTCTTCATTATCCTATCCAATATATTAAAAATTGCTGAGTTAGATTGCTGTCAAATTATAATATTAAGTATATATGTACCATCTACACACGCTTATACACATGTCTTGCGTCTATCCCTAGATTTTCCTTACGAGACAAGGTAACACTACGACTATTGAAGCTCCTTTTTTAGGGAGTGGATGTAGTCGAGTGGTCTAGGGCGCTGGACGTAAGGCTAAGCGAATGGTGCTGCAGTGTAACAATGGTGTGGGTTCAAATCCCGTCGAGGGAAGAACAAAAATTTGACAGCTCTAAAATCTAATTCTAACACTGTTTGGTTTAATTTTCAGACGTATATAATATTTAGTATTAACCTAGTATCCTTTAAAGTAACTTTGAGATCCAGTGGGACAGATATATTGTATGGTTGTCACTTGCTTCTAGACGTTTGTATAATATACTTTATTTCCTGTGACTGTATGATGAATAATTCTTCATTATCCTATCCAATATATTAAAAATTGCTGAGTTAGATTGCTGTCAAATTATAATATTAAGTATATATGTACCATCTACACACGCTTATACACATGTCTTGCGCCTATCCCTAGATTTTCCTTACGAGACAAGGTAACACTACGACTATTGAAGCTCCTTTTTAAGGGAGTGGATGTAGTCGAGTGGTCTAGGGCGCTGGACCTAAGGCTAAGCGAATGGTGCTGCAGTGTAACAATGGTGTGGGTTCAAATCCCGTCGAGGGAAGAACAAAAATTTGACAGCTCTAAAATCTAATTCTAACACTGTTTGGTTTAATTTTCAGACGTATATAATATTTAGTATTAACCTAGTATCCTTTAAAGTAACTTTGAGATCCAGTGGGACAGATATATTGTATGGTTGTCACTTGCTTCTAGACGTTTGTATAATATACTTTATTTCCTGTGACTGTATGATGAATAATTCTTCATTATCCTATCCAATATATTAAAAATTGCTGAGTTAGATTGCTGTCAAATTATAATATTAAGTATATATGTACCATCTACACACGCTTATACACATGTCTTGCGTCTATCCCTAGATTTTCCTTACGAGACAAGGTAACACTACGACTATTGAAGCTCCTTTTTTAGGGAGTGGATGTAGTCGAGTGGTCTAGGGCGCTGGACGTAAGGCTAAGCGAATGGTGCTGCAGTGTAACAATGGTGTGGGTTCAAATCCCGTCGAGGGAAGAACACAAATTTGACAGCTCTAAAATCTAATTCTAACACTGTTTGGTTTAATTTTCAGACGTATATAATATTTAGTATTAACCTAGTATCCTTTAAAGTAACTTTGAGATCCAGTGGGACAGATATATTGTATGGTTGTCACTTGCTTCTAGACGTTTGTATAATATACTTTATTTCCTGTGACTGTATGATGAATAATTCTTCATTATCCTATCCAATATATTAAAAATTGCTGAGTTAGATTGCTGTCAAATTATAATATTAAGTATATATGTACCATCTACACACGCTTATACACATGTCTTGCGTCTATCCCTAGATTTTCCTTACGAGACAAGGTAACACTACGACTATTGAAGCTCCTTTTTTAGGGAGTGGATGTAGTCGAGTGGTCTAGGGCGCTGGACGTAAGGCTAAGCGAATGGTGCTGCAGTGTAACAATGGTGTGGGTTCAAATCCCGTCGAGGGAAGAACACAAATTTGACAGCTCTAAAATCTAATTCTAACACTGTTTGGTTTAATTTTCAGACGTATATAATATTTAGTATTAACCTAGTATCCTTTAAAGTAACTTTGAGATCCAGTGGGACAGATATATTGTATGGTTGTCACTTGCTTCTAGACGTTTGTATAATATACTTTATTTCCTGTGACTGTATGATGAATAATTCTTCATTATCCTATCCAATATATTAAAAATTGCTGAGTTAGATTGCTGTCAAATTATAATATTAAGTATATATGTACCATCTACACACGCTTATACACATGTCTTGCGTCTATCCCTAGATTTTCCTTACGAGACAAGGTAACACTACGACTATTGAAGCTCCTTTTTTAGGGAGTGGATGTAGTCGAGTGGTCTAGGGCGCTGGACGTAAAGCTAAGCGAATGGTGCTGCAGTGTAACAATGGTGTGGGTTCAAATCCCGTCGAGGGAAGAACAAAAATTTGACAGCTCTAAAATCTAATTCTAACACTGTTTGGTTTAATTTTCAGACGTATATAATATTTAGTATTAACCTAGTATCCTTTAAAGTAACTTTGAGATCCAGTGGGACAGATATATTGTATGGTTGTCACTTGCTTCTAGACGTTTGTATAATATACTTTATTTCCTGTGACTGTATAGTGAATAATTCTTCATTATCCTATCCAATATATTAAAAATTGCTGAGTTAGATTGCTGTCAAATTATAATATTAAGTATATATGTACCATCTACACACGCTTATACACATGTCTTGCGTCTATCCCTAGATTTTCCTTACGAGACAAGGTAACACTACGACTATTGAAGCTCCTTTTTTAGGGAGTGGATGTAGTTGAGTGGTCTAGGGCGCTGGACGTAAGGCTAAGCGAATGGTGCTGCAGTGTAACAATGGTGTGGGTTCAAATCCCGTCGAGGGAAGAACAAAAATTTGACAGCTCTAAAATCTAATTCTAACACTGTTTGGTTTAATTTTCAGACGTATATAATATTTAGTATTAACCTAGTATCCTTTAAAGTAACTTTGAGATCCAGTGGGACAGATATATTGTATGGTTGTCACTTGCTTCTAGACGTTTGTATAATATACTTTATTTCCTGTGACTGTATGATGAATAATTCTTCATTATCCTATCCAATATATTAAAAATTGCTGAGTTAGATTGCTGTCAAATTATAATATTAAGTATATATGTACCATCTACACACGCTTATACACATGTCTTACGCCTATCCCTAGATTTGCCTTACGAGACAAGGTAACACTACGACTATTGAAGCTCCTTTTTAAGGGAGTGGATGTAGTCGAGTGGTCTAGGGCGCTGGACCTAAGGCTAAGCGAATGGTGCTGCAGTGTAACAATGGTGTGGGTTCAAATCCCGTCGAGGGAAGAACAAAAATTTGACAGCTCTAAAATCTAATTCTAACACTGTTTGGTTTAATTTTCAGACGTATATAATATTTAGTATTAACCTAGTATCCTTTAAAGTAACTTTGAGATCCAGTGGGACAGATATATTGTATGGTTGTCACTTGCTTCTAGACGTTTGTATAATATACTTTATTTCCTGTGACTGTATAGTGAATAATTCTTCATTATCCTATCCAATATATTAAAAATTGCTGAGTTAGATTGCTGTCAAATTATAATATTAAGTATATATGTACCATCTACACACGCTTATACACATGTCTTACGCCTATCCCTAGATTTGTTACCTTTTCTCGTAAGGCAAATCTAGGGATAGACGTAAGACATGTGTATAAGCGTGTGTAGATGGTACATATATACTTAATATTATAATTTGACAGCAATCTGACTCAGCAATTTTTAATATATTGTATAGGATAATGAAGAATTCATTATAATTTTCAGACGTATATATATATATATATATATATATACGTCTGAAAATTAAACAAAACAGTGTTAGAATTAGATTTTTGAGCTGTCAAATTTTTGTTCTTCCCTCGACGGGATTTGAACTCACACCATTGATACATTGCAGCACCATTCGCTTAGCCTTACGTCCAGCGCCCTAGACCACTCGACTACATCCACTCCCTGAAAAAAAGGAGCTTCAATAATCGTAGTGTTACCTTTTCTCGTAAGGCAAATCTAGGGATTGACGTAAGACATGTGTATAAGCGTGTGTAGATGGTACATATATACTTAATATTATAATTTGACAGCAATCTGACTCAGCAATTTTTAATATATTGTATAGGATAATGAAGAATTCATTATACAGTCACAGGAAATAAAGTATATTATGCAAACGTCTAGAAGCAAGTGACAACCATACAATATATCTGTCCCACTGGATCTCAAAGTTACTTTAAAGGATACTAGGTTAATACTAAATATTATATACGTCTGAAAATTAAACCAAACAGTGTTAGAATTAGATTTTAGAGCTGTCAAATTTTTGTTCTTCCCTCGACGGGATTTGAACCCACACCATTGTTACACTGCAGCACCATTCGCTTAGCCTTACGTCCAGCGCCCTAGACCACTCGACTACATCCACTCCCTAAAAAAGGAGCTTCAATAGTCGTAGTGTTACCTTGTCTCGTAAGGCAAATCTAGGGATAGGCGTAAGACATGTGTATAAGCGTGTGTAGATGGTACATATATACTTAATATTATAATTTGACAGCAATCTAACTCAGCAATTTTTAATATATTGGATAGGATAATGAAGAATTATTCATTATACAGTCACAGGAAATAAAGTATATTATACAAACGTCTAGAAGCAAGTGACAACCATACAATATATCTGTCCCACTGGATCTCAAAGTTACTTTAAAGGATACTAGGTTAATACTAAATATTATATACGTCTGAAAATTAAACCAAACAGTGTTAGAATTAGATTTTAGAGCTGTCAAATTTTTGTTCTTCCCTCGACGGGATTTGAACCCACACCATTGTTACACTGCAGCACCATTCGCTTAGCCTTACGTCCAGCGCCCTAGACCACTCGACTACATCCACTCCCTAAAAAAGGAGCTTCAATAGTCGTAGTGTTACCTTGTCTCGTAAGGCAAATCTAGGGATAGGCGTAAGACATGTGTATAAGCGTGTGTAGATGGTACATATATACTTAATATTATAATTTGACAGCAATCTAACTCAGCAATGTTTAATATATTGGATAGGATAATGAAGAATTATTCATTATACAGTCACAGGAAATAAAGTATATTATACAAACGTCTAGAAGCAAGCGACAACCATACAATATATCTGTCCCACTGGATCTCAAAGTTACTTTAAAGGATACTAGGTTAATACTAAATATTATATACGTCTGAAAATTAAACCAAACAGTGTTAGAATTAGATTTTAGAGCTGTCAAATTTTTGTTCTTCCCTCGACGGGATTTGAACCCACACCATTGTTACACTGCAGCACCATTCGCTTAGCCTTACGTCCAGCGCCCTAGACCACTCGACTACATCCACTCCCTAAAAAAGGAGCTTCAATAGTCGTAGTGTTACCTTGTCTCGTAAGGCAAATCTAGGTATACTTTATTTCCTTACGAGACAAGGTAACACTACGACTATTGAAGCTCCTTTTTTAGGGAGTGGATGTAGTCGAGTGGTCTAGGGCGCTGGACGTAAGGCTAAGCGAATGGTGCTGCAGTGTAACAATGGTGTGGGTTCAAATCCCGTCGAGGGAAGAACAAAAATTTGACAGCTCTAAAATCTAATTCTAACACTGTTTGGTTTAATTTTCAGACGTATATAATATTTAGTATTAACCTAGTATCCTTTAAAGTAACTTTGAGATCCAGTGGGAGAGATATATTGTATGGTTGTCACTTGCTTCTAGACGTTTGTATAATATACTTTATTTCCTGTGACTGTATGATGAATAATTCTTCATTATCCTATCCAATATATTAAAAATTGCTGAGTTAGATTGCTGTCAAATTATAATATTAAGTATATATGTACCATCTACACACGCTTATACACATGTCTTGCGTCTATCCCTAGATTTTCGTTACGAGACAAGGTAACACTACGACTATTGAAGCTCCTTTTTTAGGGAGTGGATGTAGTCGAGTGGTCTAGGGCGCTGGACGTAAGGCTAAGCGAATGGTGCTGCAGTGTAACAATGGTGTGGGTTCAAATCCCGTCGAGGGAAGAACAAAAATTTGACAGCTCTAAAATCTAATTCTAACACTGTTTGGTTTAATTTTCAGACGTATATAATATTTAGTATTAACCTAGTATCCTTTAAAGTAACTTTGAGATCCAGTGGGACAGATATATTGTATGGTTGTCACTTGCTTCTAGACGTTTGTATAATATACTTTATTTCCTGTGACTGTATAATGAATAATTCTTCATTATCCTATCCAATATATTAAAAATTGCTGAGTTAGATTGCTGTCAAATTATAATATTAAGTATATATGTACCATCTACACACGCTTATACACATGTCTTACGCCTATCCCTAGATTTTCCTTACGAGACAAGGTAACACTACGACTATTGAAGCTCCTTTTTTAGGGAGTGGATGTAGTCGAGTGGTCTAGGGCGCTGGACGTAATGCTAAGCGAATGGTGCTGCAGTGTAACAATGGTGTGGGTTCAAATCCCGTCGAGGGAAGAACAAAAATTTGACAGCTCTAAAATCTAATTCTAACACTGTTTGGTTTAATTTTCAGACGTATATAATATTTAGTATTAACCTAGTATCCTTTAAAGTAACTTTGAGATCCAGTGGGACAGATATATTGTATGGTTGTCACTTGCTTCTAGACGTTTGTATAATATACTTTATTTCCTGTGACTGTATGATGAATAATTCTTCATTATCCTATCCAATATATTAAAAATTGCTGAGTTAGATTGCTGTCAAATTATAATATTAAGTATATATGTACCATCTACACACGCTTATACACATGTCTTGCGTCTATCCCTAGATTTTCCTTACGAGACAAGGTAACACTACGACTATTGAAGCTCCTTTTTTAGGGAGTGGATGTAGTCGAGTGGTCTAGGGCGCTGGACGTAAGGCTAAGCGAATGGTGCTGCAGTGTAACAATGGTGTGGGTTCAAATCCCGTCGAGGGAAGAACAAAAATTTGACAGCTCTAAAATCTAATTCTAACACTGTTTGGTTTAATTTTCAGACGTATATAATATTTAGTATTAACCTAGTATCCTTTAAAGTAACTTTGAGATCCAGTGGGACAGATATATTGTATGGTTGTCACTTGCTTCTAGACGTTTGTATAATATACTTTATTTCCTGTGACTGTATGATGAATAATTCTTCATTATCCTATCCAATATATTAAAAATTGCTGAGTTAGATTGCTGTCAAATTATAATATTAAGTATATATGTACCATCTACACACGCTTATACATATGTCTTACGCCTATCCCTAGATTTGCCTTACGAGACAAGGTAACACTACGACTATTGAAGCTCCTTTTTAAGGGAGTGGATGTAGTCGAGTGGTCTAGGGCGCTGGACGTAAGGCTAAGCGAATGGTGCTGCAGTGTAACAATGGTGTGGGTTCAAATCCCGTCGAGGGAAGAACAAAAATTTGACAGCTCTAAAATCTAATTCTAACACTGTTTGGTTTAATTTTCAGACGTATATAATATTTAGTATTAACCTAGTATCCTTTAAAGTAACTTTGAGATCCAGTGGGACAGATATATTGTATGGTTGTCACTTGCTTCTAGACGTTTGTATAATATACTTTATTTCCTGTGACTGTATGATGAATAATTCTTCATTATCCTATCCAATATATTAAAAATTGCTGAGTTAGATTGCTGTCAAATTATAATATTAAGTATATATGTACCATCTACACACGCTTATACACATGTCTTGCGTCTATCCCTAGATTTTCCTTACGAGACAAGGTAACACTACGACTATTGAAGCTCCTTTTTTAGGGAGTGGATGTAGTCGAGTGGTCTAGGGCGCTGGACGTAAGGCTAAGCGAATGGTGCTGCAGTGTAACAATGGTGTGGGTTCAAATCCCGTCGAGGGAAGAACAAAAATTTGACAGCTCTAAAATCTAATTCTAACACTGTTTGGTTTAATTTTCAGACGTATATAATATTTAGTATTAACCTAGTATCCTTTAAAGTAACTTTGAGATCCAGTGGGACAGATATATTGTATGGTTGTCACTTGCTTCTAGACGTTTGTATAATATACTTTATTTCCTGTGACTGTATGATGAATAATTCTTCATTATCCTATCCAATATATTAAAAATTGCTGAGTTAGATTGCTGTCAAATTATAATATTAAGTATATATGTACCATCTACACACGCTTATACACATGTCTTGCGTCTATCCCTAGATTTTCCTTACGAGACAAGGTAACACTACGACTATTGAAGCTCCTTTTTTAGGGAGTGGATGTAGTCGAGTGGTCTAGGGCGCTGGACGTAAGGCTAAGCGAATGGTGCTGCAGTGTAACAATGGTGTGGGTTCAAATCCCGTCGAGGGAAGAACAAAAATTTGACAGCTCTAAAATCTA
The DNA here is from genome assembly GCA_963680875.1 of Bathymodiolus brooksi. Classification (NCBI taxonomy): domain Eukaryota; kingdom Metazoa; phylum Mollusca; class Bivalvia; order Mytilida; family Modiolidae; genus Bathymodiolus; species Bathymodiolus brooksi. The sequence continues at coordinate 48,022,590 of OY804581.1, forward strand.
ATTCTAACACTGTTTGGTTTAATTTTCAGACGTATATAATATTTAGTATTAACCTAGTATCCTTTAAAGTAACTTTGAGATCCAGTGGGACAGATATATTGTATGGTTGTCACTTGCTTCTAGACGTTTGTATAATATACTTTATTTCCTGTGACTGTATGATGAATAATTCTTCATTATCCTATCCAATATATTAAAAATTGCTGAGTTAGATTGCTGTCAAATTATAATATTAAGTATATATGTACCATCTACACACGCTTATACACATGTCTTACGCCTATCCCTAGATTTTCCTTACGAGACAAGGTAACACTACGACTATTGAAGCTCCTTTTTAAGGGAGTGGATGTAGTCGAGTGGTCTAGGGCGCTGGACCTAAGGCTAAGCGAATGGTGCTGCAGTGTAACAATGGTGTGGGTTCAAATCCCGTCGAGGGAAGAACAAAAATTTGACAGCTCTAAAATCTAATTCTAACACTGTTTGGTTTAATTTTCAGACGTATATAATATTTAGTATTAACCTAGTATCCTTTAAAGTAACTTTGAGATCCAGTGGGACAGATATATTGTATGGTTGTCACTTGCTTCTAGACGTTTGTATAATATACTTTATTTCCTGTGACTGTATGATGAATAATTCTTCATTATCCTATCCAATATATTAAAAATTGCTGAGTTAGATTGCTGTCAAATTATAATATTAAGTATATATGTACCATCTACACACGCTTATACACATGTCTTGCGTCTATCCCTAGATTTTCCTTACGAGACAAGGTAACACTACGACTATTGAAGCTCCTTTTTTAGGGAGTGGATGTAGTCGAGTGGTCTAGGGCGCTGGACGTAAGGCTAAGCGAATGGTGCTGCAGTGTAACAATGGTGTGGGTTCAAATCCCGTCGAGGGAAGAACACAAATTTGACAGCTCTAAAATCTAATTCTAACACTGTTTGGTTTAATTTTCAGACGTATATAATATTTAGTATTAACCTAGTATCCTTTAAAGTAACTTTGAGATCCAGTGGGACAGATATATTGTATGGTTGTCACTTGCTTCTAGACGTTTGTATAATATACTTTATTTCCTGTGACTGTATGATGAATAATTCTTCATTATCCTATCCAATATATTAAAAATTGCTGAGTTAGATTGCTGTCAAATTATAATATTAAGTATATATGTACCATCTACACACGCTTATACACATGTCTTGCGTCTATCCCTAGATTTTCCTTACGAGACAAGGTAACACTACGACTATTGAAGCTCCTTTTTTAGGGAGTGGATGTAGTCGAGTGGTCTAGGGCGCTGGACGTAAGGCTAAGCGAATGGTGCTGCAGTGTAACAATGGTGTGGGTTCAAATCCCGTCGAGGGAAGAACAAAAATTTGACAGCTCTAAAATCTAATTCTAACACTGTTTGGTTTAATTTTCAGACGTATATAATATTTAGTATTAACCTAGTATCCTTTAAAGTAACTTTGAGATCCAGTGGGACAGATATATTGTATGGTTGTCACTTGCTTCTAGACGTTTGTATAATTTACTTTATTTCCTGTGACTGTATGATGAATAATTCTTCATTATCCTATCCAATATATTAAAAATTGCTGAGTTAGATTGCTGTCAAATTATAATATTAAGTATATATGTACCATCTACACACGCTTATACACATGTCTTGCGTCTATCCCTAGATTTTCCTTACGAGACAAGGTAACACTACGACTATTGAAGCTCCTTTTTTAGGGAGTGGATGTAGTTGAGTGGTCTAGGGCGCTGGACGTAAGGCTAAGCGAATGGTGCTGCAGTGTAACAATGGTGTGGGTTCAAATCCCGTCGAGGGAAGAACAAAAATTTGACAGCTCTAAAATCTAATTCTAACACTGTTTGGTTTAATTTTCAGACGTATATAATATTTAGTATTAACCTAGTATCCTTTAAAGTAACTTTGAGATCCAGTGGGACAGATATATTGTATGGTTGTCACTTGCTTCTAGACGTTTGTATAATATACTTTATTTCCTGTGACTGTATGATGAATAATTCTTCATTATCCTATCCAATATATTAAAAATTGCTGAGTTAGATTGCTGTCAAATTATAATATTAAGTATATATGTACCATCTACACACGCTTATACACATGTCTTACGCCTATCCCTAGATTTGCCTTACGAGACAAGGTAACACTACGACTATTGAAGCTCCTTTTTAAGGGAGTGGATGTAGTCGAGTGGTCTAGGGCGCTGGACCTAAGGCTAAGCGAATGGTGCTGCAGTGTAACAATGGTGTGGGTTCAAATCCCGTCGAGGGAAGAACAAAAATTTGACAGCTCTAAAATCTAATTCTAACACTGTTTGGTTTAATTTTCAGACGTATATAATATTTAGTATTAACCTAGTATCCTTTAAAGTAACTTTGAGATCCAGTGGGACAGATATATTGTATGGTTGTCACTTGCTTCTAGACGTTTGTATAATATACTTTATTTCCTGTGACTGTATGATGAATAATTCTTCATTATCCTATCCAATATATTAAAAATTGCTGAGTTAGATTGCTGTCAAATTATAATATTAAGTATATATGTACCATCTACACACGCTTATACACATGTCTTGCGTCTATCCCTAGATTTTCCTTACGAGACAAGGTAACACTACGACTATTGAAGCTCCTTTTTTAGGGAGTGGATGTAGTCGAGTGGTCTAGGGCGCTGGACGTAAGGCTAAGCGAATGGTGCTGCAGTGTAACAATGGTGTGGGTTCAAATCCCGTCGAGGGAAGAACAAAAATTTGACAGCTCTAAAATCTAATTCTAACACTGTTTGGTTTAATTTTCAGACGTATATAATATTTAGTATTAACCTAGTATCCTTTAAAGTAACTTTGAGATCCAGTGGGACAGATATATTGTATGGTTGTCACTTGCTTCTAGACGTTTGTATAATATACTTTATTTCCTGTGACTGTATAGTGAATAATTCTTCATTATCCTATCCAATATATTAAAAATTGCTGAGTTAGATTGCTGTCAAATTATAATATTAAGTATATATGTACCATCTACACACGCTTATACACATGTCTTACGCCTATCCCTAGATTTGTTACCTTTTCTCGTAAGGCAAATCTAGGGATAGACGTAAGACATGTGTATAAGCGTGTGTAGATGGTACATATATACTTAATATTATAATTTGACAGCAATCTGACTCAGCAATTTTTAATATATTGTATAGGATAATGAAGAATTCATTATACAGTCACAGGAAATAAAGTATATTATACAAACGTCTAGAAGCAAGTGACAACCATACAATATATCTGTCCCACTGGATCTCAAAGTTACTAAGGATACTAGGTAAATACTAAATATTACATACGTCTGAAAATTAAACCAAACAGTGTTAGAATTAGATTTTAGAGCTGTCAAATTTTTGCTCTTCCCTCGATGGGATTTGAACTCACACCATTGATACACTGCGGCACCATTCGCTTAGCCTTACGTCCAGCGCCCTAGACCACTCGACCACATCCACTCCCTATAAAAAGGAGCTTCAATAATCGTAGTGTTATCTTTTCTCGTAAGGCAAATCTAGGGATAGACGTAAGACATGTGTATAAGCTTGTGTAGATGGTACATATATACTTAATATTATAATTTGACAGCAATCTGACTCAGCAATTTCTAATATATTGTATAGGATAATGAAGAATTCATTATACAGTCACAGGAAATAAAGTATATTATACAAACGTCTAGAAGCAAGTGACAACCATACAATATATCTGTCCCACTGGATCTCAAAGTTACTAAGGATACTAGGTAAATACTAAATATTATATACGTCTGAAAATTAAACCAAACAGTGTTATAATTAGATTTTAGAGCTGTCAAATTTTTGTTCTTCCCTCGACGGGATTTGAACTCACATCATTGATACACTGCAGCACCATTCGCTTAGCCTTACGTCCAGCGCCCTAGACCACTCGACCACATCCACTCCCTATAAAAAGGAGCTTCAATAATCGTAGTGTTACCTTTTCTCGTAAGGCAAATCTAGGGATAGACGTAAGACATGTGTATAGGCGTGTGTTGATGGTACATATATACTTAATATTATAATTTGACAGCAATCTGACTGAGCAATTTCTAATATATTGTATAGGATAATGAAGAATTCATTATACAGTCACAGGAAATAAAGTATATATATATACGTCTGAAAATTAAACAAAACAGTGTTAGAATTAGATTTTTGAGCTGTCAAATTTTTGTTCTTCCCTCGACGGGATTTGAACTCACACCATTGATACACTGCAGCACCATTCGCTTAGCCTTACGTCCAGCGCCCTAGACCACTCGACCACATCCACTCCCTATAAAAAGGAACTTCAATGATCGTAGTGTTACCTTGTCTCGTAACGAAAATCTAGGGATAGACATAAGACATGTGTATAAGCGTGTGTAGATGGTACATATATACTTAATATTATAATTTGACAGCAATCTAACTCAGCAATTTTTAATATATTGTATAGGATAATGAAGAATTATATATATTATTTAGAACTACCCCTTTACAACGGGGGCGCCTACCACCATGGTAGAAGTAATGGCGCGTCTATATTATATAAAACAATTATGTACAACAAATTCATAGCATATAGTCTGTAAAACACAAAAGATTCTATCTAAAATATATGTCATTTAAGAGTTCACATCACATATGTACTAAGCATACAATATTTCAAAATTTAAAAATGGATAAGAAATGAGAAACATTAATATGATGAGTTCAATAAATCAAGTCTAAGATCGAAGCACTCCTTTAAAAACATTTTTCCTAAAGAGTCATAAAAATATCCAACATCACTGCTAAAAAGATAGCCGATGTCCCCAATTAAGAACTAGATCTTAGCAGCAGGTAGCAGTTCTGCAAAGGAAAAATTTAAAAGCCTTCATAAGGCTCAGGATTTTGTCGTAGACTGGAGAATCAAAAAAGACGTGCTCGAGTTCCTCGCCAACCTCAGCATTGCATAAATTGCATACATCGATTTGGGACATGTTCATTCTATACAAATACTTTTTTAGAGGAATGGTTTTCGTTCTAGCTTCAATCTAGATGATCGAAAATCATTATCACATAAATAAGATTGCCTACCTATCTTAACAAAACAATTTTGATACAGGTCCAAACTGCTTTTAGTTTGCACTTCAAGCATCATTTTATTTCTCGTGTTTGTTCCAAACATCGAGTTCAGGGAGGCTTGACTTTGGCTTTCGAAACAAGAAACATCAGGAGTGACATCACGTATTATGTCTAGGTTCAGGGTATCGTAATCCCAAAATGTGTCATTATTGTTAATCATTTCGTTAAATACCTGCTTACACAAACGATGATTTGGTAGTCGTAACAGACGTTTGTAGTATGATATTCTTTGTCTATCGATAAAGACGAACAAATGCTCCCATCCTAGTTCCAATAATATTGCAGCCTTTGGAATGTTAAGTTTTGTACGGAGAATAATTGTAGCTGCTTTGTATTGCCAACTATCCAGTGAGCCTTTTCTGGCTTGGGACAGTGACATTCCAGACCGCGTATAAAAAGATTTCGATGCTACATTTTTGTAACTGAAAACAAATGCACTCTGAAGCAGAATTTTTGTTCTGGAAAGAAAATTGTCCCTTTATCATCAATAATAACAATTTGGGTAAAAGGGTAAAAAATCAAAACCATACATGTACAATACACAACAAGTTCATTTATACTTTTAGGCAGTAATATACAATTTTCAACTTGACAATTTTCAACAAACACAGAAAAAGAACAAGCAATAATTAAAAAAAAACTTGTAACAATGAACAACTATAATTTATGTGTGTATAGACACATTTTCAAGTAACACGGTTGGTACTTTATATCATTTAAAGGGGAGCTTATTCAAAATAAATCCAAAAACGGCTGATGATAAAAAAAATTGATAGCGATAATAAATTTATACTTGTAATAAACAATTCAAAGGGAACACATTTATGATTATTTACCAAAATTTTAAACAGAAAATATTCTTCATCTGTATGATATATCCAGCTTAAAGACAGGAAAAACTTAATTGACCTTCCCTACATAGATGATCACAGTTTTTATTATTGAAACATATTTTCTTCTTCTCATTTTTGTTTAAATTTTTAGTTTAAACCACACAAAATAAAATTCTTTTTAGATTCTCATCCCCTCCCTTCCCACTTTTTACCATCAAATTCATGATTTTCTATTTTCAATAAATTCATTTTCAAAATTTAACAAATTCTTCATTAGGGTATCAGTATACCAAATAAAGTAATTTGTTTTAATTATGTGATGTCTTATCACGATAGTTACCAGATGTATCTAATTCTACAATATTTAACTCAGTAGTCCGTAAGGGGCCTTCGTTGTCGTGATCGTTTTGGTAGTTGGATTTACAACTACCCATGCAATCAGTACCTATCACCACTAACATGATAAGTTCGAATCTAGCCCAGGCGATACATTATGTGATAAAGTTTTCCACTGACTTGTGGCAGGTCCGTGGATTTTCTCTTTGGACTCCGTTTTTCTCCACCAATAAAACTGACCCTCGCATTATAACTGAAATTTGTTGAAAGTGGTGTTAAGCACCAAACTCAGTAGTCCGTACGTTTAAAAAATGTTTATGTTTATTTTTGTTATTGCATAGAACGCCGGCGGCTGGGTTTTATGCAAATTCCCAATTTTTTCGTAGCATTTCTGAAATTGTAATTCAAATCGTTTGACCGTTCATTTCAATAACATGCAGATAACTAAAGTTATAAATAACGTATTTCTTTCCAAAATAAATGCTTTCCAAAATAAATGCTATCATTATTCCGCTTGTTGTCGATTCTTTAACAGTTAGCAACACTACATGAAGAAGGAATATATTATCTGTATAATTTTGTACCAAATAATTTTAAAGAGTGTGATTTAGATTTGAAGATTGCCTAAATATAGATAGACCTAGATATATTCATTCAAAATTTTGTATGTGGAGACGGTGTCTTTATCATTATATTTTGTTCACTTGGAGATAGTATTTCCCGAAATACAGGTACTTTAAAATGTTGAAATGAAGTTCATCAGTATTGCAGTGTGATGTACACCTTTTATGAATATGAATAGGCTACACCAAGGTACATGCCAATATATCTGAGAGCTACGGTTCCGCAACTAATGCCGATATGGCTTGTAAGTTTTAAGTCTGTTGTATTTCTTAATATGTTTATAATACAACTCTTGTCTTACGACTATACGACTATACTTTTATTTTACATATACTCGTCAACTAAATCTATACTTCTAACAGGTAATATCACCCCGCGTTGTACTAGTTACACCTTCAATGTTTGCACTGTCCACGTTTTATAATTCAGTGCCGTCATTAGGTTAATGTTAGATACAAGCGTCTTTGTGATTCAAACGCACATGTAACCACTTATGGAACAGCAGCGTCAACAAACGGGAGAAGCGGTGAATGATTCCTATTGTTTTACAGCAAGTGAACCCTGAAAGCTTTTAATCGGATGTCCTCGGTATTCTTCTTAATGTCAACCGACATGTAAAATAAAAATGAAACAATAAGGAAAAGGCGTCAGACAACTTCTCGTTATATTGAATCATTATACAAAGCTCAGGAATGATTAAACATGAATAGAAAAATGTTATAGAAAATGCAGAGGTAAAATTAAGGAATCAAGGTTGTAAGCAAGTCAGGTTCCTATTCGAATCTGTGATAGCTACCACGTTATGTAAAATTTTCGCATAAAAAGTAGAGGACGTTTTCATTGATACAAATAGCCCATGGAGAATATAAAGCCTGGACCATTTACTTTGGGATGAAATATTGTATTGGATTTTCAATGCAAACGTGAATGAAGCGGAAATATTGAAAAAATGTAATTCCATAGAATTTAATAACATCAAAACATTACTTTCTTATCGTAATTCGGAATTCACTACATAGAAAGAATAATAGGTTCCTACATACGTTCTTGGGAAAGACCGGGTGATCTTCCACGAGTGATAGAAATGTTATGTCTTTTCGCGAGTGGAGCGCAGCGAAACGAGCGAAAAGAAACAAAAATTTCTATCACGAGTGGAAGATCACCCGGGCTTTCCCAACAACGCATGTAAGTACCTATTTCTTCTGTAAACCAACAACTTTCACTATCGCGAACTCCTAGAGACCCCGCCATTGATCAGTAACTAATTTGCATAAATTATCAGATCAATATCATAAAATTGAGCGTTATGAAATACACATCACATAAAATTGACTTTTGTGACACCGATTGATAAACTAAGGAGCTTTCTACTGATATTTGAGCTTTTCTCACTAATATTTTGTTGAAAGTACAGTATTTTCCTTCATGAGAAACCCCATACATGAAATATGACGTGACACATATTTTGACGTCATAGAAGAATGACGTCAAAGGTACGGAAAAGGACATCTAGAAATACGAAAAAATTAAAATAAAAGACACAAATATATTTAATACGGTTGGAGTCTGTATTTGAAAAAATAAAACAATGGTTAATTCCGTAATATATCTGTTATTCAGCTATCAGACAGGGTATATAATGTGACATTCCCGGCTTAGGGTGTATATTTAAACGATTTTTGTTGTTGTTAGAGGCGTTCTGATTGGATGTCACAACGAGTAAAGACGAGTGCACATGGACTCGTCTTACCTCGGTCGTCTTCACCCGAAAACGGCCATTTACGGAAGAATGTTGTGTCCTCTGCTAAACTGGCAAAAGCACTTGAACCCAGAAAACTCCGGTAGAGTACCACCTTTTAGTTTACAAAAAAATGCTTTACAAATATATTACGTAGAATAAATAAAGGCAAAAAAAAATAATGATGTTTTCTTCCAACTGTAATAGAATATGATGAATACTATATGTTAACTCGTGTCATATATATATATCAAATATTTAGCAATGTAAAAGGACTTAAAGATCAACTTTTTAAGTCTTATATGTATATTTAGTTTCCTCAAAAGTAAGAAAATGTAATACATGTATATTTTTCCTAACATCACACGATTTCTGGAATGGTTAATTATTTTGAAAATTCCATGTTATTTTTTTTAGCTTTAACATTTTTAATATTAACATTAATACGCGTTAGTGTTATTTTGGTACTTGTGGCTATTCTTTTTTATGGGTCTCGTGTATTCTACATTACACATTAAATGTACTTATCCATATCAATCTAAAACGCTTCTTTATCTTTACATCTTATCATACATGTATGTTTATATTTTGATATGTTTCCTTGATAGGAACGCTTATTATTATTATTATTATTATTATTATTATTACTACAATGCTAGGTTATCAGAAATGATCAAAGTTGTGCATTGATGTACCACGAACATTCTGAGCGAGAAACCCTTCATTGTTGAAAAAATTATGTTTTGACATCATTCGACGCTTATTGTTATATGTATTTCTTACTATGTCTAATACATGCAAGGAAATACTTTTGTCTGACAATAACTTAACAATCCTAGAAATGTTGAGACTGAAGTCCAAACGCATTAAGACAACATCCCCACCAAGCTTTGACAAGCATTTTGTTGAGCCAAAGCGATATTTAGTAGACAATTTGGAATGATTTAACACACAGCATAAAAAAGAAAAACTAAAAAAAAAAAATAATAATAAGAGCAACGTGGATCCCATAAAATCTACATAAAAAGAATCGCTTTTGTCCTTGAAAGTCAAAGTCGAAATGTATAGCTGTATGTAGCAAAATCATCAAGGATAGACTTCCTGAATTTCCAAAATTGCGAAACAAATTTAGTTCAAGCACATCTATGCAAATATTTGCTGAGCTTACAAGGTGATTTTAAAGTGGAAATAAATTAATGAATATTGTAGATGCATCTGCAGCGGGCTGAACCATCGTTCGGGGGTATGAAGCAAGAACAAATGAAGAACATTGTGATGACGAGAGGATAGTTAGAAAAACAGAATCTAGAGCCTTTAAACTGTTTAGGAATATTACTAAATCCAATCCTACACTTAATTCTAAAGATATTAAAAGAAACAAAATTGAATCAGCTCAAAGAAATATCAGCACTTATGGTCGTTCCTCTATCAATTAGATGCATTTTCATCAAGGCTTCACACGCCGCTAGTCGTCCCCCTGTACCTGTGCATTATGTGCAATCAGTATGGACACTTACAAAAAAGACTCCACCGCCTAACTTAAGGAGCACCCGCTTTTTTCATTGTATCTACAACATGTTTTGTAGTTATTATATGATTGTAGTAACTATTACAATAAAAACATAGAAATCAAATTTAGTGACGCGTGTCTGGAATAACCTTCATCAAGTACGTTCATAGTGATTAGGGTGGAAAGATAAATAATTTAAAAGTCCTTTGGGGCAAGTAAGCCAAAGGGTCTATATAGGATAGCCGAAGTCACTTATGCCTGGAAGAGGAGAACGTTATGGAGTATATATCTCTCAGTTGATACAATATTTCAGAGCTTGTGGTTCCTATTGGGATGTCTTTGATAGAAGGTCGCTGCTAACAAGGAGGCTACTGAACCAAGCGTTCATATCGTTCGTCACTTCGAAAGTCTTCCGGTAGCCACCATGACCTGGTTGACCGCTATGGAGTGTCAAAAATGACCAAGGATATGTTCCACTTGTCGTAAGCACTTTCCGGACCTTTCCTCAGTCATGACTTATCACAGAGTTTGTAACTAGATTAACACGACGGGTGTCACTAGTGGAGCAGTAACTGCTTACCCTTCCGAAGCATCTGAGTTCAACTCCGGTTTTTAGTGGGGTTCATGCTACTCGATCTTTAGTTGTATGTGTTTGTTTTGTAGATCGTTGTTTGCCCTTTTGTCCTTTTTCGCTTGGTTATTGTATTGTCTGTTCTTCTTCGCTTTGCGGATTCTGATTACCCTTTGGTATCTTCAAGCTCTTCTTATTATTAATTACACTATTCAGGGACTGTATATCAGATAATCAGTCGATTAAAGCATGTTTCAGTGAATAATTGGAATTACACGGAGTACATTCCGGTTGTTCCTTATTATTTAATAACTATGAGTAAATATACCATGACATATACGACATCTGGTCAAGACTGCTTGTTATTTCTGATTTTGACCGTAAGAACAATGAATCTTACCAACCAGAGAATGTTTTGTATTGATGGTTATGAATTATTTGTATTGAATTTCTTTTTAAAAAATTCACCTTTAAAGGTGATCTTTACATTCAACAATAAAAGGAACTAATTTTAATTCGGTTACCCTTTAAATAAAAGTTTTGTTTAAATACTTTAGTCATTTGTTCAATTAGTAAAATTTGTCATATTTATAAGTTTGTGCTTTCGGTCACCTCAACAGGTGAATCAATAACTATTTGTGTATAATATTTTGCCCTTTAATACCAAAGTATATTCCTAAAATAATATATGTATGGTTTTCTCTTAGTACTCCGGTTTCCTCCACCAATAAAACTGACCGCCACGATCTAACTGAAATATTGTTGAAAGTGTTGTTAAACATCATAACCCTAACCCTAAAAAGATATTATTGGTAAAATTATTACATACACCGTTATGTATTTATATATGCATTTAAATTAACTATATTTATGAACTATTTAAGCTTTTATGATATACCTTTGTGTTCAACCACTATTACACAAATCTATTTATAACCATACCATAAACATATATATTTTTAGTATTATAGACAGAAACAAAAGTTAACAAGAACTATCTTTAAAAAAAAGATGTACGACGAAGCACAAATATTATATTCTTCTACGAACAGTATTTCACTGAAATAACCTAAACATATTGGTTTTATAGGATTTGATAAGACGTGTAAAACCTTGCATCCTACTTAATGTTAAAGGAATCGTTAATAAATAGTAACAGCGTCCATCTTGGCCCGAGGGCGGGACTGTCAGACACAATTTTGAAAGGGGATCACCAAAGAATTATTTGAGCAAAGCTTGAATCCAATTGGCCCAGTAGTCTAAGAGGAAAAAAAATTCATCCACTTCTTCTTATTACAAGTCAATGATTTTCCTACTCATTTGTATCTGGGGTCCGGGACCCTTATATTTGGGAAAATTAGCTCGTAAATGATGTGAATTGGGAAAAGATAGGAAGAGCTATACATGTATTAGTTTGGAGGTCCAGTAATAGAATAGCAATCAAACTGTACCAAGGTTAATGCCAACAGTAACAAATTCTTGTGATGAGGAAGAATGACCACAAAACAGTTCACAAAACTTACATAAATACCCTTGGTGTACCACACTGTCATATAGCCATGGGTATTTTTTTCATTTTGCATTGAACTGCCGGAACACCCAGGCATCTGGTACCATGACCTCTGGAGCACAACTGTCCGAATCAGAGTGACAGTCAGATTGCGAATATCAACATCACCACTACTTGCACTATTTACATGTTGTTGGATGTCATTTGAAGCTGTGTTAGGTAATACAGAATTTGAATTGGTTGTTTTTGGAGTGACATTCGCAGTGGCAACAAGGCGTTCAGCTTCTGAACATGCTGTATCAGTATTTAAGTGTCGGTGACCGGTAGGGTTGACTCCACCTAATCCCACTTTTTTAAAAATTAATTAAAGAAATCTAAAAGTTCAAGTGGGAATAGCTGTAATTATTGTATAAACAATGCGCAAACATTGGGGCTTAGGGTGTATAAACAAAAACTCATTAACTTCAGGTAAACCTTGATTAGAGAATGGAGAACTAATATATATTAATTTATCATTTGTATTCTAATAAAAAAAAACATACAGATACATAAATGAATAAGTGATATCTCTATCAATACATTTATATTTCAACATCCATAGAACTTATTATTTATTTTCTAAACTACATGAAATAATGTCTTAGTTATAAATGTTTGTTACTATTCATTTTGTAACGAAATTCTTATGATTCATGTTTTTTTTTCAAAGGTACAAATATTTTTTAAAAGATAGGTTACTATTTATGTCATACTTCACTTACTTCACTCAAATATTTTCCCTTTTTCTGCAATATTTGACATAAAATACAGGTACATCACAGGTAATGATTAATAAAGATACATGTACTAATTGCAAAATCAGCATAATTAACTGCAACAACATCTAATGGAATACCTGGAATAGGTTTTTTTAATGGGATTAGATTAACGACATCACCGGTACAGTAGTGGATCGGACTCACTTCAAAGCACAAACAGTTTCACTAGCTTTATTAACGTCATCAACCTCATTTTTCTCCTGGAGGAAGCAACAACTTGTTTTAATTCAAATGATTCAAGTTACTTCCATCATTACTGGTCAATTTCTTAACAACTTATTTAGAATTATGCAACATCGCGACATTTTTATTTTTAACTTTAAAACAATAATTTCCGTTTTTAATTTCCAATGAATTGACAAAATATCAAGCAATGTAATTCACATGACATATTTAGTATTCTAAATTAAAATTTTATATTAAATTTATTTAAATAAACATTTATTCCAAATACTACAGATTTCTGCTTTCGTTTTTCTGAAGATTTATCGCAGTCAGTAAACAAATCAAGCGACCCAATATACTGTGCTGGTTCCCAGTATCTTGTGCGTAGTATTTCGCTTGGTTAATCAAAACAAATAGAAACCAGGTCATAAGCGTGAAAATGTTCGACTTTCAATTTCATTTGAAAAAGCTTTTATTAACCAGTTTTTACGAATAATTTTATCACCATGTTATTGGGAATTTCCCCCCATTACATTTCACATTGGGGCCGATATTCGGCCCAAAAAAGCACAGTCGGAAAATCACTGCAAGTATTTTAACTCCGTTCTCCAAACTCTTACCAAATTTGTGTTATTCTCCAATCAAAAAGTTAGAAAATATGTTTATCTTTAAAATTGCTAGGCAACAGCATCCATAGTAAAAGTAGGTCAAAAGCGATTGTATACGACTTCGTCGAAAAAAAGAAATTGTTAAAAATCAACTGAAGACATACTTGTTTGAACTCTTGATTGATAAGAATTTGAATAAACATTGCATGATTCAGGACACAAAGCATGACGAGGTAAAATCGATATCCCTAACACAAATACTTGATCACCAACTTCCCGGTTTGGTGTACAATTTCAATAAAACTACCTTTATTGGCTCAAAACTCACCTCTTTGTAAAATGATAAGGATGTAACATCCAATTATCAATAATTTTAATTAGGATGGTAATTTAAAAATAAGATCAATATTAAATTATATATAGTATTTATTGTTTTTTTTTAATTACAACACAACCAGTGTATCGTATTGTGTATTTAAATGGCTAATTATCTATTAATTAGTTAATAGTATTATTTGATTCTTTGTTGAATCTGTCCTTCTCCGAACAAGATGGCAACTTTAACGTTGTGTCTATGGGGAGATTATAACGTCGATTAATTCTGACGGTTGAATTCAGGAAACACTATTTTATTGCAATGAACCAATTGTTTCCAACAATACCTTTGTACTCAACCACTATTACACACATCTATGTATAACCATACCATACAAATATCTACTTTTAGTATCAAAGACAGAAACAAAAGTAGAGAAATTAAATTATGGATTATAAATTACATGCTTCGAACAATTGGCTTCAAAGCGATTCATGGGTGAATTACCTACCTGCTATAATCTTTGTGTCATCTATAGATACCTTGTAAATGAATTTGCTATATTTTCCATACTATCACAATATGATATTATACACATTTTTCACGGTCATGAAAGAGGAAGTTGTTTATAATGTTACGTCATGTTACCTAGATACAGACCGATTTTCCGAAAATTATTGCAAGTGAACTTTGACATGTTTGATAACTGACACGTGAAGCTGTTTAGAATAAGAAAAGACGTCAAAATGTAAATAAATACTGTTACAAAACATGATTTCTAAAGATCAACAATAAAAAGAGTTAAAAGTATGAAGTGGTAGATTATTAAAATCACACACACACACACACACACACACACACACACACACACACACATATATATATATATACGTCTGAAAATTAAACCAAACAGTGTTAGAATTAGATTTTAGAGCTGTCAAATTTTTGTTCTTCCCTCGACGGGATTTGAACCCACACCATTGTTACACTGCAGCACCATTCGCTTAGCCTTACGTCCAGCGCCCTAGACCACTCGACTACATCCACTCCCTATTTTATTGCAATGAACCAATTGTTTCCAACAATACCTTTGTACTCAACCACTATTACACACATCTATGTATAACCATACCATACAAATATCTACTTTTAGTATCAAAGACAGAAACAAAAGTAGAGAAATTAAATTATGGATTATAAATTACATGCTTCGAACAATTGGCTTCAAAGCGATTCATGGGTGAATTACCTACCTGCTATAATCTTTGTGTCATCTATAGATACCTTGTAAATGAATTTGCTATATTTTCCATACTATCACAATATGATATTATACACATTTTTCACGGTCATGAAAGAGGAAGTTGTTTATAATGTTACGTCATGTTACCTAGATACAGACCGATTTTCCGAAAATTATTGCAAGTGAACTTTGACATGTTTGATAACTGACACGTGAAGCTGTTTAGAATAAGAAAAGACGTCAAAATGTAAATAAATACTGTTACAAAACATGATTTCTAAAGATCAACAATAAAAAGAGTTAAAAGTATGAAGTGGTAGATTATTAAAATCACACACACACACACACACACACACACACACACACATATATATATATATATATATATATATATATATATATATATATATACGTCTGAAAATTAAACCAAACAGTGTTAGAATTAGATTTTAGAGCTGTCAAATTTTTGTTCTTCCCTCGACGGGATTTGAACCCACACCATTGTTACACTGCAGCACCATTCGCTTAGCCTTACGTCCAGCGCCCTAGACCACTCGACTACATCCACTCCCTATTTTATTGCAATGAACCAATTGTTTCCAACAATACCTTTGTACTCAACCACTATTACACACATCTATGTATAACCATACCATACAAATATCTACTTTTAGTATCAAAGACAGAAACAAAAGTAGAGAAATTAAATTATGGATTATAAATTACATGCTTCGAACAATTGGCTTCAAAGCGATTCATGGGTGAATTACCTACCTGCTATAATCTTTGTGTCATCTATAGATACCTTGTAAATGAATTTGCTATATTTTCCATACTATCACAATATGATATTATACACATTTTTCACGGTCATGAAAGAGGAAGTTGTTTATAATGTTACGTCATGTTACCTAGATACAGACCGATTTTCCGAAAATTATTGCAAGTGAACTTTGACATGTTTGATAACTGACACGTGAAGCTGTTTAGAATAAGAAAAGACGTCAAAATGTAAATAAATACTGTTACAAAACATGATTTCTAAAGATCAACAATAAAAAGAGTTAAAAGTATGAAGTGGTAGATTATTAAAATCACACACACACACACACACACACACACACACACACACATATATATATATATATATATATATATATATATATATATATACGTCTGAAAATTAAACCAAACAGTGTTAGAATTAGATTTTAGAGCTGTCAAATTTTTGTTCTTCCCTCGACGGGATTTGAACCCACACCATTGTTACACTGCAGCACCATTCGCTTAGCCTTACGTCCAGCGCCCTAGACCACTCGACTACATCCACTCCCTATTTTATTGCAATGAACCAATTGTTTCCAACAATACCTTTGTACTCAACCACTATTACACACATCTATGTATAACCATACCATACAAATATCTACTTTTAGTATCAAAGACAGAAACAAAAGTAGAGAAATTAAATTATGGATTATAAATTACATGCTTCGAACAATTGGCTTCAAAGCGATTCATGGGTGAATTACCTACCTGCTATAATCTTTGTGTCATCTATAGATACCTTGTAAATGAATTTGCTATATTTTCCATACTATCACAATATGATATTATACACATTTTTCACGGTCATGAAAGAGGAAGTTGTTTATAATGTTACGTCATGTTACCTAGATACAGACCGATTTTCCGAAAATTATTGCAAGTGAACTTTGACATGTTTGATAACTGACACGTGAAGCTGTTTAGAATAAGAAAAGACGTCAAAATGTAAATAAATACTGTTACAAAACATGATTTCTAAAGATCAACAATAAAAAGAGTTAAAAGTATGAAGTGGTAGATTATTAAAATCACACACACACACACACACACACACACACACACACACACACACATATATATATATATATATATATATATATATATATATATATATATATACGTCTGAAAATTAAACCAAACAGTGTTAGAATTAGATTTTAGAGCTGTCAAATATTTGTTCTTCCCTCGACGGGATTTGAACCCACACCATTGTTACACTGCAGCACCATTCGCTTAGCCTTACGTCCAGCGCCCTAGACCACTCGACTACATCCACTCCCTATTTTATTGCAATGAACCAATTGTTTCCAACAATACCTTTGTACTCAACCACTATTACACACATCTATGTATAACCATACCATACAAATATCTACTTTTAGTATCAAAGACAGAAACAAAAGTAGAGAAATTAAATTATGGATTATAAATTACATGCTTCGAACAATTGGCTTCAAAGCGATTCATGGGTGAATTACCTACCTGCTATAATCTTTGTGTCATCTATAGATACCTTGTAAATGAATTTGCTATATTTTCCATACTATCACAATATGATATTATACACATTTTTCACGGTCATGAAAGAGGAAGTTGTTTATAATGTTATGTCATGTTACCTAGATACAGACCGATTTTCCGAAAATTATTGCAAGTGAACTTTGACATGTTTGATAACTGACACGTGAAGCTGTTTAGAATAAGAAAAGACGTCAAAATGTAAATAAATACTGTTACAAAACATGATTTCTAAAGATCAACAATAAAAAGAGTTAAAAGTATGAAGTGGTAGATTATTAAAATCACACACACACACACACACACACACACACACACACACATATATATATATATATATATATATATATATATATATATATATATATACGTCTGAAAATTAAACCAAACAGTGTTAGAATTAGATTTTAGAGCTGTCAAATTTTTGTTCTTCCCTCGACGGGATTTGAACCCACACCATTGTTACACTGCAGCACCATTCGCTTAGCCTTACGTCCAGCGCCCTAGACCACTCGACTACATCCACTCCCTATTTTATTGCAATGAACCGATTGTTTCCAACAATACCTTTGTACTCAACCACTATTACACACATCTATGTATAACCATACCATACAAATATCTACTTTTAGTATCAAAGACAGAAACAAAAGTAGAGAAATTAAATTATGGATTATAAATTACATGCTTCGAACAATTGGCTTCAAAGCGATTCATGGGTGAATTACCTACCTGCTATAATCTTTGTGTCATCTATAGATACCTTGTAAATGAATTTGCTATATTTTCCATACTATCACAATATGATATTATACACATTTTTCACGGTCATGAAAGAGGAAGTTGTTTATAATGTTATGTCATGTTACCTAGATACAGACCGATTTTCCGAAAATTATTGCAAGTGAACTTTGACATGTTTGATAACTGACACGTGAAGCTGTTTAGAATAAGAAAAGACGTCAAAATGTAATATATATAGTTGTGAAATAATATAAATACAGTTCAAACTGCCTTAAAGGGCACCTCTATATAACAAATCACTGTCTATTAAAGGCAGTCTGATTTCCCATTAATGAATAGTCCATATGATTTTACCCTGCATATAAAGGACAACTGCTCATGAGGACCACATTTTAGGTTCTCTCCAGTGGTCTTTATATACAGGTTTGACTGTATCAGCCACTCATGTTTTATGAAGTGGTAGTTTTTCCTTTTTTAAACTTGCACCGACGAGGTAAGAAGGCATTGATTAAACCATTTAGTATTTGTAAAATCTGGTCAAACATATGCAAACACATTTATTCATAGTTTTGACCACCCAGTCAAATCAATATTACTTCATACCTCATTTAATTGGGTAATGCTTGGTTTAAATAAAAACAACAAGAGGCAAACAAAGTACATTATTGAGTTATATAGGCCAATATGAAATCATAATTACACGTATATTCAATATCATGAGCCGCATCGGTGATGTAATGGTCAAAGTACTCGCCTTGGGTGTGGTAGATCGTAAGTTCGAGCCGTAGTAGGGTCAAACCAAGAAAAATGTATCATAAAATTGGTATTTGTTACTTCTCCGCTAACACTGGTAGGTTCGGAATCGGAATAATGTGTCCGAGTGCAATGACATGTCTACTCTCGGACTGTTATTTCAGTGAGCTAGCACTATATAAGATAATAATCCAACTAAGCGTGTTGGTCTAGTACAAAGCATCCATACCACATATCTCATCTCAATTCCATGACATAGCTGATGAATTGCTCATGTGTCGTTAAACAATAAACACTCATTCATTCACTAAATATGAAGGAATGAAGTGAAAATAAACTGACATCTGATGAGGATGACCATAATGTAAAACTAAGACAGTTTTGAATGCGAGAATATTCTACATTTGAAGGCATTTGATAAGAGAATAACCTAGATTTCCAACGTCATATATCTTGTTTGTTTATATTCAACGATTTGAGGTGAGAGGAATTTGTTCGTTTTGATAAAATGGTTGGCCATCAGCGTATTAGCATTTTTCATAACCAGTAAACAGGATTCATATATGTGAACATCAAGCGTGAAGTTGAAATTGGGGATATAGTCAAAACCAATGGATCCCAATCAACTCATAAATGGGGGAAGGGGGGTAACATGAACACCCATTTCTGCTGAGAAAAAACAAAATCACACAGCTTTCAGATATGAATAAATGTATATGGCTGTTAACAAAAGTTTAAAGCTAACAAAGGAAGTAAGGAGAACCGTAAATCGAAGAAGAACAGACAATAAAATGTCCATAAGATGAAGACAAAAACCTAAAACCGCTTTATAAATCGGAGGTTAACTCAGTTGTTCCTGGAGGGTAAGCAGTTCCTTCTCGACTAGCAGCACCCTTCGTCTTACTTTTAAACGGCACGGTCATCATGCAATATACAATTCGTGTTGGTCATCAGTATGTCTATGCAAATAACTTAAATATAACATGACCCCCTCCCCATACTAAGCAAATTTGGGGTAAAGACGAACTGAGGCTCGTTTATCGCGCAGGTAGTAACGAAAACACAAACAGCATGAACAAAATAACAAAGGTGAAGACATATAATTGGACAAAATAAACAACATGAACCACACTAAAACAGAGTATGACTTAAGATGGTCGGGACGTTGGGCGATTTCTGCTCCACTGATGGTAGCAGTCGCGTTAAGGCATGGAAAGGGAAGGACGGGATTTTGCTACATCCGAACAATATCCGTGGATATATGTGGGAAAGTCGTCCCGTAACAGATAACCGGGTCCTGATAGCAACCTTAAAACGTTTGAAATTTTGACTTCGACTTAGCGACTACAAACCATTGTAACTTCATAGTTAGCAGTTTCCCGGTATCAAAGAAGAAAAGTTACGACGATTTCAAAAACGTAAATCGGATAAGAACAGACAATACAACGGATAAAGGAAAGGGGACGACAAAAAGCCAAACACTACACATAAACCTACAGATTCAGCAACACAAACCCCCCCTATGATCGGGGGTGAATTCATGTGCTCCGGAAAGGTCCTCAGTTTTTGTTCCAGTTGTGTTACTCTTGTTGCCAATCCGGTAATAAGTTATGAAAGTGTAAAGAAAACAGGATAGTGATGACGATCCCTTGTCATCTGTGACACATACGCTCCGTAAACGGTTACCAAAGTCATGAATGCGACCTTAAATCTTTCCAAGTAATGACTTCAAACATATCACAAGGAACCCCTTGTAGAGTAGCTGTCATGCTTACCTCATATGCTATCAATCCTGATAGAAACCAAATGAAATTACCTCTTTTGTGGTACAGTTTGGTTCCTTATTGGCTCTCAATGTCGATTTGTAGATGTAGGTCAAAGTTAGACATTATTGAAGCTGTATCTATGCTAATCTGTATTTCAAGTTCAGTAGGCTGGATGCAATAAATATAGTCATTAACTTGGAATTATTTAGTGAAATGACATCATCTATATAGCGGAACTCGAAATTTAAGGATAACTCTTTTTGCTTATATTAGGTAGCCCTAGCATGAAGCTTGGTTCATGTGAATAAAGGAACAAGTCGACGAGAAGAGGAACACAGTCATAATAATCTTTGATAGGAAACACAAACTCCTGAAGACCGCATCAACTGATATGCTGGCTCTCCCGAATGTAAACTACAAAAAAATAAAAAAGTTCATAATGAGAAAATCATTCCTATTGTCTACAAATAAGGTTAATAACAAAATTACCGAACACCGAGCAATCTTCCAAAGGGAAAGGCAAAACTCATATGTCAACAAACAGACAAAATCAGCTAACAACCGGAAAACTACATAGGCATATACTGCCATATGACCCTCAGTGCCATGAACTATTTGCTATATGTTGAATAAATAAACAGTTATGTACAAAAATAATGTAATATGTACATAGAGTCAAATCTGCCTTAAAAGACACATCTGTATAACAAATCACTATAAAGGGTAGTCTCATTTTCCCATTAATAAATAGTACATATGATTTTAACCTGTATATAAAGGGCAAATGCTCATATATTTTTAATATTAAAACACGGATGTTGTTGGAAGTACCAATACAATAAATATATGTTTAATTTTATCGACATTTGTATTCCTGTGAGTGGCAGTGTAGGTAGGGGCGATACGTATATGTTATCTGGATGTGAATTGATTGATATCGATATGAAGTTTGGTGGCGAGTGAGCGAAGCGTACGAGTCACAAACTTCATATCTGTCGAGCAGGCTGATATTTTTCAGTATCAATCATATTCACATTCAGATGACATGTTTATCATTCTTAAATCTAACATAAACACGGATACATCTATATTTGTATTTTCGCGGGAAAAATCACATGATTCAAAATATTCAAAATACGCTTCCCCAAAGCATAGCTCATGAGTAGTTTGCAAATATACCATTCATTTTTTCAGGTCTATATAAATATTAAGATTGTTGAATTTTTCCTTTAATGGTGATATCCATTGTTTTTTTTATTACAAACATCAAAGTGGGCAATAGGATTCACCTGTTTTATTTACCAATGTCGTTCCGTTTTAGAAAACTCATTAGTGAGACATGAACATTTTTTTTTCTCTCAACGGAATTTCTAATATCCATACTGAGGTTAATTTACAAGCTTACAATGTGGCTATAGGCTAATATAAAACGAGGGAAAAAAACGAAACAAAATACGATACTATCAGAACAGTTACAAAATCCAATAGACAATCGTAAAAAGAAGCAAAACCGATACCACTAACACACATGTACATGAACTAGTTTATACTTAAATGATTAGATTGAGGAACATCATAGGTGTTGCTTAAATTGTTCAGGTGGGTTCTGGAGAAAAGGTAAAGCAAAAAATACAAAGATATACAAGAGAAATAACGACAGACGGACGTCGCTTGATATCAAAAGTTCCCATGGTCTTTGGGCAGGTGAGCTTGGAAGACACTAAGCATAATGACCTCAACTGAAATGAACTTGCTTACGGATAGTTGTCATATGGATAGGTATCTGTTTATGCGTTGTGTCACCATCACTGGTTTCGTCTTCTCCTACGTCTGAGCATACAAGTGACAATATTGTCATCAAATCATACCTGTAATTACAGAAACATATTTACCTAATTAGTAAAGGGCTTAAGGATAAATATTGATGATATCAATCACTGGCTAAGACATTTTTTTTGGCTTTACAATCGTTTGACTTTGAGCATACATAATGAAAGTCGTTCCAGAAACGTGTTGTGCACACCAATTAAGACGTAGATATCTGTAATGTAATCTGTTTTCTATATAGTTCAACATCTATACACTTTCCCACGGTATTAATCTTGATGTATTACTTTTCTGTCAGCTCTTGATAATAACCACATGCATATGCGGCCGGGTTTCTGTATCAGTTCTGCTTAGCACTTTACATTGTAAACATGTACATATCTTAGAGTAGTTTTTTTTAAAGATATATTATACATATGGATTTGTATATAAATCGCTCCGAAAATATAGCATGGTAGCAGCGGTAAACTCAGGAATATATATACCTGTAGTTACTGGTGAACATTAGTTATTAAGCTGAAATGGCGACATTTCAAGTTGCAGCACCAGAGCCGTTCAATTTCTCCAAACCTGAGACGTGGCACAAATGGATACATAGATTTGATCGTTTCCGGTCTGCCTCTGGTTTGGAAGACAAATGTGGTGTGACACAGGTGAACTCCCTAATTTATAGTATGGGACCAGAAGCTGATGACATTTTCAAGTCATTCGAGCTAAATGATGGAAACAAAAAGAAGTACGCAAAAGTGAAATTTGACAATCATTTCATTGTGAGACGGAATGTAATTTTCGAAAGAGCAAAGTTCAACAAACGAAAACAAGAAGACAGCGAGAACGTCGAAAACTTTGTGACCTCACTTATCGGAACATTGTGGATACAATGATCTTCGTGAAGAAATGATCCGTGACAGAATAGTTGTCGGGATTAAAGACGCTAACTTGTCGGTTAAAATGCAGCTCGATCCAGACCTAAAACTCAAGAAAGCAACAGATACGGCACGTCAATCAGAATCATTGAGGAAGCAACAGTCTTTAGTGAGGAACGATCTGTGTGATTCGAGTGTCGATGCCGTAAAGACAAAGACGAGAAATCAAAGGGAAAGAGAACCAATGCCGAGACCAACGAAACCCTTCAACCAACAAAAAGGAGCAGGATGTCGGAGATGTGGACATCGCCAGAACCATTCAAGAGACAATTGCCCAGCAAAAGGAGTGAAATGCTTTAAGTGCTCAAACATGGGACATTTCGCAAAATGTTGTGCGACCAACAAGTCCGTTAGATCCGTTACGATAGATGAGGAGCAAAACAAAGGATTTCTTAGAACAATCGACAATACATTTAACAAAGCCTGGACAAAGAAATTATGTATTAACAACAAAGAACTTAACTTTAAAATAGACACTGGAGCTGACGTAACTGTGATTTCGGACAATGATTTTAAAGGAATAAAAGGACAAACTTTAATTAAATCGGACAAAAGATTATCTGGACCAGGAAACTATATTAAATGTGTTAGGGAAATGTTCAGGATATTTATGTTGTAAAGGGATTAACAAAACCAGTATTAGGTAGGCCAGCCATTCAGGCATTAGGTATAATTAGTAACGTAAATTTATCGTCTGTTGATGCGGATCTTGTAACTAAAAAACCAAAAGCTACTATCGCGCGAGATATCCCAACATTTTTAAGGGGCTGGGAAAAAAAATTGGACGTATACAATCGCGTTATATCCGAATACAAACCGTTTGCATTGTCCGTCCCGCCCAGAGTTCCGTTGGCGCTTATGGACAAGAATAAAGCAGAGTTAACGAGAATGGAGAAATTAGTAGTCATTTCGCGTATCGACGAACCAACCGAATGGTGCGCAGGCATGATCGTCGTGCCGAAGTCTGGCGGTCAAGGTATTTGGTTATTCGGGCCGCCATGGGGACCGGAAGCGGGTGAAAACATAGGTAAATTGTCTTATTTGAACCTACCGGACATTGGTTTTACATTATTTACTCCAATCAAGGGGCGTATAGAGTCTTACTGTATATATTTATAAACCGGAAGTTGCCTATTACGGAGCTAAAATGGGATGCCAGGACCCTGACGAATATTCCCGGGTAATACCGCATATTGGTTTTTTGTATTTTTCTGGCAAACGGAGGGCTCCAGAAATAAAAACTAGACATATATATTAAGCAGATACCCCTGCGCACATATTTATTAAGGTATTTGGTTATTCGGGCCGCCATGGGGACCGGAAGCGGGTGAAAACATAGGTAAATCGTCTTATTTGAACCTACCGCACATTGGTTTTACATTATTTACTCCAATCAAGGGACGTATAGACAGTCTTACTGTATATATTTATAAAGCAGAGACATGTACAAACATTTTGAGGTATAATACATGTATGTCAAGCTATCCTGGAGACCGGAAGTGGACGAAAATTGAGCCATAATGGTTGTACAGCAGCAATTTTGACCTACCCGACCATGGTTTTTTACTTCTGACTTGGTTCACAGGTCCTATGGAATGATCTACGGGGAATAGTTATCAAGCAGAGGCATTGACAAACGTTTTAAGGTATTATACATGTAGATCAAGCCATCCTGAGGACCGGAAGTTGCCTATTACGGAGCTAAAATGGGATGCCAGGACCCTGACGGATATTTCGGGTAGTACCGCATATTGGTTTTTCGCATTTTTCTGGCTAACGGAGGGCTCCAGAAATAAAAACTAGACATATATATTAAGCAGATACACCTGCGCACATATTTATTAAGGTATTTGGTTATTCGGGCCGCCATGGGGACCGGAAGGGGGTGAAAACATAGGTAAACCGTCTTATTTTAACCTACCGCCGGACATTGGTTTTACATTATTTACTCCAATCAAGGGGCGTATAGACAGTCTTACTGTATATATTTATAAAGCAGAGACATGTACAAACATTTTGAGGTATAATACATGTATGTCAAGCTATCCTGGAGACCGGAAGTGGACGATAATTGAGCCATAATGGTTGTACAGCCGCAATTTTGACCTACCCGACCATGGTTTTTTACTTCTGACTTGCTCCACAGGTCCTATGGAATGATCTACGGTGAATAGTTATCAAGCAGAGGCATTGACAAACGTTTTGAGGTATCATACATGTAGATCAAGCTACCCCGAGGACCGGAAGTTGCCTATTACGGAGCTAAAATGGGATGCCAGGACCCTGACGGATATTCCCGGGTAATACCGCATATTGGTTTTTCGCATTTTTCTGCGAAACTGAGGGCTCCAGAAATAAAATCTAGACATATATATTAAGCAGATACCCCTGGGCACATATTTATTAAGGTATTTGGTTATTCGGGCCGCCATGGGGACCGGAAGGGGGTGAAAACATAGGTAAATCGTCTTATTTGAACCTACCGCACATTGGTTTTACATTATTTACTCCAATCAAGGGGCGTATAGACAGTCTTACTGTATATATTTATAAAGCAGAGACATGTACAAACATTTTGAGGTATAATACATGTATGTCAAGCTATCCTGGAGACCGGAAGTGGACGAAAATTGAGCCATAATGGTTGTACAGCAGCAATTTTGACCTACCCGACCATGGTTTTTTACTTCTGACTTGGTTCACAGGTCCTATGGAATGATCTACGGGGAATAGTTATCAAGCAGAGGCATTGACAAACGTTTTAAGGTATTATACATGTAGATCAAGCCATCCTGAGGACCGGAAGTTGCCTATTACGGAGCTAAAATGGGATGCCAGGACCCTGACGGATATTTCGGGTAGTACGCATATTGGTTTTTCGCATTTTTCTGGCTAACGGAGGGCTCCAGAAATAAAAACTAGACATATATATTAAGCAGATACACATGCGCACATATTTATTAAGGTATTTGGTTATTCGGGCCGCCATGGGGACCGGAAGGGGGTGAAAACATAGGTAAACCGTCTTATTTTAACCTACCGCCGGACATTGGTTTTACATTATTTACTCCAATCAAGGGGCGTATTGACAGTCTTACTGTATATATTTATAAAGCAGAGACATGTACAAACATTTTGAGGTATAATACATGTATGTCAAGCTATCCTGGAGACCGGAAGTGGACGATAATTGAGCCATAATGGTTGTACAGCGGCAATTTTGACCTACCCGACCATGGTTTTTTACTTCTGACTTGCTCCACAGGTCCTATGGAATGATCTACGGGGAATAGTTATCAAGCAGAGGCATTGACAAACGTTTTGAGGTATCATACATGTAGATCAAGCTACCCCGAGGACCGGAAGTTGCCTATTACGGAGCTAAAATGGGATGCCAGGACCCTGACGGATATTCCCGGTAATACCGCATATTGGTTTTTCGCATTTTTCTGCGAAACTGAGGGCTCCAGAAATAAAATCTAGACATATATATTAAGCAGATACCCCTGCGCACATATTTATTAAGGTATTTGGTTATTCGGGCCGCCATGGGGACCGGAAGCGGGTGAAAACATAGGTAAATCGTCTTATTTGAACCTACCGCACATTGGTTTTACATTATTTACTCCAATCAAGGGGCGTATAGACAGTCTTACTGTATATATTTATAAAGCAGAGACATGTACAAACATTTTGAGGTATAATACATGTATGTCAAGCTATTCTGGAGACCGGAAGTGGACAAAAAATTGAGCCATAATGGTTGTACAGCCAGCAATTTTGACCTACCCGACCATGGTTTTTTACTTCTGACTTGCTCCACAGGTCCTATGGAATGATCTACGGGGAATAGTTATCAAGCAGAGGCATTGACAAACGTTTTGAGGTATTATACATGTAGATCAAGCCATCCTGAGGACCGGAAGTTGCCTATTACGGAGCTAAAATGGGATGCCAGAACCCTGACGGATATTTCGGGTAGTACCGCATATTGGTTTTTCGCATTTTTCTGGCTAACGGAGGGATCCAGAAATAAAAACTAGACATATATATTAAGCAGATACACCTGCGCACATATTTATTAAGGTATTTGGTTATTCGGGCCGCCATGGGGACCGGAAGGGGGTGAAAACATAGCTAAACCGTCTTATTTTAACCTACCGCCGGACATTGGTTTTACATTATTTACTCCAATCAAGGGGCGTATAGACAGTCTTACTGTATATATTTATAAAGCAGAGACATGTACAAACATTTTGAGGTATAATACATGTATGTCAACTATCCTGGAGGCCGGAAGTGGACGAAAATTGAGCCATAATGGTTGTACAGCCGGCAATTTTGACCTACCCGACCATGGTTTTATACTTTTCACTTGCTCCACAGGTCCTATGGAATGATCTACGGGGAATAGTTATCAAGCAGAGGCATTGACAAACGTTTTGAGGTATTATACATGTAGATCAAGCCATCCTGAGGACCGGAAGTTGCCTATTACGGAGCTAAAATGGGATGCCAGAACCCTGACGGATATTTCGGGTAGTACCGCATATTGGTTTTTCGCATTTTTCTGGCTAACGGAGGGCTCCAGAAATAAAAACTAGACATATATATTAAGCAGATACACCTGCGCACATATTTATTAAGGTATTTGGTTATTCGGGCCGCCATGGGGACCGAAAGGGGGTGAAATCATAGGTAAACCGTCTTATTTTAACCTACCGCCGGACATTGGTTTTACATTATTTACTCCAATCAAGGGGCGTATTGACAGTCTTACTGTATATATTTATAAAGCAGAGACATGTACAAACATTTTGAGGTATAATACATGTATGTCAAGCTATCCTGGAGACCGGAAGTGGACGAAAATTGAGCCATAATGGTTGTACAGCCGGCAATTTTGACCAACCCGACCATGGTTTTTTACTTCTGACTTGGTTCACAGGTCCTATGGAATGATCTACGGGGAATAGCTATCAAGCAGAGGCATTGACAAACGTTTTGAGGTATTATACATGTAGATCAAGCCATCCTGAGGACCGGAAGTTGCCTATTACGGAGCTAAAATGGGATGCCAGGACCCTGACGGATATTTCGGGTAGTACCGCATATTGGTTTTTCGCATTTTTCTGGCTAACGGAGGGCTCCAGAAATAAAAACTAGACATATATATTAAGCAGATACACCTGCGCACATATTTATTAAGGTATTTGGTTATTCGGGCCGCCATGGGGACCGGAAGGGGGTGAAAACATAGCTAAATCGTCTTATTTTAACCTACCGCCGGACATTGGTTTTACATTATTTACTCCAATCAAGGGGCGTATAGACAGTCTTACTGTATATATTTATAAAGCAGAGACATGTACAAACATTTTGAGGTATAATACATGTATGTCAAGCTATCCTGGAGACCGGAAGTGGACGAAAATTGAGCCATAATGGTTGTACAGCCGGCAATTTTGACCAACCCGACCATGGTTTTTTACTTCTGACTTGGTTCACAGGTCCTATGGAATGATCTACGGGGAATAGTTATCAAGCAGAGGCATTGACAAACGTTTTGAGGTATCATACATGTAGATCAAGCTACCCTGAGGACCGGAAGTTGCCTATTACGGAGCTAAAATGGGATGCCAGGACCCTGACGGATATTCCCGGGTAATACCGCATATTGGTTTTTCGTATTTTTTTGGGAAACTGAGGGCTCCAGAAATAAAATCTAGACATATATATTAAGCAGATACCCCTGGGCACATATTTATTAAGGTATTTGGTTATTCGGGCCGCCATGGAAACCGAAAGGGGGTGAAATCATAGGTAAACCGTCTTATTTTAACCTACCGCCGGACATTGGTTTTACATCATTTACTCCAATCAAGGGACGTATAGACAGTCTTACTGTATATATTTATAAAGCAGAGACATGTACAAACATTTTGAGGTATAATACATGTATGTCAAGCTATCCTGGAGACCGGAAGTGGACGAAAATTGAGCCATAATGGTTGTACAGCCGGCAATTTTGACCTACCCGACCATGGTTTTTTACTTCTGACTTGCTCCACAGGTCCTATGGAATGATCTACGGGGAATAGTTATCAAGCAGAGGCATTGATAAACGTTTTGAGGTATTATACATATAGATCAAGCCATCCTGAGGACCGGAAGTTGCCTATTACGGAGCTAAAATGGGATGCCAGAACCCTGACGGATATTTCGGGTAGTACCGCATATTGGTTTTTCGCATTTTTCTGGCTAACGGAGGGCTCCAGAAATAAAAACTAGACATATATATTAAGCAGATACACTTGAGGTATAATACATGTATGTCAAGCTATCCTGGAGACCGGAAGTGGACAACAAATTGAGCCATAATGGTTGTACAGCTGGCAATTTTGACCTACCCGACCATGGTTTTTTACTTCTGACTTGCTCCACAGGTCCTATGGAATGATCTACGGGGAATAGTTATCAAGCAGAGGCATTGACAAACGTTTTGAGGTATTATACATGTAGATCAAGCCATCCTGAGGACCGGAAGTTGCCTATTACGGAGCTAAAATGGGATGCCAGGACCCTGACGGATATTTCGGGTAGTACCGCATATTGGTTTTTCGCATTTTTCTGGCTAACGGAGGGCTCCAGAAATAAAAACTAGACATATATATTAAGCAGATACACCTGCGCACATATTTATTAAGGTATTTGGTTATTCGGGCCGCCATGGGGACCGGAAGGGGGTGAAAACATAGCTAAATCGTCTTATTTTAACCTACCGCCGGACATTGGTTTTACATTATTTACTCCAATCAAGGGGCGTATAGACAGTCTTACTGTATATATTTATAAAGCAGAGACATGTACAAACATTTTGAGGTATAATACATGTATGTCAAGCTATTCTGGAGACCGGAAGTGGACAAAAAATTGAGCCATAATGGTTGTACAGCCAGCAATTTTGACCTACCCGACCATGGTTTTTTACTTCTGACTTGGTCCACAGGTCCTATGGAATGATCTACGGGGAATAGTTATCAAGCAGAGGCATTGACAAACGTTTTGAGGTATCATACATGTAGATCAAGCCACCCTGAGGACCGGAAGTTGCCTATTACGGAGCTAAAATGGGATGCCAGGACCCTGACGGATATTCCCGGGTAAGACCGCATATTGGTTTTTTGTATTTTTCTGGCAAACGGAGGGCTCCAGAAATAAAAACTAGACATATATATTAAGCAGATACCCCTGCGCACATATTTATTAAGGTAATTGGTTATTCGGGCCGCCATGGGGACCGAAAGGGGGTGAAATCATAGGTAAACCGTCTTATTTTAACCTACCGCCGGACATTGGTTTTACATCATTTACTCCAATCAAGGGACGTATAGACAGTCTTACTGTATATATTTATAAAGCAGAGACATGTACAAACATTTTGAGGTATAATACATGTATGTCAAGCTATCCTGGAGACCGGAAGTGGACGAAAATTGAGCCATAATGGTTGTACAGCCGGCAATTTTGACCAACCCGACCATGGTTTTTTACTTCTGACTTGGTTCACAGGTCCTATGGAATGATCTACGGGGAATAGCTATCAAGCAGAGGCATTGACAAACGTTTTGAGGTATTATACATGTAGATCAAGCCATCCTGAGGACCGGAAGTTGCCTATTACGGAGCTAAAATGGGATGCCAGGACCCTGACGGATATTTCGGGTAGTACCGCATATTGGTTTTTCGCATTTTTCTGGCTAACGGAGGGCTCCAGAAATAAAAACTAGACATATGTATTAAGCAGATACACCTGCGCACATATTTATTAAGGTATTTGGTTATTCGGGCCGCCATGGGGACCGGAAGGGGGTGAAAACATAGGTAAATCGTCTTATTTTAACCTACCGCCGGACATTGGTTTTACATTATTTACTCCAATCAAGGGGCGTATTGACAGTCTTACTGTATATATTTATAAAGCAGAGACATGTACAAACATTTTGAGGTATAATACATGTATGTCAAGCTATTCTGGAGACCGGAAGTGGACAAAAAATTGAGCCATAATGGTTGTACAGCCAGCAATTTTGACCTACCCGACCATGGTTTTTTACTTCTGACTTGCTCCACAGGTCCTATGGAATGATCTACGGGGAATAGTTATCAAGCAGAGGCATTGATAAACGTTTTGAGGTATTATACATATAGATCAAGCCATCCTGAGGACCGGAAGTTGCCTATTACGGAGCTAAAATGGGATGCCAGAACCCTGACGGATATTTCGGGTAGTACCGCATATTGGTTTTTCGCATTTTTCTGGCTAACGGAGGGCTCCAGAAATAAAAACTAGACATATATATTAAGCAGATACACTTGAGGTATAATACATGTATGTCAAGCTATCCTGGAGACCGGAAGTGGACAACAAATTGAGCCATAATGGTTGTACAGCCGGCAATTTTGACCAACCCGACCATGGTTTTTTACTTCTGACTTGCTCCACAGGTCCTATGGAATGATCTACGGGGAATAGTTATCAAGCAGAGGCATTGACAAACGTTTTGAGGTATTATACATGTAGATCAAGCCATCCTGAGGACCGGAAGTTGCCTATTACGGAGCTAAAATGGGATGCCAGGACCCTGACGGATATTTCGGGTAGTACCGCATATTGGTTTTTTGTATTTTTCTGGCTAACGGAGGGCTCCAGAAATAAAAACTAGACATATGTATTAAGCAGATACACCTGCGCACATATTTATTAAGGTATTTGGTTATTCGGGCCGCCATGGGGACCGGAAGGGGTGAAAACATAGGTAAATCGTCTTATTTTAACCTACCGCCGGACATTGGTTTTACATTATTTACTCCAATCAAGGGGCGTATAGACAGTCTTACTGTATATATTTATAAAGCAGAGACATGTACAAACATTTTGAGGTATAATACATGTATGTCAAGCTATTCTGGAGACCGGAAGTGGACAAAAAATTGAGCCATAATGGTTGTACAGCCAGCAATTTTGACCTACCCGACCATGGTTTTTTACTTCTGACTTGCTCCACAGGTCCTATGGAATGATCTACGGGGAATAGTTATCAAGCAGAGGCATTGACAAACGTTTTGAGGTATCATACATGTAGATCAAGCCACCCTGAGGACCGGAAGTTGCCTATTACGAAGCTAAAATGGGATGCCAGGACCCTGACGGATATTCCCGGGTAAGACCGCATATTGGTTTTTTGTATTTTTCTGGCAAACGGAGGGCTCCAGAAATAAAAACTAGACATATATATTAAGCAGATACCCCTGCGCACATATTTATTAAGGTAATTGGTTATTCGGGCCGCCATGAGGACCGAAAGGGGGTGAAATCATAGGTAAACCGTCTTATTTTAACCTACCGCCGGACATTGGTTTTACATCATTTACTCCAATCAAGGGACGTATAGACAGTCTTACTGTATATATTTATAAAGCAGAGACATGTACAAACATTTTGAGGTATAATACATGTATGTCAAGCTATCCTGGAGACCGGAAGTGGACGAAAATTGAGCCATAATGGTTGTACAGCCGGCAATTTTGACCAACCCGACCATGGTTTTTTACTTCTGACTTGGTTCACAGGTCCTATGGAATGATCTACGGGGAATAGCTATCAAGCAGAGGCATTGACAAACGTTTTGAGGTATTATACATGTAGATCAAGCCATCCTGAGGACCGGAAGTTGCCTATTACGGAGCTAAAATGGGATGCCAGGACCCTGACGGATATTTCGGGTAGTACCGCATATTGGTTTTTCGCATTTTTCTGGCTAACGGAGGGCTCCAGAAATAAAAACTAGACATATATATTAAGCAGATACACCTGCGCACATATTTATTAAGGTATATGGTTATTCGGGCCGCCATGGGGACCGGAAGGGGGTGAAAACATAGCTAAATCGTCTTATTTTAACCTACCGCCGGACATTGGTTTTACATTATTTACTCCAATCAAGGGGCGTATTGACAGTCTTACTGTATATATTTATAAAGCAGAGACATGTACAAACATTTTGAGGTATAATACATGTATGTCAAGCTATTCTGGAGACCGGAAGTGGACAAAAAATTGAGCCATAATGGTTGTACAGCCAGCAATTTTGACCTACCCGACCATGGTTTTTTACTTCTGACTTGCTCCACAGGTCCTATGGAATGATCTACGGGGAATAGTTATCAAGCAGAGGCATTGATAAACGTTTTGAGGTATTATACATATAGATCAAGCCATCCTGAGGACCGGAAGTTGCCTATTACGGAGCTAAAATGGGATGCCAGAACCCTGACGGATATTTCGGGTAGTACCGCATATTGGTTTTTCGCATTTTTCTGGCTAACGGAGGGCTCCAGAAATAAAAACTAGACATATATATTAAGCAGATACACTTGAGGTATAATACATGTATGTCAAGCTATCCTGGAGACCGGAAGTGGACAACAAATTGAGCCATAATGGTTGTACAGCCGGCAATTTTGACCAACCCGACCATGGTTTTTTACTTCTGACTTGCTCCACAGGTCCTATGGAATGATCTACGGGGAATAGTTATCAAGCAGAGGCATTGACAAACGTTTTGAGGTATTATACATGTAGATCAAGCCATCCTGAGGACCGGAAGTTGCCTATTACGGAGCTAAAATGGGATGCCAGGACCCTGACGGATATTTCGGGTAGTACCGCATATTGGTTTTTTGTATTTTTCTGGCTAACGGAGGGCTCCAGAAATAAAAACTAGACATATGTATTAAGCAGATACACCTGCGCACATATTTATTAAGGTATTTGGTTATTCGGGCCGCCATGGGGACCGGAAGGGGTGAAAACATAGGTAAATCGTCTTATTTTAACCTACCGCCGGACATTGGTTTTACATTATTTACTCCAATCAAGGGGCGTATAGACAGTCTTACTGTATATATTTATAAAGCAGAGACATGTACAAACATTTTGAGGTATAATACATGTATGTCAAGCTATTCTGGAGACCGGAAGTGGACAAAAAATTGAGCCATAATGGTTGTACAGCCAGCAATTTTGACCTACCCGACCATGGTTTTTTACATCTGACTTGCTCCACAGGTCCTATGGAATGATCTACGGGGAATAGTTATCAAGCAGAGGCATTGACAAACGTTTTGAGGTATCATACATGTAGATCAAGCCACCCTGAGGACCGGAAGTTGCCTATTACGAAGCTAAAATGGGATGCCAGGACCCTGACGGATATTCCCGGGTAAGACCGCATATTGGTTTTTTGTATTTTTCTGGCAAACGGAGGGCTCCAGAAATAAAAACTAGACATATATATTAAGCAGATACCCCTGCGCACATATTTATTAAGGTAATTGGTTATTCGGGCCGCCATGAGGACCGAAAGGGGGTGAAATCATAGGTAAACCGTCTTATTTTAACCTACCGCCGGACATTGGTTTTACATCATTTACTCCAATCAAGGGACGTATAGACAGTCTTACTGTATATATTTATAAAGCAGAGACATGTACAAACATTTTGAGGTATAATACATGTATGTCAAGCTATCCTGGAGACCGGAAGTGGACGAAAATTGAGCCATAATGGTTGTACAGCCGGCAATTTTGACCAACCCGACCATGGTTTTTTACTTCTGACTTGGTTCACAGGTCCTATGGAATGATCTACGGGGAATAGCTATCAAGCAGAGGCATTGACAAACGTTTTGAGGTATTATACATGTAGATCAAGCCATCCTGAGGACCGGAAGTTGCCTATTACGGAGCTAAAATGGGATGCCAGGACCCTGACGGATATTTCGGGTAGTACCGCATATTGGTTTTTCGCATTTTTCTGGCTAACGGAGGGCTCCAGAAATAAAAACTAGACATATGTATTAAGCAGATACACCTGCGCACATATTTATTAAGGTATTTGGTTATTCGGGCCGCCATGGGGACCGGAAGGGGGTGAAAACATAGGTAAATCGTCTTATTTTAACCTACCGCCGGACATTGGTTTTACATTATTTACTCCAATCAAGGGGCGTATTGACAGTCTTACTGTATATATTTATAAAGCAGAGACATGTACAAACATTTTGAGGTATAATACATGTATGTCAAGCTATTCTGGAGACCGGAAGTGGACAAAAAATTGAGCCATAATGGTTGTACAGCCAGCAATTTTGACCTACCCGACCATGGTTTTTTACTTCTGACTTGCTCCACAGGTCCTATGGAATGATCTACGGGGAATAGTTATCAAGCAGAGGCATTGACAAACGTTTTGAGGTA
The DNA here is from genome assembly GCA_963680875.1 of Bathymodiolus brooksi. Taxonomy (NCBI): domain Eukaryota; kingdom Metazoa; phylum Mollusca; class Bivalvia; order Mytilida; family Modiolidae; genus Bathymodiolus; species Bathymodiolus brooksi. The sequence continues at coordinate 48,058,766 of OY804581.1, forward strand.
TCATACATGTAGATCAAGCCACCCTGAGGACCGGAAGTTGCCTATTACGAAGCTAAAATGGGATGCCAGGACCCTGACGGATATTCCCGGGTAAGACCGCATATTGGTTTTTTGTATTTTTCTGGCAAACGGAGGGCTCCAGAAATAAAAACTAGACATATATATTAAGCAGATACCCCTGCGCACATATTTATTAAGGTAATTGGTTATTCGGGCCGCCATGGGGACCGAAAGGGGGTGAAATCATAGGTAAACCGTCTTATTTTAACCTACCGCCGGACATTGGTTTTACATCATTTACTCCAATCAAGGGACGTATAGACAGTCTTACTGTATATATTTATAAAGCAGAGACATGTACAAACATTTTGAGGTATAATACATGTATGTCAAGCTATCCTGGAGACCGGAAGTGGACGAAAATTGAGCCATAATGGTTGTACAGCCGGCAATTTTGACCAACCCGACCATGGTTTTTTACTTCTGACTTGGTTCACAGGTCCTATGGAATGATCTACGGGGAATAGCTATCAAGCAGAGGCATTGACAAACGTTTTGAGGTATTATACATGTAGATCAAGCCATCCTGAGGACCGGAAGTTGCCTATTACGGAGCTAAAATGGGATGCCAGGACCCTGACGGATATTTCGGGTAGTACCGCATATTGGTTTTTCGCATTTTTCTGGCTAACGGAGGGCTCCAGAAATAAAAACTAGACATATGTATTAAGCAGATACACCTGCGCACATATTTATTAAGGTATTTGGTTATTCGGGCCGCCATGGGGACCGGAAGGGGGTGAAAACATAGGTAAATCGTCTTATTTTAACCTACCGCCGGACATTGGTTTTACATTATTTACTCCAATCAAGGGGCGTATTGACAGTCTTACTGTATATATTTATAAAGCAGAGACATGTACAAACATTTTGAGGTATAATACATGTATGTCAAGCTATTCTGGAGACCGGAAGTGGACAAAAAATTGAGCCATAATGGTTGTACAGCCAGCAATTTTGACCTACCCGACCATGGTTTTTTACTTCTGACTTGCTCCACAGGTCCTATGGAATGATCTACGGGGAATAGTTATCAAGCAGAGGCATTGACAAACGTTTTGAGGTATCATACATGTAGATCAAGCCACCCTGAGGACCGGAAGTTGCCTATTACGAAGCTAACATGGGATGCCAGGACCCTGACGGATATTCCCGGGTAAGACCGCATATTGGTTTTTTGTATTTTTCTGGCAAACGGAGGGCTCCAGAAATAAAAACTAGACATATATATTAAGCAGATACCCCTGCGCACATATTTATTAAGGTAATTGGTTATTCGGGCCGCCATGGGGACCGAAAGGGGGTGAAATCATAGGTAAACCGTCTTATTTTAACCTACCGCCGGACATTGGTTTTACATCATTTACTCCAATCAAGGGACGTATAGACAGTCTTACTGTATATATTTATAAAGCAGAGACATGTACAAACATTTTGAGGTATAATACATGTATGTCAAGCTATCCTGGAGACCGGAAGTGGACGAAAATTGAGCCATAATGGTTGTACAGCCGGCAATTTTGACCAACCCGACCATGGTTTTTTACTTCTGACTTGGTTCACAGGTCCTATGGAATGATCTACGGGGAATAGCTATCAAGCAGAGGCATTGACAAACGTTTTGAGGTATTATACATGTAGATCAAGCCATCCTGAGGACCGGAAGTTGCCTATTACGGAGCTAAAATGGGATGCCAGGACCCTGACGGATATTTCGGGTAGTACCGCATATTGGTTTTTCGCATTTTTCTGGCTAACGGAGGGCTCCAGAAATAAAAACTAGACATATGTATTAAGCAGATACACCTGCGCACATATTTATTAAGGTATTTGGTTATTCGGGCCGCCATGGGGACCGGAAGGGGGTGAAAACATAGGTAAATCGTCTTATTTTAACCTACCGCCGGACATTGGTTTTACATCATTTACTCCAATCAAGGGACGTATAGACAGTCTTACTGTATATATTTATAAAGCAGAGACATGTACAAACATTTTGAGGTATAATACATGTATGTCAAGCTATCCTGGAGACCGGAAGTGGACGAAAATTGAGCCATAATGGTTGTACAGCCGCAATTTTGACCAACCCGACCATGGTTTTTTACTTCTGACTTGGTTCACAGGTCCTATGGAATGATCTACGGGGAATAGCTATCAAGCAGAGGCATTGACAAACGTTTTGAGGTATTATACATGTAGATCAAGCCATCCTGAGGACCGGAAGTTGCCTATTACGGAGCTAAAATGGGATGCCAGGACCCTGACGGATATTTCGGGTAGTACCGCATATTGGTTTTTCGCATTTTTCTGGCTAACGGAGGGCTCCAGAAATAAAAACTAGACATATGTATTAAGCAGATACACCTGCGCACATATTTATTAAGGTATTTGGTTATTCGGGCCGCCATGGGGACCGGAAGGGGGTGAAAACATAGGTAAATCGTCTTATTTTAACCTACCGCCGGACATTGGTTTTACATTATTTACTCCAATCAAGGGGCGTATTGACAGTCTTACTGTATATATTTATAAAGCAGAGACATGTACAAACATTTTGAGGTATAATACATGTATGTCAAGCTATTCTGGAGACCGGAAGTGGACAAAAAATTGAGCCATAATGGTTGTACAGCCAGCAATTTTGACCTACCCGACCATGGTTTTTTACTTCTGACTTGCTCCACAGGTCCTATGGAATGATCTACGGGGAATAGTTATCAAGCAGAGGCATTGATAAACGTTTTGAGGTATTATACATATAGATCAAGCCATCCTGAGGACCGGAAGTTGCCTATTACGGAGCTAAAATGGGATGCCAGAACCCTGACGGATATTTCGGGTAGTACCGCATATTGGTTTTTCGCATTTTTCTGGCTAACGGAGGGCTCCAGAAATAAAAACTAGACATATATATTAAGCAGATACACTTGAGGTATAATACATGTATGTCAAGCTATCCTGGAGACCGGAAGTGGACAACAAATTGAGCCATAATGGTTGTACAGCTGGCAATTTTGACCAACCCGACCATGGTATTTTACTTCTGACTTGCTCCACAGGTCCTATGGAATGATCTACGGGGAATAGTTATCAAGCAGAGGCATTGACAAACGTTTTGAGGTATTATACATGTAGATCAAGCCATCCTGAGGACCGGAAGTTGCCTATTACGGAGCTAAAATGGGATGCCAGGACCCTGACGGATATTTCGGGTAGTACCGCATATTGGTTTTTCGCATTTTTCTGGCTAACGGAGGGCTCCAGAAATAAAAACTAGACATATGTATTAAGCAGATACACCTGCGCACATATTTATTAAGGTATTTGGTTATTCGGGCCGCCATGGGGACCGGAAGGGGGTGAAAACATAGGTAAATCGTCTTATTTTAACCTACCGCCGGACATTGGTTTTACATTATTTACTCCAATCAAGGGGCGTATAGACAGTCTTACTGTATATATTTATAAAGCAGAGACATGTACAAACATTTTGAGGTATAATACATGTATGTCAAGCTATTCTGGAGACCGGAAGTGGACACAAAATTGAGCCATAATGGTTGTACAGCCAGCAATTTTGACCTACCCGACCATGGTTTTTTACTTCTGACTTGCTCCACAGGTCCTATGGAATGATCTACGGGGAATAGTTATCAAGCAGAGGCATTGACAAACGTTTTGAGGTATCATACATGTAGATCAAGCCACCCTGAGGACCGGAAGTTGCCTATTACGAAGCTAAAATGGGATGCCAGGACCCTGACGGATATTCCCGGGTAAGACCGCATATTGGTTTTTTGTATTTTTCTGGCAAACGGAGGGCTCCAGAAATAAAAACTAGACATATATATTAAGCAGATACCCCTGCGCACATATTTATTAAGGTAATTGGTTATTCGGGCCGCCATGGGGACCGAAAGGGGGTGAAATCATAGGTAAACCGTCTTATTTTAACCTACCGCCGGACATTGGTTTTACATCATTTACTCCAATCAAGGGACGTATAGACAGTCTTACTGTATATATTTATAAAGCAGAGACATGTACAAACATTTTGAGGTATAATACATGTATGTCAAGCTATCCTGGAGACCGGAAGTGGACGAAAATTGAGCCATAATGGTTGTACAGCCGGCAATTTTGACCAACCCGACCATGGTTTTTTACTTCTGACTTGGTTCACAGGTCCTATGGAATGATCTACGGGGAATAGCTATCAAGCAGAGGCATTGACAAACGTTTTGAGGTATTATACATGTAGATCAAGCCATCCTGAGGACCGGAAGTTGCCTATTACGGAGCTAAAATGGGATGCCAGGACCCTGACGGATATTTCGGGTAGTACCGCATATTGGTTTTTCGCATTTTTCTGGCTAACGGAGGGCTCCAGAAATAAAAACTAGACATATGTATTAAGCAGATACACCTGCGCACATATTTATTAAGGTATTTGGTTATTCGGGCCGCCATGGGGACCGGAAGGGGGTGAAAACATAGGTAAATCGTCTTATTTTAACCTACCGCCGGACATTGGTTTTACATTATTTACTCCAATCAAGGGGCGTATAGACAGTCTTACTGTATATATTTATAAAGCAGAGACATGTACAAACATTTTGAGGTATAATACATGTATGTCAAGCTATTCTGGAGACCGGAAGTGGACACAAAATTGAGCCATAATGGTTGTACAGCCAGCAATTTTGACCTACCCGACCATGGTTTTTTACTTCTGACTTGCTCCACAGGTCCTATGGAATGATCTACGGGGAATAGTTATCAAGCAGAGGCATTGACAAACGTTTTGAGGTATCATACATGTAGATCAAGCCACCCTGAGGACCGGAAGTTGCCTATTACGAAGCTAAAATGGGATGCCAGGACCCTGACGGATATTCCCGGGTAAGACCGCATATTGGTTTTTTGTATTTTTCTGGCAAACGGAGGGCTCCAGAAATAAAAACTAGACATATATATTAAGCAGATACCCCTGCGCACATATTTATTAAGGTAATTGGTTATTCGGGCCGCCATGGGGACCGAAAGGGGGTGAAATCATAGGTAAACCGTCTTATTTTAACCTACCGCCGGACATTGGTTTTACATCATTTACTCCAATCAAGGGACGTATAGACAGTCTTACTGTATATATTTATAAAGCAGAGACATGTACAAACATTTTGAGGTATAATACATGTATGTCAAGCTATCCTGGAGACCGGAAGTGGACGAAAATTGAGCCATAATGGTTGTACAGCCGGCAATTTTGACCAACCCGACCATGGTTTTTTACTTCTGACTTGGTTCACAGGTCCTATGGAATGATCTACGGGGAATAGCTATCAAGCAGAGGCATTGACAAACGTTTTGAGGTATTATACATGTAGATCAAGCCATCCTGAGGACCGGAAGTTGCCTATTACGGAGCTAAAATGGGATGCCAGGACCCTGACGGATATTTCGGGTAGTACCGCATATTGGTTTTTCGCATTTTTCTGGCTAACGGAGGGCTCCAGAAATAAAAACTAGACATATGTATTAAGCAGATACACCTGCGCACATATTTATTAAGGTATTTGGTTATTCGGGCCGCCATGGGGACCGGAAGGGGGTGAAAACATAGGTAAATCGTCTTATTTTAACCTACCGCCGGACATTGGTTTTACATTATTTACTCCAATCAAGGGGCGTATTGACAGTCTTACTGTATATATTTATAAAGCAGAGACATGTACAAACATTTTGAGGTATAATACATGTATGTCAAGCTATTCTGGAGACCGGAAGTGGACAAAAAATTGAGCCATAATGGTTGTACAGCCAGCAATTTTGACCTACCCGACCATGGTTTTTTACTTCTGACTTGCTCCACAGGTCCTATGGAATGATCTACGGGGAATAGTTATCAAGCAGAGGCATTGATAAACGTTTTGAGGTATTATACATATAGATCAAGCCATCCTGAGGACCGGAAGTTGCCTATTACGGAGCTAAAATGGGATGCCAGAACCCTGACGGATATTTCGGGTAGTACCGCATATTGGTTTTTCGCATTTTTCTGGCTAACGGAGGGCTCCAGAAATAAAAACTAGACATATATATTAAGCAGATACACTTGAGGTATAATACATGTATGTCAAGCTATCCTGGAGACCGGAAGTGGACAACAAATTGAGCCATAATGGTTGTACAGCTGGCAATTTTGACCAACCCGACCATGGTTTTTTACTTCTGACTTGCTCCACAGGTCCTATGGAATGATCTACGGGGAATAGTTATCAAGCAGAGGCATTGACAAACGTTTTGAGGTATCATACATGTAGATCAAGCCACCCTGAGGACCGGAAGTTGCCTATTACGAAGCTAAAATGGGATGCCAGGACCCTGACGGATATTCCCGGGTAAGACCGCATATTGGTTTTTTGTATTTTTCTGGCAAACGGAGGGCTCCAGAAATAAAAACTAGACATATATATTAAGCAGATACCCCTGCGCACATATTTATTAAGGTAATTGGTTATTCGGGCCGCCATGGGGACCGAAAGGGGGTGAAATCATAGGTAAACCGTCTTATTTTAACCTACCGCCGGACATTGGTTTTACATCATTTACTCCAATCAAGGGACGTATAGACAGTCTTACTGTATATATTTATAAAGCAGAGACATGTACAAACATTTTGAGGTATAATACATGTATGTCAAGCTATCCTGGAGACCGGAAGTGGACGAAAATTGAGCCATAATGGTTGTACAGCCGGCAATTTTGACCAACCCGACCATGGTTTTTTACTTCTGACTTGGTTCACAGGTCCTATGGAATGATCTACGGGGAATAGCTATCAAGCAGAGGCATTGACAAACGTTTTGAGGTATTATACATGTAGATCAAGTCATCCTGAGGACCGGAAGTTGCCTATTACGGAGCTAAAATGGGATGCCAGGACCCTGACGGATATTTCGGGTAGTACCGCATATTGGTTTTTCGCATTTTTCTGGCTAACGGAGGGCTCCAGAAATAAAAACTAGACATATGTATTAAGCAGATACACCTGCGCACATATTTATTAAGGTATTTGGTTATTCGGGCCGCCATGGGGACCGGAAGGGGGTGAAAACATAGGTAAATCGTCTTATTTTAACCTACCGCCGGACATTGGTTTTACATTATTTACTCCAATCAAGGGGCGTATAGACAGTCTTACTGTATATATTTATAAAGCAGAGACATGTACAAACATTTTGAGGTATAATACATGTATGTCAAGCTATTCTGGAGACCGGAAGTGGACACAAAATTGAGCCATAATGGTTGTACAGCCGGCAATTTTGACCTACCCGACCATGGTTTTTTACTTCTGACTTGCTCCACAGGTCCTATGGAATGATCTACGGGGAATAGTTATCAAGCAGAGGCATTGACAAACGTTTTGAGGTATCATACATGTAGATCAAGCCACCCTGAGGACCGGAAGTTGCCTATTACGAAGCTAAAATGGGATGCCAGGACCCTGACGGATATTCCCGGGTAAGACCGCATATTGGTTTTTTGTATTTTTCTGGCAAACGGAGGGCTCCAGAAATAAAAACTAGACATATATATTAAGCAGATACCCCTGCGCACATATTTATTAAGGTAATTGGTTATTCGGGCCGCCATGGGGACCGAAAGGGGGTGAAATCATAGGTAAACCGTCTTATTTTAACCTACCGCCGGACATTGGTTTTACATCATTTACTCCAATCAAGGGACGTATAGACAGTCTTACTGTATATATTTATAAAGCAGAGACATGTACAAACATTTTGAGGTATAATACATGTATGTCAAGCTATCCTGGAGACCGGAAGTGGACGAAAATTGAGCCATAATGGTTGTACAGCCGGCAATTTTGACCAACCCGACCATGGTTTTTTACTTCTGACTTGGTTCACAGGTCCTATGGAATGATCTACGGGGAATAGCTATCAAGCAGAGGCATTGACAAACGTTTTGAGGTATTATACATGTAGATCAAGCCATCCTGAGGACCGGAAGTTGCCTATTACGGAGCTAAAATGGGATGCCAGGACCCTGACGGATATTTCGGGTAGTACCGCATATTGGTTTTTCGCATTTTTCTGGCTAACGGAGGGCTCCAGAAATAAAAACTAGACATATGTATTAAGCAGATACACCTGCGCACATATTTATTAAGGTATTTGGTTATTCGGGCCGCCATGGGGACCGGAAGGGGGTGAAAACATAGGTAAATCGTCTTATTTTAACCTACCGCCGGACATTGGTTTTACATTATTTACTCCAATCAAGGGGCGTATTGACAGTCTTACTGTATATATTTATAAAGCAGAGACATGTACAAACATTTTGAGGTATAATACATGTATGTCAAGCTATTCTGGAGACCGGAAGTGGACAAAAAATTGAGCCATAATGGTTGTACAGCCAGCAATTTTGACCTACCCGACCATGGTTTTTTACTTCTGACTTGCTCCACAGGTCCTATGGAATGATCTACGGGGAATAGTTATCAAGCAGAGGCATTGATAAACGTTTTGAGGTATTATACATATAGATCAAGCCATCCTGAGGACCGGAAGTTGCCTATTACGGAGCTAAAATGGGATGCCAGAACCCTGACGGATATTTCGGGTAGTACCGCATATTGGTTTTTCGCATTTTTCTGGCTAACGGAGGGCTCCAGAAATAAAAACTAGACATATATATTAAGCAGATACACTTGAGGTATAATACATGTATGTCAAGCTATCCTGGAGACCGGAAGTGGACAACAAATTGAGCCATAATGGTTGTACAGCTGGCAATTTTGACCAACCCGACCATGGTTTTTTACTTCTGACTTGCTCCACAGGTCCTATGGAATGATCTACGGGGAATAGTTATCAAGCAGAGGCATTGACAAACGTTTTGAGGTATTATACAAGTAGATCAAGCCATCCTGAGGACCGGAAGTTGCCTATTACGGAGCTAAAATGGGATGCCAGGACCCTGACGGATATTTCGGGTAGTACCGCATATTGGTTTTTCGCATTTTTCTGGCTAACGGAGGGCTCCAGAAATAAAAACTAGACATATGTATTAAGCAGATACACCTGCGCACATATTTATTAAGGTATTTGGTTATTCGGACCGCCATGGGGACCGGAAGGGGTGAAAACATATGTAAATCGTCTTATTTTAACCTACCGCCGGACATTGGTTTTACATTATTTACTCCAATCAAGGGGCGTATAGACAGTCTTACTGTATATATTTATAAAGCAGAGACATGTACAAACATTTTGAGGTATAATACATGTATGTCAAGCTATTCTGGAGACCGGAAGTGGACAAAAAATTGAGCCATAATGGTTGTACAGCCAGCAATTTTGACCTACCCGACCATGGTTTTTTACTTCTGACTTGCTCCACAGGTCCTATGGAATGATCTACGGGGAATAGTTATCAAGCAGAGGCATTGACAAACGTTTTGAGGTATCATACATGTAGATCAAGCCACCCTGAGGACCGGAAGTTGCCTATTACGGAGCTAAAATGGGATGCCAGGACCCTGACGGATATTCCCGGGTAAGACCGCATATTGGTTTTTTGTATTTTTCTGGCAAACGGAGGGCTCCAGAAATAAAAACTAGACATATATATTAAGCAGATACCCCTGCGCACATATTTATTAAGGTAATTGGTTATTCGGGCCGCCATGGGGACCGAAAGGGGGTGAAATCATAGGTAAACCGTCTTATTTTAACCTACCGCCGGACATTGGTTTTACATCATTTACTCCAATCAAGGGACGTATAGACAGTCTTACTGTATATATTTATAAAGCAGAGACATGTACAAACATTTTGAGGTATAATACATGTATGTCAAGCTATCCTGGAGACCGGAAGTGGACGAAAATTGAGCCATAATGGTTGTACAGCCGGCAATTTTGACCAACCCGACCATGGTTTTTTACTTCTGACTTGGTTCACAGGTCCTATGGAATGATCTACGGGGAATAGCTATCAAGCAGAGGCATTGACAAACGTTTTGAGGTATTATACATGTAGATCAAGCCATCCTGAGGACCGGAAGTTGCCTATTACGGAGCTAAAATGGGATGCCAGGACCCTGACGGATATTTCGGGTAGTACCGCATATTGGTTTTTCGCATTTTTCTGGCTAACGGAGGGCTCCAGAAATAAAAACTAGACATATGTATTAAGCAGATACACCTGCGCACATATTTATTAAGGTATTTGGTTATTCGGGCCGCCATGGGGACCGGAAGGGGGTGAAAACATAGGTAAATCGTCTTATTTTAACCTACCGCCGGACATTGGTTTTACATTATTTACTCCAATCAAGGGGCGTATTGACAGTCTTACTGTATATATTTATAAAGCAGAGACATGTACAAACATTTTGAGGTATAATACATGTATGTCAAGCTATTCTGGAGACCGGAAGTGGACAAAAAATTGAGCCATAATGGTTGTACAGCCAGCAATTTTGACCTACCCGACCATGGTTTTTTACTTCTGACTTGCTCCACAGGTCCTATGGAATGATCTACGGGGAATAGTTATCAAGCAGAGGCATTGATAAACGTTTTGAGGTATTATACATATAGATCAAGCCATCCTGAGGACCGGAAGTTGCCTATTACGGAGCTAAAATGGGATGCCAGAACCCTGACGGATATTTCGGGTAGTACCGCATATTGGTTTTTCGCATTTTTCTGGCTAACGGAGGGCTCCAGAAATAAAAACTAGACATATATATTAAGCAGATACACTTGAGGTATAATACATGTATGTCAAGCTATCCTGGAGACCGGAAGTGGACAACAAATTGAGCCATAATGGTTGTACAGCTGGCAATTTTGACCAACCCGACCATGGTTTTTTACTTCTGACTTGCTCCACAGGTCCTATGGAATGATCTACGGGGAATAGTTATCAAGCAGAGGCATTGACAAACGTTTTGAGGTATTATACAAGTAGATCAAGCCATCCTGAGGACCGGAAGTTGCCTATTACGGAGCTAAAATGGGATGCCAGGACCCTGACGGATATTTCGGGTAGTACCGCATATTGGTTTTTCGCATTTTTCTGGCTAACGGAGGGCTCCAGAAATAAAAACTAGACATATGTATTAAGCAGATACACCTGCGCACATATTTATTAAGGTATTTGGTTATTCGGACCGCCATGGGGACCGGAAGGGGTGAAAACATATGTAAATCGTCTTATTTTAACCTACCGCCGGACATTGGTTTTACATTATTTACTCCAATCAAGGGGCGTATAGACAGTCTTACTGTATATATTTATAAAGCAGAGACATGTACAAACATTTTGAGGTATAATACATGTATGTCAAGCTATTCTGGAGACCGGAAGTGGACAAAAAATTGAGCCATAATGGTTGTACAGCCAGCAATTTTGACCTACCCGACCATGGTTTTTTACTTCTGACTTGCTCCACAGGTCCTATGGAATGATCTACGGGGAATAGTTATCAAGCAGAGGCATTGACAAACGTTTTGAGGTATCATACATGTAGATCAAGCCACCCTGAGGACCGGAAGTTGCCTATTACGGAGCTAAAATGGGATGCCAGGACCCTGACGGATATTCCCGGGTAAGACCGCATATTGGTTTTTTGTATTTTTCTGGCAAACGGAGGGCTCCAGAAATAAAAACTAGACATATATATTAAGCAGATACCCCTGCGCACATATTTATTAAGGTAATTGGTTATTCGGGCCGCCATGGGGACCGAAAGGGGGTGAAATCATAGGTAAACCGTCTTATTTTAACCTACCGCCGGACATTGGTTTTACATCATTTACTCCAATCAAGGGACGTATAGACAGTCTTACTGTATATATTTATAAAGCAGAGACATGTACAAACATTTTGAGGTATAATACATGTATGTCAAGCTATCCTGGAGACCGGAAGTGGACGAAAATTGAGCCATAATGGTTGTACAGCCGGCAATTTTGACCTACCCGACCATGGTTTTTTACTTCTGACTTGGTTCACAGGTCCTATGGAATGATCTACGGGGAATAGCTATCAAGCAGAGGCATTGACAAACGTTTTGAGGTATTATACATGTAGATCAAGCCATCCTGAGGACCGGAAGTTGCCTATTACGGAGCTAAAATGGGATGCCAGGACCCTGACGGATATTTCGGGTAGTACCGCATATTGGTTTTTCGCATTTTTCTGGCTAACGGAGGGCTCCAGAAATAAAAACTAGACATATGTATTAAGCAGATACACCTGCGCACATATTTATTAAGGTATTTGGTTATTCGGGCCGCCATGGGGACCGGAAGGGGGTGAAAACATAGGTAAATCGTCTTATTTTAACCTACCGCCGGACATTGGTTTTACATTATTTACTCCAATCAAGGGGCGTATTGACAGTCTTACTGTATATATTTATAAAGCAGAGACATGTACAAACATTTTGAGGTATAATACATGTATGTCAAGCTATTCTGGAGACCGGAAGTGGACAAAAAATTGAGCCATAATGGTTGTACAGCCAGCAATTTTGACCTACCCGACCATGGTTTTTTACTTCTGACTTGCTCCACAGGTCCTATGGAATGATCTACGGGGAATAGTTATCAAGCAGAGGCATTGATAAACGTTTTGAGGTATTATACATATAGATCAAGCCATCCTGAGGACCGGAAGTTGCCTATTACGGAGCTAAAATGGGATGCCAGAACCCTGACGGATATTTCGGGTAGTACCGCATATTGGTTTTTCGCATTTTTCTGGCTAACGGAGGGCTCCAGAAATAAAAACTAGACATATATATTAAGCAGATACACTTGAGGTATAATACATGTATGTCAAGCTATCCTGGAGACCGGAAGTGGACAACAAATTGAGCCATAATGGTTGTACAGCCGGCAATTTTGACCAACCCGACCATGGTTTTTTACTTCTGACTTGCTCCACAGGTCCTATGGAATGATCTACGGGGAATAGTTATCAAGCAGAGGCATTGACAAACGTTTTGAGGTATTATACAAGTAGATCAAGCCATCCTGAGGACCGGAAGTTGCCTATTACGGAGCTAAAATGGGATGCCAGGACCCTGACGGATATTTCGGGTAGTACCGCATATTGGTTTTTCGCATTTTTCTGGCTAACGGAGGGCTCCAGAAATAAAAACTAGACATATGTATTAAGCAGATACACCTGCGCACATATTTATTAAGGTATTTGGTTATTCGGACCGCCATGGGGACCGGAAGGGGTGAAAACATATGTAAATCGTCTTATTTTAACCTACCGCCGGACATTGGTTTTACATTATTTACTCCAATCAAGGGGCGTATAGACAGTCTTACTGTATATATTTATAAAGCAGAGACATGTACAAACATTTTGAGGTATAATACATGTATGTCAAGCTATTCTGGAGACCGGAAGTGGACAAAAAATTGAGCCATAATGGTTGTACAGCCAGCAATTTTGACCTACCCGACCATGGTTTTTTACTTCTGACTTGCTCCACAGGTCCTATGGAATGATCTACGGGGAATAGTTATCAAGCAGAGGCATTGATAAACGTTTTGAGGTATTATACATATAGATCAAGCCATCCTGAGGACCGGAAGTTGCCTATTACGGAGCTAAAATGGGATGCCAGAACCCTGACGGATATTTCGGGTAGTACCGCATATTGGTTTTTCGCATTTTTCTGGCTAACGGAGGGCTCCAGAAATAAAAACTAGACATATATATTAAGCAGATACACTTGAGGTATAATACATGTATGTCAAGCTATCCTGGAGACCGGAAGTGGACAACAAATTGAGCCATAATGGTTGTACAGCTGGCAATTTTGACCAACCCGACCATGGTTTTTTACTTCTGACTTGCTCCACAGGTCCTATGGAATGATCTACGGGGAATAGTTATCAAGCAGAGGCATTGACAAACGTTTTGAGGTATTATACAAGTAGATCAAGCCATCCTGAGGACCGGAAGTTGCCTATTACGGAGCTAAAATGGGATGCCAGGACCCTGACGGATATTTCGGGTAGTACCGCATATTGGTTTTTCGCATTTTTCTGGCTAACGGAGGGCTCCAGAAATAAAAACTAGACATATGTATTAAGCAGATACACCTGCGCACATATTTATTAAGGTATTTGGTTATTCGGGCCGCCATGGGGACCGGAAGGGGGTGAAAACATAGGTAAATCGTCTTATTTTAACCTACCGCCGGACATTGGTTTTACATTATTTACTCCAATCAAGGGGCGTATTGACAGTCTTACTGTATATATTTATAAAGCAGAGACATGTACAAACATTTTGAGGTATAATACATGTATGTCAAGCTATTCTGGAGACCGGAAGTGGACAAAAAATTGAGCCATAATGGTTGTACAGCCAGCAATTTTGACCTACCCGACCATGGTTTTTTACTTCTGACTTGCTCCACAGGTCCTATGGAATGATCTACGGGGAATAGTTATCAAGCAGAGGCATTGATAAACGTTTTGAGGTATTATACATATAGATCAAGCCATCCTGAGGACCGGAAGTTGCCTATTACGGAGCTAAAATGGGATGCCAGAACCCTGACGGATATTTCGGGTAGTACCGCATATTGGTTTTTCGCATTTTTCTGGCTAACGGAGGGCTCCAGAAATAAAAACTAGACATATATATTAAGCAGATACACTTGAGGTATAATACATGTATGTCAAGCTATCCTGGAGACCGGAAGTGGACAACAAATTGAGCCATAATGGTTGTACAGCCGGCAATTTTGACCAACCCGACCATGGTTTTTTACTTCTGACTTGCTCCACAGGTCCTATGGAATGATCTACGGGGAATAGTTATCAAGCAGAGGCATTGACAAACGTTTTGAGGTATTATACAAGTAGATCAAGCCATCCTGAGGACCGGAAGTTGCCTATTACGGAGCTAAAATGGGATGCCAGGACCCTGACGGATATTTCGGGTAGTACCGCATATTGGTTTTTCGCATTTTTCTGGCTAACGGAGGGCTCCAGAAATAAAAACTAGACATATGTATTAAGCAGATACACCTGCGCACATATTTATTAAGGTATTTGGTTATTCGGACCGCCATGGGGACCGGAAGGGGTGAAAACATATGTAAATCGTCTTATTTTAACCTACCGCCGGACATTGGTTTTACATTATTTACTCCAATCAAGGGGCGTATAGACAGTCTTACTGTATATATTTATAAAGCAGAGACATGTACAAACATTTTGAGGTATAATACATGTATGTCAAGCTATTCTGGAGACCGGAAGTGGACAAAAAATTGAGCCATAATGGTTGTACAGCCAGCAATTTTGACCTACCCGACCATGGTTTTTTACTTCTGACTTGCTCCACAGGTCCTATGGAATGATCTACGGGGAATAGTTATCAAGCAGAGGCATTGATAAACGTTTTGAGGTATTATACATATAGATCAAGCCATCCTGAGGACCGGAAGTTGCCTATTACGGAGCTAAAATGGGATGCCAGAACCCTGACGGATATTTCGGGTAGTACCGCATATTGGTTTTTCGCATTTTTCTGGCTAACGGAGGGCTCCAGAAATAAAAACTAGACATATATATTAAGCAGATACACTTGAGGTATAATACATGTATGTCAAGCTATCCTGGAGACCGGAAGTGGACAACAAATTGAGCCATAATGGTTGTACAGCTGGCAATTTTGACCAACCCGACCATGGTTTTTTACTTCTGACTTGCTCCACAGGTCCTATGGAATGATCTACGGGGAATAGTTATCAAGCAGAGGCATTGACAAACGTTTTGAGGTATTATACAAGTAGATCAAGCCATCCTGAGGACCGGAAGTTGCCTATTACGGAGCTAAAATGGGATGCCAGGACCCTGACGGATATTTCGGGTAGTACCGCATATTGGTTTTTCGCATTTTTCTGGCTAACGGAGGGCTCCAGAAATAAAAACTAGACATATGTATTAAGCAGATACACCTGCGCACATATTTATTAAGGTATTTGGTTATTCGGACCGCCATGGGGACCGGAAGGGGTGAAAACATATGTAAATCGTCTTATTTTAACCTACCGCCGGACATTGGTTTTACATTATTTACTCCAATCAAGGGGCGTATAGACAGTCTTACTGTATATATTTATAAAGCAGAGACATGTACAAACATTTTGAGGTATAATACATGTATGTCAAGCTATTCTGGAGACCGGAAGTGGACAAAAAATTGAGCCATAATGGTTGTACAGCCAGCAATTTTGACCTACCCGACCATGGTTTTTTACTTCTGACTTGCTCCACAGGTCCTATGGAATGATCTACGGGGAATAGTTATCAAGCAGAGGCATTGACAAACGTTTTGAGGTATCATACATGTAGATCAAGCCACCCTGAGGACCGGAAGTTGCCTATTACGGAGCTAAAATGGGATGCCAGGACCCTGACGGATATTCCCGGGTAAGACCGCATATTGGTTTTTTGTATTTTTCTGGCAAACGGAGGGCTCCAGAAATAAAAACTAGACATATATATTAAGCAGATACCCCTGCGCACATATTTATTAAGGTAATTGGTTATTCGGGCCGCCATGGGGACCGAAAGGGGGTGAAATCATAGGTAAACCGTCTTATTTTAACCTACCGCCGGACATTGGTTTTACATCATTTACTCCAATCAAGGGACGTATAGACAGTCTTACTGTATATATTTATAAAGCAGAGACATGTACAAACATTTTGAGGTATAATACATGTATGTCAAGCTATCCTGGAGACCGGAAGTGGACGAAAATTGAGCCATAATGGTTGTACAGCCGGCAATTTTGACCAACCCGACCATGGTTTTTTACTTCTGACTTGGTTCACAGGTCCTATGGAATGATCTACGGGGAATAGCTATCAAGCAGAGGCATTGACAAACGTTTTGAGGTATTATACATGTAGATCAAGCCATCCTGAGGACCGGAAGTTGCCTATTACGGAGCTAAAATGGGATGCCAGGACCCTGACGGATATTTCGGGTAGTACCGCATATTGGTTTTTCGCATTTTTCTGGCTAACGGAGGGCTCCAGAAATAAAAACTAGACATATGTATTAAGCAGATACACCTGCGCACATATTTATTAAGGTATTTGGTTATTCGGGCCGCCATGGGGACCGGAAGGGGGTGAAAACATAGGTAAATCGTCTTATTTTAACCTACCGCCGGACATTGGTTTTACATTATTTACTCCAATCAAGGGGCGTATTGACAGTCTTACTGTATATATTTATAAAGCAGAGACATGTACAAACATTTTGAGGTATAATACATGTATGTCAAGCTATTCTGGAGACCGGAAGTGGACAAAAAATTGAGCCATAATGGTTGTACAGCCAGCAATTTTGACCTACCCGACCATGGTTTTTTACTTCTGACTTGCTCCACAGGTCCTATGGAATGATCTACGGGGAATAGTTATCAAGCAGAGGCATTGATAAACGTTTTGAGGTATTATACATATAGATCAAGCCATCCTGAGGACCGGAAGTTGCCTATTACGGAGCTAAAATGGGATGCCAGAACCCTGACGGATATTTCGGGTAGTACCGCATATTGGTTTTTCGCATTTTTCTGGCTAACGGAGGGCTCCAGAAATAAAAACTAGACATATATATTAAGCAGATACACTTGAGGTATAATACATGTATGTCAAGCTATCCTGGAGACCGGAAGTGGACAACAAATTGAGCCATAATGGTTGTACAGCTGGCAATTTTGACCAACCCGACCATGGTTTTTTACTTCTGACTTGCTCCACAGGTCCTATGGAATGATCTACGGGGAATAGTTATCAAGCAGAGGCATTGACAAACGTTTTGAGGTATTATACAAGTAGATCAAGCCATCCTGAGGACCGGAAGTTGCCTATTACGGAGCTAAAATGGGATGCCAGGACCCTGACGGATATTTCGGGTAGTACCGCATATTGGTTTTTCGCATTTTTCTGGCTAACGGAGGGCTCCAGAAATAAAAACTAGACATATGTATTAAGCAGATACACCTGCGCACATATTTATTAAGGTATTTGGTTATTCGGACCGCCATGGGGACCGGAAGGGGTGAAAACATATGTAAATCGTCTTATTTTAACCTACCGCCGGACATTGGTTTTACATTATTTACTCCAATCAAGGGGCGTATAGACAGTCTTACTGTATATATTTATAAAGCAGAGACATGTACAAACATTTTGAGGTATAATACATGTATGTCAAGCTATTCTGGAGACCGGAAGTGGACAAAAAATTGAGCCATAATGGTTGTACAGCCAGCAATTTTGACCTACCCGACCATGGTTTTTTACTTCTGACTTGCTCCACAGGTCCTATGGAATGATCTACGGGGAATAGTTATCAAGCAGAGGCATTGACAAACGTTTTGAGGTATCATACATGTAGATCAAGCCACCCTGAGGACCGGAAGTTGCCTATTACGGAGCTAAAATGGGATGCCAGGACCCTGACGGATATTCCCGGGTAAGACCGCATATTGGTTTTTTGTATTTTTCTGGCAAACGGAGGGCTCCAGAAATAAAAACTAGACATATATATTAAGCAGATACCCCTGCGCACATATTTATTAAGGTAATTGGTTATTCGGGCCGCCATGGGGACCGAAAGGGGGTGAAATCATAGGTAAACCGTCTTATTTTAACCTACCGCCGGACATTGGTTTTACATCATTTACTCCAATCAAGGGACGTATAGACAGTCTTACTGTATATATTTATAAAGCAGAGACATGTACAAACATTTTGAGGTATAATACATGTATGTCAAGCTATCCTGGAGACCGGAAGTGGACGAAAATTGAGCCATAATGGTTGTACAGCCGGCAATTTTGACCAACCCGACCATGGTTTTTTACTTCTGACTTGGTTCACAGGTCCTATGGAATGATCTACGGGGAATAGCTATCAAGCAGAGGCATTGACAAACGTTTTGAGGTATTATACATGTAGATCAAGCCATCCTGAGGACCGGAAGTTGCCTATTACGGAGCTAAAATGGGATGCCAGGACCCTGACGGATATTTCGGGTAGTACCGCATATTGGTTTTTCGCATTTTTCTGGCTAACGGAGGGCTCCAGAAATAAAAACTAGACATATGTATTAAGCAGATACACCTGCGCACATATTTATTAAGGTATTTGGTTATTCGGGCCGCCATGGGGACCGGAAGGGGGTGAAAACATAGGTAAATCGTCTTATTTTAACCTACCGCCGGACATTGGTTTTACATTATTTACTCCAATCAAGGGGCGTATTGACAGTCTTACTGTATATATTTATAAAGCAGAGACATGTACAAACATTTTGAGGTATAATACATGTATGTCAAGCTATTCTGGAGACCGGAAGTGGACAAAAAATTGAGCCATAATGGTTGTACAGCCAGCAATTTTGACCTACCCGACCATGGTTTTTTACTTCTGACTTGCTCCACAGGTCCTATGGAATGATCTACGGGGAATAGTTATCAAGCAGAGGCATTGATAAACGTTTTGAGGTATTATACATATAGATCAAGCCATCCTGAGGACCGGAAGTTGCCTATTACGGAGCTAAAATGGGATGCCAGGACCCTGACGGATATTCCCGGGTAAGACCGCATATTGGTTTTTTGTATTTTTCTGGCAAACGGAGGGCTCCAGAAATAAAAACTAGACATATATATTAAGCAGATACACTTGAGGTATAATACATGTATGTCAAGCTATCCTGGAGACCGGAAGTGGACAACAAATTGAGCCATAATGGTTGTACAGCCGGCAATTTTGACCAACCCGACCATGGTTTTTTACTTCTGACTTGCTCCACAGGTCCTATGGAATGATCTACGGGGAATAGTTATCAAGCAGAGGCATTGACAAACGTTTTGAGGTATTATACAAGTAGATCAAGCCATCCTGAGGACCGGAAGTTGCCTATTACGGAGCTAAAATGGGATGCCAGGACCCTGACGGATATTTCGGGTAGTACCGCATATTGGTTTTTCGCATTTTTCTGGCTAACGGAGGGCTCCAGAAATAAAAACTAGACATATGTATTAAGCAGATACACCTGCGCACATATTTATTAAGGTATTTGGTTATTCGGACCGCCATGGGGACCGGAAGGGGTGAAAACATATGTAAATCGTCTTATTTTAACCTACCGCCGGACATTGGTTTTACATTATTTACTCCAATCAAGGGGCGTATAGACAGTCTTACTGTATATATTTATAAAGCAGAGACATGTACAAACATTTTGAGGTATAATACATGTATGTCAAGCTATTCTGGAGACCGGAAGTGGACAAAAAATTGAGCCATAATGGTTGTACAGCCAGCAATTTTGACCTACCCGACCATGGTTTTTTACTTCTGACTTGCTCCACAGGTCCTATGGAATGATCTACGGGGAATAGTTATCAAGCAGAGGCATTGACAAACGTTTTGAGGTATCATACATGTAGATCAAGCCACCCTGAGGACCGGAAGTTGCCTATTACGGAGCTAAAATGGGATGCCAGGACCCTGACGGATATTCCCGGGTAAGACCGCATATTGGTTTTTTGTATTTTTCTGGCAAACGGAGGGCTCCAGAAATAAAAACTAGACATATATATTAAGCAGATACCCCTGCGCACATATTTATTAAGGTAATTGGTTATTCGGGCCGCCATGGGGACCGAAAGGGGGTGAAATCATAGGTAAACCGTCTTATTTTAACCTACCGCCGGACATTGGTTTTACATCATTTACTCCAATCAAGGGACGTATAGACAGTCTTACTGTATATATTTATAAAGCAGAGACATGTACAAACATTTTGAGGTATAATACATGTATGTCAAGCTATCCTGGAGACCGGAAGTGGACGAAAATTGAGCCATAATGGTTGTACAGCCGGCAATTTTGACCAACCCGACCATGGTTTTTTACTTCTGACTTGGTTCACAGGTCCTATGGAATGATCTACGGGGAATAGCTATCAAGCAGAGGCATTGACAAACGTTTTGAGGTATTATACATGTAGATCAAGCCATCCTGAGGACCGGAAGTTGCCTATTACGGAGCTAAAATGGGATGCCAGGACCCTGACGGATATTTCGGGTAGTACCGCATATTGGTTTTTCGCATTTTTCTGGCTAACGGAGGGCTCCAGAAATAAACACTAGACATATGTATTAAGCAGATACACCTGCGCACATATTTATTAAGGTATTTGGTTATTCGGGCCGCCATGGGGACCGGAAGGGGGTGAAAACATAGGTAAATCGTCTTATTTTAACCTACCGCCGGACATTGGTTTTACATTATTTACTCCAATCAAGGGGCGTATTGACAGTCTTACTGTATATATTTATAAAGCAGAGACATGTACAAACATTTTGAGGTATAATACATGTATGTCAAGCTATTCTGGAGACCGGAAGTGGACAAAAAATTGAGCCATAATGGTTGTACAGCCAGCAATTTTGACCTACCCGACCATGGTTTTTTACTTCTGACTTGCTCCACAGGTCCTATGGAATGATCTACGGGGAATAGTTATCAAGCAGAGGCATTGATAAACGTTTTGAGGTATTATACATATAGATCAAGCCATCCTGAGGACCGGAAGTTGCCTATTACGGAGCTAAAATGGGATGCCAGAACCCTGACGGATATTTCGGGTAGTACCGCATATTGGTTTTTCGCATTTTTCTGGCTAACGGAGGGCTCCAGAAATAAAAACTAGACATATATATTAAGCAGATACACTTGAGGTATAATACATGTATGTCAAGCTATCCTGGAGACCGGAAGTGGACAACAAATTGAGCCATAATGGTTGTACAGCCGGCAATTTTGACCAACCCGACCATGGTTTTTTACTTCTGACTTGCTCCACAGGTCCTATGGAATGATCTACGGGGAATAGTTATCAAGCAGAGGCATTGACAAACGTTTTGAGGTATTATACATGTAGATCAAGCCATCCTGAGGACCGGAAGTTGCCTATTACGGAGCTAAAATGGGATGCCAGGACCCTGACGGATATTTCGGGTAGTACCGCATATTGGTTTTTTGTATTTTTCTGGCTAACGAAGGGCTCCAGAAATAAAAACTAGACATATGTATTAAGCAGATACACCTGCGCACATATTTATTAAGGTATTTGGTTATTCGGGCCGCCATGGGGACCGGAAGGGGTGAAAACATAGGTAAATCGTCTTATTTTAACATACCGCCGGACATTGGTTTTACATTATTTACTCCAATCAAGGGGCGTATAGACAGTCTTACTGTATATATTTATAAAGCAGAGACATGTACAAACATTTTGAGGTATAATACATGTATGTCAAGCTATTCTGGAGACCGGAAGTGGACAAAAAATTGAGCCATAATGGTTGTACAGCCAGCAATTTTGACCTACCCGACCATGGTTTTTTACTTCTGACTTGCTCCACAGGTCCTATGGAATGATCTACGGGGAATAGTTATCAAGCAGAGGCATTGACAAACGTTTTGAGGTATCATACATGTAGATCAAGCCACCCTGAGGACCGGAAGTTGCCTATTACGGAGCTAAAATGGGATGCCAGGACCCTGACGGATATTCCCGGGTAAGACCGCATATTGGTTTTTTGTATTTTTCTGGCAAACGGAGGGCTCCAGAAATAAAAACTAGACATATATATTAAGCAGATACCCCTGCGCACATATTTATTAAGGTAATTGGTTATTCGGGCCGCCATGGGGACCGAAAGGGGGTGAAATCATAGGTAAACCGTCTTATTTTAACCTACCGCCGGACATTGGTTTTACATCATTTACTCCAATCAAGGGACGTATAGACAGTCTTACTGTATATATTTATAAAGCAGAGACATGTACAAACATTTTGAGGTATAATACATGTATGTCAAGCTATCCTGGAGACCGGAAGTGGACGAAAATTGAGCCATAATGGTTGTACAGCCGGCAATTTTGACCAACCCGACCATGGTTTTTTACTTCTGACTTGGTTCACAGGTCCTATGGAATGATCTACGGGGAATAGCTATCAAGCAGAGGCATTGACAAACGTTTTGAGGTATTATACATGTAGATCAAGCCATCCTGAGGACCGGAAGTTGCCTATTACGGAGCTAAAATGGGATGCCAGGACCCTGACGGATATTTCGGGTAGTACCGCATATTGGTTTTTCGCATTTTTCTGGCTAACGGAGGGCTCCAGAAATAAAAACTAGACATATGTATTAAGCAGATACACCTGCGCACATATTTATTAAGGTATTTGGTTATTCGGGCCGCCATGGGGACCGGAAGGGGGTGAAAACATAGGTAAATCGTCTTATTTTAACCTACCGCCGGACATTGGTTTTACATTATTTACTCCAATCAAGGGGCGTATTGACAGTCTTACTGTATATATTTATAAAGCAGAGACATGTACAAACATTTTGAGGTATAATACATGTATGTCAAGCTATTCTGGAGACCGGAAGTGGACAAAAAATTGAGCCATAATGGTTGTACAGCCAGCAATTTTGACCTACCCGACCATGGTTTTTTACTTCTGACTTGCTCCACAGGTCCTATGGAATGATCTACGGGGAATAGTTATCAAGCAGAGGCATTGATAAACGTTTTGAGGTATTATACATATAGATCAAGCCATCCTGAGGACCGGAAGTTGCCTATTACGGAGCTAAAATGGGATGCCAGAACCCTGACGGATATTTCGGGTAGTACCGCATATTGGTTTTTCGCATTTTTCTGGCTAACGGAGGGCTCCAGAAATAAAAACTAGACATATATATTAAGCAGATACACTTGAGGTATAATACATGTATGTCAAGCTATCCTGGAGACCGGAAGTGGACAACAAATTGAGCCATAATGGTTGTACAGCCGGCAATTTTGACCAACCCGACCATGGTTTTTTACTTCTGACTTGCTCCACAGGTCCTATGGAATGATCTACGGGGAATAGTTATCAAGCAGAGGCATTGACAAACGTTTTGAGGTATTATACATGTAGATCAAGCCATCCTGAGGACCGGAAGTTGCCTATTACGGAGCTAAAATGGGATGCCAGGACCCTGACGGATATTTCGGGTAGTACCGCATATTGGTTTTTTGTATTTTTCTGGCTAACGGAGGGCTCCAGAAATAAAAACTAGACATATGTATTAAGCAGATACACCTGCGCACATATTTATTAAGGTATTTGGTTATTCGGGCCGCCATGGGGACCGGAAGGGGTGAAAACATAGGTAAATCGTCTTATTTTAACCTACCGCCGGACATTGGTTTTACATTATTTACTCCAATCAAGGGGCGTATAGACAGTCTTACTGTATATATTTATAAAGCAGAGACATGTACAAACATTTTGAGGTATAATACATGTATGTCAAGCTATTCTGGAGACCGGAAGTGGACAAAAAATTGAGCCATAATGGTTGTACAGCCAGCAATTTTGACCTACCCGACCATGGTTTTTTACTTCTGACTTGCTCCACAGGTCCTATGGAATGATCTACGGGGAATAGTTATCAAGCAGAGGCATTGACAAACGTTTTGAGGTATCATACATGTAGATCAAGCCACCCTGAGGACCGGAAGTTGCCTATTACGAAGCTAAAATGGGATGCCAGGACCCTGACGGATATTCCCGGGTAAGACCGCATATTGGTTTTTTGTATTTTTCTGGCAAACGGAGGGCTCCAGAAATAAAAACTAGACATATATATTAAGCAGATACCCCTGCGCACATATTTATTAAGGTAATTGGTTATTCGGGCCGCCATGGGGACCGAAAGGGGGTGAAATCATAGGTAAACCGTCTTATTTTAACCTACCGCCGGACATTGGTTTTACATCATTTACTCCAATCAAGGGACGTATAGACAGTCTTACTGTATATATTTATAAAGCAGAGACATGTACAAACATTTTGAGGTATAATACATGTATGTCAAGCTATCCTGGAGACCGGAAGTGGACGAAAATTGAGCCATAATGGTTGTACAGCCGGCAATTTTGACCAACCCGACCATGGTTTTTTACTTCTGACTTGGTTCACAGGTCCTATGGAATGATCTACGGGGAATAGCTATCAAGCAGAGGCATTGACAAACGTTTTGAGGTATTATACATGTAGATCAAGCCATCCTGAGGACCGGAAGTTGCCTATTACGGAGCTAAAATGGGATGCCAGGACCCTGACGGATATTTCGGGTAGTACCGCATATTGGTTTTTCGCATTTTTCTGGCTAACGGAGGGCTCCAGAAATAAAAACTAGACATATGTATTAAGCAGATACACCTGCGCACATATTTATTAAGGTATTTGGTTATTCGGGCCGCCATGGGGACCGGAAGGGGGTGAAAACATAGGTAAATCGTCTTATTTTAACCTACCGCCGGACATTGGTTTTACATTATTTACTCCAATCAAGGGGCGTATTGACAGTCTTACTGTATATATTTATAAAGCAGAGACATGTACAAACATTTTGAGGTATAATACATGTATGTCAAGCTATTCTGGAGACCGGAAGTGGACAAAAAATTGAGCCATAATGGTTGTACAGCCAGCAATTTTGACCTACCCGACCATGGTTTTTTACTTCTGACTTGCTCCACAGGTCCTATGGAATGATCTACGGGGAATAGTTATCAAGCAGAGGCATTGATAAACGTTTTGAGGTATTATACATATAGATCAAGCCATCCTGAGGACCGGAAGTTGCCTATTACGGAGCTAAAATGGGATGCCAGAACCCTGACGGATATTTCGGGTAGTACCGCATATTGGTTTTTCGCATTTTTCTGGCTAACGGAGGGCTCCAGAAATAAAAACTAGACATATATATTAAGCAGATACACTTGAGGTATAATACATGTATGTCAAGCTATCCTGGAGACCGGAAGTGGACAACAAATTGAGCCATAATGGTTGTACAGCCGGCAATTTTGACCAACCCGACCATGGTTTTTTACTTCTGACTTGCTCCACAGGTCCTATGGAATGATCTACGGGGAATAGTTATCAAGCAGAGGCATTGACAAACGTTTTGAGGTATTATACATGTAGATCAAGCCATCCTGAGGACCGGAAGTTGCCTATTACGGAGCTAAAATGGGATGCCAGGACCCTGACGGATATTTCGGGTAGTACCGCATATTGGTTTTTTGTATTTTTCTGGCTAACGGAGGGCTCCAGAAATAAAAACTAGACATATGTATTAAGCAGATACACCTGCGCACATATTTATTAAGGTATTTGGTTATTCGGGCCGCCATGGGGACCGGAAGGGGTGAAAACATAGGTAAATCGTCTTATTTTAACCTACCGCCGGACATTGGTTTTACATTATTTACTCCAATCAAGGGGCGTATAGACAGTCTTACTGTATATATTTATAAAGCAGAGACATGTACAAACATTTTGAGGTATAATACATGTATGTCAAGCTATCCTGGAGACCGGAAGTGGACGAAAATTGAGCCATAATGGTTGTACAGCCGGCAATTTTGACCAACCCGACCATGGTTTTTTACTTCTGACTTGGTTCACAGGTCCTATGGAATGATCTACGGGGAATAGCTATCAAGCAGAGGCATTGACAAACGTTTTGAGGTATTATACATGTAGATCAAGCCATCCTGAGGACCGGAAGTTGCCTATTACGGAGCTAAAATGGGATGCCAGGACCCTGACGGATATTTCGGGTAGTACCGCATATTGGTTTTTCGCATTTTTCTGGCTAACGGAGGGCTCCAGAAATAAAAACTAGACATATGTATTAAGCAGATACACCTGCGCACATATTTATTAAGGTATTTGGTTATTCG
Organism: Bathymodiolus brooksi; assembly: GCA_963680875.1. Lineage (NCBI taxonomy): Eukaryota > Metazoa > Mollusca > Bivalvia > Mytilida > Modiolidae > Bathymodiolus > Bathymodiolus brooksi. The sequence goes on from OY804581.1 coordinate 48,085,772, forward strand.
GGCCGCCATGGGGACCGGAAGGGGGTGAAAACATAGGTAAATCGTCTTATTTTAACCTACCGCCGGACATTGGTTTTACATTATTTACTCCAATCAAGGGGCGTATTGACAGTCTTACTGTATATATTTATAAAGCAGAGACATGTACAAACATTTTGAGGTATAATACATGTATGTCAAGCTATTCTGGAGACCGGAAGTGGACAAAAAATTGAGCCATAATGGTTGTACAGCCAGCAATTTTGACCTACCCGACCATGGTTTTTTACTTCTGACTTGCTCCACAGGTCCTATGGAATGATCTACGGGGAATAGTTATCAAGCAGAGGCATTGATAAACGTTTTGAGGTATTATACATATAGATCAAGCCATCCTGAGGACCGGAAGTTGCCTATTACGGAGCTAAAATGGGATGCCAGAACCCTGACGGATATTTCGGGTAGTACCGCATATTGGTTTTTCGCATTTTTCTGGCTAACGGAGGGCTCCAGAAATAAAAACTAGACATATATATTAAGCAGATACACTTGAGGTATAATACATGTATGTCAAGCTATCCTGGAGACCGGAAGTGGACAACAAATTGAGCCATAATGGTTGTACAGCCGGCAATTTTGACCAACCCGACCATGGTTTTTTACTTCTGACTTGCTCCACAGGTCCTATGGAATGATCTACGGGGAATAGTTATCAAGCAGAGGCATTGACAAACGTTTTGAGGTATTATACATGTAGATCAAGCCATCCTGAGGACCGGAAGTTGCCTATTACGGAGCTAAAATGGGATGCCAGGACCCTGACGGATATTTCGGGTAGTACCGCATATTGGTTTTTTGTATTTTTCTGGCTAACGGAGGGCTCCAGAAATAAAAACTAGACATATGTATTAAGCAGATACACCTGCGCACATATTTATTAAGGTATTTGGTTATTCGGGCCGCCATGGGGACCGGAAGGGGTGAAAACATAGGTAAATCGTCTTATTTTAACCTACCGCCGGACATTGGTTTTACATTATTTACTCCAATCAAGGGGCGTATAGACAGTCTTACTGTATATATTTATAAAGCAGAGACATGTACAAACATTTTGAGGTATAATACATGTATGTCAAGCTATTCTGGAGACCGGAAGTGGACAAAAAATTGAGCCATAATGGTTGTACAGCCAGCAATTTTGACCTACCCGACCATGGTTTTTTACTTCTGACTTGCTCCACAGGTCCTATGGAATGATCTACGGGGAATAGTTATCAAGCAGAGGCATTGACAAACGTTTTGAGGTATCATACATGTAGATCAAGCCACCCTGAGGACCGGAAGTTGCCTATTACGAAGCTAAAATGGGATGCCAGGACCCTGACGGATATTCCCGGGTAAGACCGCATATTGGTTTTTTGTATTTTTCTGGCAAACGGAGGGCTCCAGAAATAAAAACTAGACATATATATTAAGCAGATACCCCTGCGCACATATTTATTAAGGTAATTGGTTATTCGGGCCGCCATGGAGACCGAAAGGGGGTGAAATCATAGGTAAACCGTCTTATTTTAACCTACCGCCGGACATTGGTTTTACATCATTTACTCCAATCAAGGGACGTATAGACAGTCTTACTGTATATATTTATAAAGCAGAGACATGTACAAACATTTTGAGGTATAATACATGTATGTCAAGCTATCCTGGAGACCGGAAGTGGACGAAAATTGAGCCATAATGGTTGTACAGCCGGCAATTTTGACCAACCCGACCATGGTTTTTTACTTCTGACTTGGTTCACAGGTCCTATGGAATGATCTACGGGGAATAGCTATCAAGCAGAGGCATTGACAAACGTTTTGAGGTATTATACATGTAGATCAAGCCATCCTGAGGACCGGAAGTTGCCTATTACGGAGCTAAAATGGGATGCCAGGACCCTGACGGATATTTCGGGTAGTACCGCATATTGGTTTTTCGCATTTTTCTGGCTAACGGAGGGCTCCAGAAATAAAAACTAGACATATGTATTAAGCAGATACACCTGCGCACATATTTATTAAGGTATTTGGTTATTCGGGCCGCCATGGGGACCGGAAGGGGGTGAAAACATAGGTAAATCGTCTTATTTTAACCTACCGCCGGACATTGGTTTTACATTATTTACTCCAATCAAGGGGCGTATTGACAGTCTTACTGTATATATTTATAAAGCAGAGACATGTACAAACATTTTGAGGTATAATACATGTATGTCAAGCTATTCTGGAGACCGGAAGTGGACAAAAAATTGAGCCATAATGGTTGTACAGCCAGCAATTTTGACCTACCCGACCATGGTTTTTTACTTCTGACTTGCTCCACAGGTCCTATGGAATGATCTACGGGGAATAGTTATCAAGCAGAGGCATTGATAAACGTTTTGAGGTATTATACATATAGATCAAGCCATCCTGAGGACCGGAAGTTGCCTATTACGGAGCTAAAATGGGATGCCAGAACCCTGACGGATATTTCGGGTAGTACCGCATATTGGTTTTTCGCATTTTTCTGGCTAACGGAGGGCTCCAGAAATAAAAACTAGACATATATATTAAGCAGATACACTTGAGGTATAATACATGTATGTCAAGCTATCCTGGAGACCGGAAGTGGACAACAAATTGAGCCATAATGGTTGTACAGCCGGCAATTTTGACCAACCCGACCATGGTTTTTTACTTCTGACTTGCTCCACAGGTCCTATGGAATGATCTACGGGGAATAGTTATCAAGCAGAGGCATTGACAAACGTTTTGAGGTATTATACATGTAGATCAAGCCATCCTGAGGACCGGAAGTTGCCTATTACGGAGCTAAAATGGGATGCCAGGACCCTGACGGATATTTCGGGTAGTACCGCATATTGGTTTTTTGTATTTTTCTGGCTAACGGAGGGCTCCAGAAATAAAAACTAGACATATGTATTAAGCAGATACACCTGCGCACATATTTATTAAGGTATTTGGTTATTCGGGCCGCCATGGGGACCGGAAGGGGTGAAAACATAGGTAAATCGTCTTATTTTAACCTACCGCCGGACATTGGTTTTACATTATTTACTCCAATCAAGGGGCGTATAGACAGTCTTACTGTATATATTTATAAAGCAGAGACATGTACAAACATTTTGAGGTATAATACATGTATGTCAAGCTATTCTGGAGACCGGAAGTGGACAAAAAATTGAGCCATAATGGTTGTACAGCCAGCAATTTTGACCTACCCGACCATGGTTTTTTACTTCTGACTTGCTCCACAGGTCCTATGGAATGATCTACGGGGAATAGTTATCAAGCAGAGGCATTGACAAACGTTTTGAGGTATCATACATGTAGATCAAGCCACCCTGAGGACCGGAAGTTGCCTATTACGAAGCTAAAATGGGATGCCAGGACCCTGACGGATATTCCCGGGTAAGACCGCATATTGGTTTTTTGTATTTTTCTGGCAAACGGAGGGCTCCAGAAATAAAAACTAGACATATATATTAAGCAGATACCCCTGCGCACATATTTATTAAGGTAATTGGTTATTCGGGCCGCCATGGGGACCGAAAGGGGGTGAAATCATAGGTAAACCGTCTTATTTTAACCTACCGCCGGACATTGGTTTTACATCATTTACTCCAATCAAGGGACGTATAGACAGTCTTACTGTATATATTTATAAAGCAGAGACATGTACAAACATTTTGAGGTATAATACATGTATGTCAAGCTATCCTGGAGACCGGAAGTGGACGAAAATTGAGCCATAATGGTTGTACAGCCGGCAATTTTGACCAACCCGACCATGGTTTTTTACTTCTGACTTGGTTCACAGGTCCTATGGAATGATCTACGGGGAATAGCTATCAAGCAGAGGCATTGACAAACGTTTTGAGGTATTATACATGTAGATCAAGCCATCCTGAGGACCGGAAGTTGCCTATTACGGAGCTAAAATGGGATGCCAGGACCCTGACGGATATTTCGGGTAGTACCGCATATTGGTTTTTCGCATTTTTCTGGCTAACGGAGGGCTCCAGAAATAAAAACTAGACATATGTATTAAGCAGATACACCTGCGCACATATTTATTAAGGTATTTGGTTATTCGGGCCGCCATGGGGACCGGAAGGGGGTGAAAACATAGGTAAATCGTCTTATTTTAACCTACCGCCGGACATTGGTTTTACATTATTTACTCCAATCAAGGGGCGTATTGACAGTCTTACTGTATATATTTATAAAGCAGAGACATGTACAAACATTTTGAGGTATAATACATGTATGTCAAGCTATTCTGGAGACCGGAAGTGGACAAAAAATTGAGCCATAATGGTTGTACAGCCAGCAATTTTGACCTACCCGACCATGGTTTTTTACTTCTGACTTGCTCCACAGGTCCTATGGAATGATCTACGGGGAATAGTTATCAAGCAGAGGCATTGATAAACGTTTTGAGGTATTATACATATAGATCAAGCCATCCTGAGGACCGGAAGTTGCCTATTACGGAGCTAAAATGGGATGCCAGAACCCTGACGGATATTTCGGGTAGTACCGCATATTGGTTTTTCGCATTTTTCTGGCTAACGGAGGGCTCCAGAAATAAAAACTAGACATATATATTAAGCAGATACACTTGAGGTATAATACATGTATGTCAAGCTATCCTGGAGACCGGAAGTGGACAACAAATTGAGCCATAATGGTTGTACAGCCGGCAATTTTGACCAACCCGACCATGGTTTTTTACTTCTGACTTGCTCCACAGGTCCTATGGAATGATCTACGGGGAATAGTTATCAAGCAGAGGCATTGACAAACGTTTTGAGGTATTATACATGTAGATCAAGCCATCCTGAGGACCGGAAGTTGCCTATTACGGAGCTAAAATGGGATGCCAGGACCCTGACGGATATTTCGGGTAGTACCGCATATTGGTTTTTTGTATTTTTCTGGCTAACGGAGGGCTCCAGAAATAAAAACTAGACATATGTATTAAGCAGATACACCTGCGCACATATTTATTAAGGTATTTGGTTATTCGGGCCGCCATGGGGACCGGAAGGGGTGAAAACATAGGTAAATCGTCTTATTTTAACCTACCGCCGGACATTGGTTTTACATTATTTACTCCAATCAAGGGGCGTATAGACAGTCTTACTGTATATATTTATAAAGCAGAGACATGTACAAACATTTTGAGGTATAATACATGTATGTCAAGCTATTCTGGAGACCGGAAGTGGACAAAAAATTGAGCCATAATGGTTGTACAGCCAGCAATTTTGACCTACCCGACCATGGTTTTTTACTTCTGACTTGCTCCACAGGTCCTATGGAATGATCTACGGGGAATAGTTATCAAGCAGAGGCATTGACAAACGTTTTGAGGTATCATACATGTAGATCAAGCCACCCTGAGGACCGGAAGTTGCCTATTACGAAGCTAAAATGGGATGCCAGGACCCTGACGGATATTCCCGGGTAAGACCGCATATTGGTTTTTTGTATTTTTCTGGCAAACGGAGGGCTCCAGAAATAAAAACTAGACATATATATTAAGCAGATACCCCTGCGCACATATTTATTAAGGTAATTGGTTATTCGGGCCGCCATGGAGACCGAAAGGGGGTGAAATCATAGGTAAACCGTCTTATTTTAACCTACCGCCGGACATTGGTTTTACATCATTTACTCCAATCAAGGGACGTATAGACAGTCTTACTGTATATATTTATAAAGCAGAGACATGTACAAACATTTTGAGGTATAATACATGTATGTCAAGCTATCCTGGAGACCGGAAGTGGACGAAAATTGAGCCATAATGGTTGTACAGCCGGCAATTTTGACCAACCCGACCATGGTTTTTTACTTCTGACTTGGTTCACAGGTCCTATGGAATGATCTACGGGGAATAGCTATCAAGCAGAGGCATTGACAAACGTTTTGAGGTATTATACATGTAGATCAAGCCATCCTGAGGACCGGAAGTTGCCTATTACGGAGCTAAAATGGGATGCCAGGACCCTGACGGATATTTCGGGTAGTACCGCATATTGGTTTTTCGCATTTTTCTGGCTAACGGAGGGCTCCAGAAATAAAAACTAGACATATGTATTAAGCAGATACACCTGCGCACATATTTATTAAGGTATTTGGTTATTCGGGCCGCCATGGGGACCGGAAGGGGGTGAAAACATAGGTAAATCGTCTTATTTTAACCTACCGCCGGACATTGGTTTTACATTATTTACTCCAATCAAGGGGCGTATTGACAGTCTTACTGTATATATTTATAAAGCAGAGACATGTACAAACATTTTGAGGTATAATACATGTATGTCAAGCTATTCTGGAGACCGGAAGTGGACAAAAAATTGAGCCATAATGGTTGTACAGCCAGCAATTTTGACCTACCCGACCATGGTTTTTTACTTCTGACTTGCTCCACAGGTCCTATGGAATGATCTACGGGGAATAGTTATCAAGCAGAGGCATTGATAAACGTTTTGAGGTATTATACATATAGATCAAGCCATCCTGAGGACCGGAAGTTGCCTATTACGGAGCTAAAATGGGATGCCAGAACCCTGACGGATATTTCGGGTAGTACCGCATATTGGTTTTTCGCATTTTTCTGGCTAACGGAGGGCTCCAGAAATAAAAACTAGACATATATATTAAGCAGATACACTTGAGGTATAATACATGTATGTCAAGCTATCCTGGAGACCGGAAGTGGACAACAAATTGAGCCATAATGGTTGTACAGCCGGCAATTTTGACCTACCCGACCATGGTTTTTTACTTCTGACTTGCTCCACAGGTCCTATGGAATGATCTACGGGGAATAGTTATCAAGCAGAGGCATTGACAAACGTTTTGAGGTATTATACATGTAGATCAAGCCATCCTGAGGACCGGAAGTTGCCTATTACGGAGCTAAAATGGGATGCCAGGACCCTGACGGATATTTCGGGTAGTACCGCATATTGGTTTTTTGTATTTTTCTGGCTAACGGAGGGCTCCAGAAATAAAAACTAGACATATGTATTAAGCAGATACACCTGCGCACATATTTATTAAGGTATTTGGTTATTCGGGCCGCCATGGGGACCGGAAGGGGTGAAAACATAGGTAAATCGTCTTATTTTAACCTACCGCCGGACATTGGTTTTACATTATTTACTCCAATCAAGGGGCGTATAGACAGTCTTACTGTATATATTTATAAAGCAGAGACATGTACAAACATTTTGAGGTATAATACATGTATGTCAAGCTATTCTGGAGACCGGAAGTGGACAAAAAATTGAGCCATAATGGTTGTACAGCCAGCAATTTTGACCTACCCGACCATGGTTTTTTACTTCTGACTTGCTCCACAGGTCCTATGGAATGATCTACGGGGAATAGTTATCAAGCAGAGGCATTGACAAACGTTTTGAGGTATCATACATGTAGATCAAGCCACCCTGAGGACCGGAAGTTGCCTATTACGAAGCTAAAATGGGATGCCAGGACCCTGACGGATATTCCCGGGTAAGACCGCATATTGGTTTTTTGTATTTTTCTGGCAAACGGAGGGCTCCAGAAATAAAAACTAGACATATATATTAAGCAGATACCCCTGCGCACATATTTATTAAGGTAATTGGTTATTCGGGCCGCCATGAGGACCGAAAGGGGGTGAAATCATAGGTAAACCGTCTTATTTTAACCTACCGCCGGACATTGGTTTTACATCATTTACTCCAATCAAGGGACGTATAGACAGTCTTACTGTATATATTTATAAAGCAGAGACATGTACAAACATTTTGAGGTATAATACATGTATGTCAAGCTATCCTGGAGACCGGAAGTGGACGAAAATTGAGCCATAATGGTTGTACAGCCGGCAATTTTGACCAACCCGACCATGGTTTTTTACTTCTGACTTGGTTCACAGGTCCTATGGAATGATCTACGGGGAATAGCTATCAAGCAGAGGCATTGACAAACGTTTTGAGGTATTATACATGTAGATCAAGCCATCCTGAGGACCGGAAGTTGCCTATTACGGAGCTAAAATGGGATGCCAGGACCCTGACGGATATTTCGGGTAGTACCGCATATTGGTTTTTCGCATTTTTCTGGCTAACGGAGGGCTCCAGAAATAAAAACTAGACATATGTATTAAGCAGATACACCTGCGCACATATTTATTAAGGTATTTGGTTATTCGGGCCGCCATGGGGACCGGAAGGGGGTGAAAACATAGGTAAATCGTCTTATTTTAACCTACCGCCGGACATTGGTTTTACATTATTTACTCCAATCAAGGGGCGTATTGACAGACTTACTGTATATATTTATAAAGCAGAGACATGTACAAACATTTTGAGGTATAATACATGTATGTCAAGCTATTCTGGAGACCGGAAGTGGACAAAAAATTGAGCCATAATGGTTGTACAGCCAGCAATTTTGACCTACCCGACCATGGTTTTTTACTTCTGACTTGCTCCACAGGTCCTATGGAATGATCTACGGGGAATAGTTATCAAGCAGAGGCATTGATAAACGTTTTGAGGTATTATACATATAGATCAAGCCATCCTGAGGACCGGAAGTTGCCTATTACGGAGCTAAAATGGGATGCCAGAACCCTGACGGATATTTCGGGTAGTACCGCATATTGGTTTTTCGCATTTTTCTGGCTAACGGAGGGCTCCAGAAATAAAAACTAGACATATATATTAAGCAGATACACTTGAGGTATAATACATGTATGTCAAGCTATCCTGGAGACCGGAAGTGGACAACAAATTGAGCCATAATGGTTGTACAGCCGGCAATTTTGACCAACCCGACCATGGTTTTTTACTTCTGACTTGCTCCACAGGTCCTATGGAATGATCTACGGGGAATAGTTATCAAGCAGAGGCATTGACAAACGTTTTGAGGTATTATACATGTAGATCAAGCCATCCTGAGGACCGGAAGTTGCCTATTACGGAGCTAAAATGGGATGCCAGGACCCTGACGGATATTTCGGGTAGTACCGCATATTGGTTTTTTGTATTTTTCTGGCTAACGGAGGGCTCCAGAAATAAAAACTAGACATATGTATTAAGCAGATACACCTGCGCACATATTTATTAAGGTATTTGGTTATTCGGGCCGCCATGGGGACCGGAAGGGGTGAAAACATAGGTAAATCGTCTTATTTTAACCTACCGCCGGACATTGGTTTTACATTATTTACTCCAATCAAGGGGCGTATAGACAGTCTTACTGTATATATTTATAAAGCAGAGACATGTACAAACATTTTGAGGTATAATACATGTATGTCAAGCTATTCTGGAGACCGGAAGTGGACAAAAAATTGAGCCATAATGGTTGTACAGCCAGCAATTTTGACCTACCCGACCATGGTTTTTTACTTCTGACTTGCTCCACAGGTCCTATGGAATGATCTACGGGGAATAGTTATCAAGCAGAGGCATTGACAAACGTTTTGAGGTATCATACATGTAGATCAAGCCACCCTGAGGACCGGAAGTTGCCTATTACGAAGCTAAAATGGGATGCCAGGACCCTGACGGATATTCCCGGGTAAGACCGCATATTGGTTTTTTGTATTTTTCTGGCAAACGGAGGGCTCCAGAAATAAAAACTAGACATATATATTAAGCAGATACCCCTGCGCACATATTTATTAAGGTAATTGGTTATTCGGGCCGCCATGAGGACCGAAAGGGGGTGAAATCATAGGTAAACCGTCTTATTTTAACCTACCGCCGGACATTGGTTTTACATCATTTACTCCAATCAAGGGACGTATAGACAGTCTTACTGTATATATTTATAAAGCAGAGACATGTACAAACATTTTGAGGTATAATACATGTATGTCAAGCTATCCTGGAGACCGGAAGTGGACGAAAATTGAGCCATAATGGTTGTACAGCCGGCAATTTTGACCAACCCGACCATGGTTTTTTACTTCTGACTTGGTTCACAGGTCCTATGGAATGATCTACGGGGAATAGCTATCAAGCAGAGGCATTGACAAACGTTTTGAGGTATTATACATGTAGATCAAGCCATCCTGAGGACCGGAAGTTGCCTATTACGGAGCTAAAATGGGATGCCAGGACCCTGACGGATATTTCGGGTAGTACCGCATATTGGTTTTTCGCATTTTTCTGGCTAACGGAGGGCTCCAGAAATAAAAACTAGACATATGTATTAAGCAGATACACCTGCGCACATATTTATTAAGGTATTTGGTTATTCGGGCCGCCATGGGGACCGGAAGGGGGTGAAAACATAGGTAAATCGTCTTATTTTAACCTACCGCCGGACATTGGTTTTACATTATTTACTCCAATCAAGGGGCGTATTGACAGTCTTACTGTATATATTTATAAAGCAGAGACATGTACAAACATTTTGAGGTATAATACATGTATGTCAAGCTATCCTGGAGACCGGAAGTGGACGAAAATTGAGCCATAATGGTTGTACAGCCGGCAATTTTGACCAACCCGACCATGGTTTTTTACTTCTGACTTGGTTCACAGGTCCTATGGAATGATCTACGGGGAATAGCTATCAAGCAGAGGCATTGACAAACGTTTTGAGGTATTATACATGTAGATCAAGCCATCCTGAGGACCGGAAGTTGCCTATTACGGAGCTAAAATGGGATGCCAGGACCCTGACGGATATTTCGGGTAGTACCGCATATTGGTTTTTCGCATTTTTCTGGCTAACGGAGGGCTCCAGAAATAAAAACTAGACATATATATTAAGCAGATACACCTGCGCACATATTTATTAAGGTATTTGGTTATTCGGGCCGCCATGGGGACCGGAAGGGGGTGAAAACATAGGTAAATCGTCTTATTTTAACCTACCGCCGGACATTGGTTTTACATTATTTACTCCAATCAAGGGGCGTATAGACAGTCTTACTGTATATATTTATAAAGCAGAGACATGTACAAACATTTTGAGGTATAATACATGTATGTCAAGCTATCCTGGAGACCGGAAGTGGACGAAAATTGAGCCATAATGGTTGTACAGCCGGCAATTTTGACCTACCCGACCATGGTTTTTTACTTCTGACTTGGTTCACAGGTCCTATGGAATGATCTACGGGGAATAGTTATCAAATAGAGGCATTGACAAACGTTTTGAGGTATCATACATGTAGATCAAGCTACCCTGAGGACCGGAAGTTGCCTATTACGGAGCTAAAATGGGATGCCAGGACCCTGACGAATATTCCCGGGTAATACCGCATATTGGTTTTTCGTATTTTTCTGGGAAACTGAGGGCTCCAGAAATAAAATCTAGACATATATATTAAGCAGATACCCCTGGGCACATATTTATTAAGGTATTTGGTTATTCGGGCCGCCATGGAAACCGAAAGGGGGTGAAATCATAGGTAAACCGTCTTATTTTAACCTACCGCCGGACATTGGTTTTACATCATTTACTCCAATCAAGGGGCGTATAGACAGTCTTACTGTATATATTTATAAAGCAGAGACATGTACAAACATTTTGAGGTATAATACATGTATGTCAAGCTATCCTGGAGACCGGAAGTGGACAAAAAATTGAGCCATAATGGTTGTACAGCCGGCAATTTTGACCTACCCGACCATGGTTTTTTACTTCTGACTTGCTCCACAGGTCCTATGGAATGATCTACGGGGAATAGTTATCAAGCAGAGGCATTGACAAACGTTTTGAGGTATTATACATGTAGATCAAGCCATCCTGAGGACCGGAAGTTGCCTATTACGGAGCTAAAATGGGATGCCAGGACCCTGACGGATATTTCGGGTAGTATCGCATATTGGTTTTTCGCATTTTTCTGGCTAACGGAGGGCTCCAGAAATAAAAACTAGACATATATATTAAGCAGATACCCCTGCGCACATATTTATTAAGGTAATTGGTTATTCGGGCCGCCATGGGGACCGAAAGGGGGTGAAATCATAGGTAAACCGTCTTATTTTAACCTACCGCCGGACATTGGTTTTACATCATTTACTCCAATCAAGGGACGTATAGACAGTCTTACTGTATATATTTATAAAGCAGAGACATGTACAAACATTTTGAGGTATAATACATGTATGTCAAGCTATCCTGGAGACCGGAAGTGGACGAAAATTGAGCCATAATGGTTGTACAGCCGGCAATTTTGACCAACCCGACCATGGTTTTTTACTTCTGACTTGGTTCACAGGTCCTATGGAATGATCTACGGGGAATAGCTATCAAGCAGAGGCATTGACAAACGTTTTGAGGTATTATACATGTAGATCAAGCCATCCTGAGGACCGGAAGTTGCCTATTACGGAGCTAAAATGGGATGCCAGGACCCTGACGGATATTTCGGGTAGTACCGCATATTGGTTTTTCGCATTTTTCTGGCTAACGGAGGGCTCCAGAAATAAAAACTAGACATATGTATTAAGCAGATACACCTGCGCACATATTTATTAAGGTATTTGGTTATTCGGGCCGCCATGGGGACCGGAAGGGGGTGAAAACATAGGTAAATCGTCTTATTTTAACCTACCGCCGGACATTGGTTTTACATTATTTACTCCAATCAAGGGGCGTATTGACAGTCTTACTGTATATATTTATAAAGCAGAGACATGTACAAACATTTTGAGGTATAATACATGTATGTCAAGCTATTCTGGAGACCGGAAGTGGACAAAAAATTGAGCCATAATGGTTGTACAGCCAGCAATTTTGACCTACCCGACCATGGTTTTTTACTTCTGACTTGCTCCACAGGTCCTATGGAATGATCTACGGGGTATAGTTATCAAGCAGAGGCATTGATAAACGTTTTGAGGTATTATACATATAGATCAAGCCATCCTGAGGACCGGAAGTTGCCTATTACGGAGCTAAAATGGGATGCCAGAACCCTGACGGATATTTCGGGTAGTACCGCATATTGGTTTTTCGCATTTTTCTGGCTAACGGAGGGCTCCAGAAATAAAAACTAGACATATATATTAAGCAGATACACTTGAGGTATAATACATGTATGTCAAGCTATCCTGGAGACCGGAAGTGGACAACAAATTGAGCCATAATGGTTGTACAGCCGGCAATTTTGACCAACCCGACCATGGTTTTTTACTTCTGACTTGCTCCACAGGTCCTATGGAATGATCTACGGGGAATAGTTATCAAGCAGAGGCATTGACAAACGTTTTGAGGTATCATACATGTAGATCAAGCCATCCTGAGGACCGGAAGTTGCCTATTACGGAGCTAAAATGGGATGCCAGGACCCTGACGGATATTTCGGGTAGTACCGCATATTGGTTTTTCGCATTTTTCTGGCTAACGGAGGGCTCCAGAAATAAAAACTAGACATATATATTAAGCAGATACACCTGCGCACATATTTATTAAGGTATTTGGTTATTCGGGCCGCCATGGGGACCGGAAGGGGGTGAAAACATAGGTAAATCGTCTTATTTTAACCTACCGCCGGACATTGGTTTTACATTATTTACTCCAATCAAGGGGCGTATAGACAGTCTTACTGTATATATTTATAAAGCAGAGACATGTACAAACATTTTGAGGTATAATACATGTATGTCAAGCTATCCTGGAGACCGGAAGTGGACGAAAATTGAGCCATAATGGTTGTACAGCCGGCAATTTTGACCTACCCGACCATGGTTTTTTACTTCTGACTTGGTTCACAGGTCCTATGGAATGATCTACGGGGAATAGTTATCAAATAGAGGCATTGACAAACGTTTTGAGGTATCATACATGTAGATCAAGCTACCCTGAGGACCGGAAGTTGCCTATTACGGAGCTAAAATGGGATGCCAGGACCCTGACGAATATTCCGGGTAATACCGCATATTGGTTTTTCGTATTTTTCTGGGAAACTGAGGGCTCCAGAAATAAAATCTAGACATATATATTAAGCAGATACCCCTGGGCACATATTTATTAAGGTATTTGGTTATTCGGGCCGCCATGGAAACCGAAAGGGGGTGAAATCATAGGTAAACCGTCTTATTTTAACCTACCGCCGGACATTGGTTTTACATCATTTACTCCAATCAAGGGGCGTATAGACAGTCTTACTGTATATATTTATAAAGCAGAGACATGTACAAACATTTTGAGGTATAATACATGTATGTCAAGCTATCCTGGAGACCGGAAGTGGACAAAAAATTGAGCCATAATGGTTGTACAGCCGGCAATTTTGACCTACCCGACCATGGTTTTTTACTTCTGACTTGCTCCACAGGTCCTATGGAATGATCTACGGGGAATAGTTATCAAGCAGAGGCATTGACAAACGTTTTGAGGTATTATACATGTAGATCAAGCCATCCTGAGGACCGGAAGTTGCCTATTACGGAGCTAAAATGGGATGCCAGGACCCTGACGGATATTTCGGGTAGTACCGCATATTGGTTTTTCGCATTTTTCTGGCTAACGGAGGGCTCCAGAAATAAAAACTAGACATATATATTAAGCAGATACCCCTGCGCACATATTTATTAAGGTAATTGGTTATTCGGGCCGCCATGGGGACCGAAAGGGGGTGAAATCATAGGTAAACCGTCTTATTTTAACCTACCGCCGGACATTGGTTTTACATCATTTACTCCAATCAAGGGACGTATAGACAGTCTTACTGTATATATTTATAAAGCAGAGACATGTACAAACATTTTGAGGTATAATACATGTATGTCAAGCTATCCTGGAGACCGGAAGTGGACGAAAATTGAGCCATAATGGTTGTACAGCCGGCAATTTTGACCAACCCGACCATGGTTTTTTACTTCTGACTTGGTTCACAGGTCCTATGGAATGATCTACGGGGAATAGCTATCAAGCAGAGGCATTGACAAACGTTTTGAGGTATTATACATGTAGATCAAGCCATCCTGAGGACCGGAAGTTGCCTATTACGGAGCTAAAATGGGATGCCAGGACCCTGACGGATATTTCGGGTAGTACCGCATATTGGTTTTTCGCATTTTTCTGGCTAACGGAGGGCTCCAGAAATAAAAACTAGACATATGTATTAAGCAGATACACCTGCGCACATATTTATTAAGGTATTTGGTTATTCGGGCCGCCATGGGGACCGGAAGGGGGTGAAAACATAGGTAAATCGTCTTATTTTAACCTACCGCCGGACATTGGTTTTACATTATTTACTCCAATCAAGGGGCGTATTGACAGTCTTACTGTATATATTTATAAAGCAGAGACATGTACAAACATTTTGAGGTATAATACATGTATGTCAAGCTATTCTGGAGACCGGAAGTGGACAAAAAATTGAGCCATAATGGTTGTACAGCCAGCAATTTTGACCTACCCGACCATGGTTTTTTACTTCTGACTTGCTCCACAGGTCCTATGGAATGATCTACGGGGTATAGTTATCAAGCAGAGGCATTGATAAACGTTTTGAGGTATTATACATATAGATCAAGCCATCCTGAGGACCGGAAGTTGCCTATTACGGAGCTAAAATGGGATGCCAGAACCCTGACGGATATTTCGGGTAGTACCGCATATTGGTTTTTCGCATTTTTCTGGCTAACGGAGGGCTCCAGAAATAAAAACTAGACATATATATTAAGCAGATACACTTGAGGTATAATACATGTATGTCAAGCTATCCTGGAGACCGGAAGTGGACAACAAATTGAGCCATAATGGTTGTACAGCCGGCAATTTTGACCAACCCGACCATGGTTTTTTACTTCTGACTTGCTCCACAGGTCCTATGGAATGATCTACGGGGAATAGTTATCAAGCAGAGGCATTGACAAACGTTTTGAGGTATCATACATGTAGATCAAGCCATCCTGAGGACCGGAAGTTGCCTATTACGGAGCTAAAATGGGATGCCAGGACCCTGACGGATATTTCGGGTAGTACCGCATATTGGTTTTTTGTATTTTTCTGGCTAACGGAGGGCTCCAGAAATAAAAACTAGACATATGTATTAAGCAGATACACCTGCGCACATATTTATTAAGGTATTTGGTTATTCGGGCCGCCATGGGGACCGGAAGGGGTGAAAACATAGGTAAATCGTCTTATTTTAACCTACCGCCGGACATTGGTTTTACATTATTTACTCCAATCAAGGGGCGTATAGACAGTCTTACTGTATATATTTATAAAGCAGAGACATGTACAAACATTTTGAGGTATAATACATGTATGTCAAGCTATTCTGGAGACCGGAAGTGGACAAAAAATTGAGCCATAATGGTTGTACAGCCAGCAATTTTGACCTACCCGACCATGGTTTTTTACTTCTGACTTGCTCCACAGGTCCTATGGAATGATCTACGGGGAATAGTTATCAAGCAGAGGCATTGACAAACGTTTTGAGGTATCATACATGTAGATCAAGCCACCCTGAGGACCGGAAGTTGCCTATTACGAAGCTAAAATGGGATGCCAGGACCCTGACGGATATTCCCGGGTAAGACCGCATATTGGTTTTTTGTATTTTTCTGGCAAACGGAGGGCTCCAGAAATAAAAACTAGACATATATATTAAGCAGATACCCCTGCGCACATATTTATTAAGGTAATTGGTTATTCGGGCCGCCATGGGGACCGAAAGGGGGTGAAATCATAGGTAAACCGTCTTATTTTAACCTACCGCCGGACATTGGTTTTACATCATTTACTCCAATCAAGGGACGTATAGACAGTCTTACTGTATATATTTATAAAGCAGAGACATGTACAAACATTTTGAGGTATAATACATGTATGTCAAGCTATCCTGGAGACCGGAAGTGGACGAAAATTGAGCCATAATGGTTGTACAGCCGGCAATTTTGACCAACCCGACCATGGTTTTTTACTTCTGACTTGGTTCACAGGTCCTATGGAATGATCTACGGGGAATAGCTATCAAGCAGAGGCATTGACAAACGTTTTGAGGTATTATACATGTAGATCAAGCCATCCTGAGGACCGGAAGTTGCCTATTACGGAGCTAAAATGGGATGCCAGGACCCTGACGGATATTTCGGGTAGTACCGCATATTGGTTTTTCGCATTTTTCTGGCTAACGGAGGGCTCCAGAAATAAAAACTAGACATATATATTAAGCAGATACACCTGCGCACATATTTATTAAGGTATTTGGTTATTCGGGCCGCCATGGGGACCGGAAGGGGGTGAAAACATAGGTAAATCGTCTTATTTTAACCTACCGCCGGACATTGGTTTTACATTATTTACTCCAATCAAGGGGCGTATAGACAGTCTTACTGTATATATTTATAAAGCAGAGACATGTACAAACATTTTGAGGTATAATACATGTATGTCAAGCTATCCTGGAGACCGGAAGTGGACGAAAATTGAGCCATAATGGTTGTACAGCCGGCAATTTTGACCTACCCGACCATGGTTTTTTACTTCTGACTTGGTTCACAGGTCCTATGGAATGATCTACGGGGAATAGTTATCAAACAGAGGCATTGACAAACGTTTTGAGGTATCATACATGTAGATCAAGCTACCCTGAGGACCGGAAGTTGCCTATTACGGAGCTAAAATGGGATGCCAGGACCCTGACGAATATTCCGGGTAATACCGCATATTGGTTTTCGTATTTTTCTGGGAAACTGAGGGCTCCAGAAATAAAATCTAGACATATATATTAAGCAGATACCCCTGGGCACATATTTATTAAGGTATTTGGTTATTCGGGCCGCCATGGAAACCGAAAGGGGGTGAAATCATAGGTAAACCGTCTTATTTTAACCTACCGCCGGACATTGGTTTTACATCATTTACTCCAATCAAGGGGCGTATAGACAGTCTTACTGTATATATTTATAAAGCAGAGACATGTACAAACATTTTGAGGTATAATACATGTATGTCAAGCTATCCTGGAGACCGGAAGTGGACAAAAAATTGAGCCATAATGGTTGTACAGCCGGCAATTTTGACCTACCCGACCATGGTTTTTTACTTCTGACTTGCTCCACAGGTCCTATGGAATGATCTACGGGGAATAGTTATCAAGCAGAGGCATTGACAAACGTTTTGAGGTATTATACATGTAGATCAAGCCATCCTGAGGACCGGAAGTTGCCTATTACGGAGCTAAAATGGGATGCCAGGACCCTGACGGATATTTCGGGTAGTACCGCATATTGGTTTTTCGCATTTTTCTGGCTAACGGAGGGCTCCAGAAATAAAAACTAGACATATGTATTAAGCAGATACACCTGCGCACATATTTATTAAGGTATTTGGTTATTCGGGCCGCCATGGGGACCGGAAGGGGGTGAAAACATAGGTAAATCGTCTTATTTTAACCTACCGCCGGACATTGGTTTTACATTATTTACTCCAATCAAGGGGCGTATAGACAGTCTTACTGTATATATTTATAAAGCAGAGACATGTACAAACATTTTGAGGTATAATACATGTATGTCAAGCTATTCTGGAGACCGGAAGTGGACAAAAAATTGAGCCATAATGGTTGTACAGCCGTCAATTTTGACCAACCCGACCATGGTTTTTTACTTCTGACTTGCTCCACAGGTCCTATGGAATGATCTACGGGGAATAGTTATCAAGCAGAGGCATTGACAAACGTTTTGAGGTATTATACATGTAGATCAAGCCATCCTGAGGACCGGAAGTTGCCTATTACGGAGCTAAAATGGGATGCCAGGATCCTGACGGATATTTCGGGTAGTACCGCATATTGGTTTTTCGCATTTTTCTGGCTAACGGAGGGCTCCAGAAATAAAAACTAGACATATATATTAAGCAGATACACTTGAGGTATAATACATGTATGTCAAGCTATCCTGGAGACCGGAAGTGGACAACAAATTGAGCCATAATGGTTGTACAGCCGGCAATTTTGACCTACCCGACCATGGTTTTTTACTTCTGACTTGCTCCACAGGTCCTATGGAATGATCTACGGGGAATAGTTATCAAGCAGAGGCATTGACAAACGTTTTGAGGTATTATACATGTAGATCAAGCCATCCTGAGGACCGGAAGTTGCCTATTACGGAGCTAAAATGGGATGCCAGGACCCTGACGGATATTTCGGGTAGTACCGCATATTGGTTTTTCGCATTTTTCTGGCTAACGGAGGGCTCCAGAAATAAAAACTAGACATATGTATTAAGCAGATACACCTGCGCACATATTTATTAAGGTATTTGGTTATTCGGACCGCCATGGGGACCGGAAGGGGGTGAAAACATAGGTAAATCGTCTTATTTTAACCTACAGCCGGACATTGGTTTTACATTATTTACTCCAATCAAGGGGCGTATAGACAGTCTTACTGTATATATTTATAAAGCAGAGACATGTACAAACATTTTGAGGTATAATACATGTATGTCAAGCTATTCTGGAGACCGGAAGTGGACAAAAAATTGAGCCATAATGGTTGTACAGCCGGCAATTTTGACCAACCCGACCATGGTTTTTTACTTCTGACTTGCTCCACAGGTCCTATGGAATGATCTACGGGGAATAGCTATCAAGCAGAGGCATTGACAAACGTTTTGAGGTATTATACATGTAGATCAAGCCATCCTGAGGACCGGAAGTTGCCTATTACGGAGCTAAAATGGGATGCCAGGACCCTGACGGATATTTCGGGTAGTACCGCATATTGGTTTTTCGCATTTTTCTGGCTAACGGAGGGCTCCAGAAATAAAAACTAGACATATATATTAAGCAGATACACCTGCGCACATATTTATTAAGGTATTTGGTTATTCGGGCCGCCATGGGGACCGGAAGGGGGTGAAAACATAGGTAAATCGTCTTATTTTAACCTACCGCCGGACATTGGTTTTACATTATTTACTCCAATCAAGGGGCGTATAGACAGTCTTACTGTATATATTTATAAAGCAGAGACATGTACAAACATTTTGAGGTATAATACATGTATGTCAAGCTATCCTGGAGACCGGAAGTGGACGAAAATTGAGCCATAATGGTTGTACAGCCAGCAATTTTGACCTACCCGACCATGGTTTTTTACTTCTGACTTGGTTCACAGGTCCTATGGAATGATCTACGGGGAATAGTTATCAAACAGAGGCATTGACAAACGTTTTGAGGTATCATACATGTAGATCAAGCTACCCTGAGGACCGGAAGTTGCCTATTACGGAGCTAAAATGGGATGCCAGGACCCTGACGAATATTCCGGGTAATACCGCATATTGGTTTTCGTATTTTTCTGGGAAACTGAGGGCTCCAGAAATAAAATCTAGACATATATATTAAGCAGATACCCCTGGGCACATATTTATTAAGGTATTTGGTTATTCGGGCCGCCATGGAAACCGAAAGGGGGTGAAATCATAGGTAAACCGTCTTATTTTAACCTACCGCCGGACATTGGTTTTACATCATTTACTCCAATCAAGGGGCGTATAGACAGTCTTACTGTATATATTTATAAAGCAGAGACATGTACAAACATTTTGAGGTATAATACATGTATGTCAAGCTATCCTGGAGACCGGAAGTGGACAAAAAATTGAGCCATAATGGTTGTACAGCCGGCAATTTTGACCTACCCGACCATGGTTTTTTACTTCTGACTTGCTCCACAGGTCCTATGGAATGATCTACGGGGAATAGTTATCAAGCAGAGGCATTGACAAACGTTTTGAGGTATTATACATGTAGATCAAGCCATCCTGAGGACCGGAAGTTGCCTATTACGGAGCTAAAATGGGATGCCAGGACCCTGACGGATATTTCGGGTAGTACCGCATATTGGTTTTTCGCATTTTTCTGGCTAACGGAGGGCTCCAGAAATAAAAACTAGACATATGTATTAAGCAGATACACCTGCGCACATATTTATTAAGGTATTTGGTTATTCGGGCCGCCATGGGGACCGGAAGGGGGTGAAAACATAGGTAAATCGTCTTATTTTAACCTACCGCCGGACATTGGTTTTACATTATTTACTCCAATCAAGGGGCGTATAGACAGTCTTACTGTATATATTTATAAAGCAGAGACATGTACAAACATTTTGAGGTATAATACATGTATGTCAAGCTATTCTGGAGACCGGAAGTGGACAAAAAATTGAGCCATAATGGTTGTACAGCCGTCAATTTTGACCAACCCGACCATGGTTTTTTACTTCTGACTTGCTCCACAGGTCCTATGGAATGATCTACGGGGAATAGTTATCAAGCAGAGGCATTGACAAACGTTTTGAGGTATTATACATGTAGATCAAGCCATCCTGAGGACCGGAAGTTGCCTATTACGGAGCTAAAATGGGATGCCAGGATCCAGACGGATATTTCGGGTAGTACCGCATATTGGTTTTTCGCATTTTTCTGGCTAACGGAGGGCTCCAGAAATAAAAACTAGACATATATATTAAGCAGATACACTTGAGGTATAATACATGTATGTCAAGCTATCCTGGAGACCGGAAGTGGACAACAAATTGAGCCATAATGGTTGTACAGCCGGCAATTTTGACCTACCCGACCATGGTTTTTTACTTCTGACTTGCTCCACAGGTCCTATGGAATGATCTACGGGGAATAGTTATCAAGCAGAGGCATTGACAAACGTTTTGAGGTATTATACATGTAGATCAAGCCATCCTGAGGACCGGAAGTTGCCTATTACGGAGCTAAAATGGGATGCCAGGACCCTGACGGATATTTCGGGTAGTACCGCATATTGGTTTTTCGCATTTTTCTGGCTAACGGAGGGCTCCAGAAATAAAAACTAGACATATGTATTAAGCAGATACACCTGCGCACATATTTATTAAGGTATTTGGTTATTCGGACCGCCATGGGGACCGGAAGGGGGTGAAAACATAGGTAAATCGTCTTATTTTAACCTACAGCCGGACATTGGTTTTACATTATTTACTCCAATCAAGGGGCGTATAGACAGTCTTACTGTATATATTTATAAAGCAGAGACATGTACAAACATTTTGAGGTATAATACATGTATGTCAAGCTATTCTGGAGACCGGAAGTGGACAAAAAATTGAGCCATAATGGTTGTACAGCCGTCAATTTTGACCAACCCGACCATGGTTTTTTACTTCTGACTTGCTCCACAGGTCCTATGGAATGATCTACGGGGAATAGCTATCAAGCAGAGGCATTGACAAACGTTTTGAGGTATTATACATGTAGATCAAGCCATCCTGAGGACCGGAAGTTGCCTATTACGGAGCTAAAATGGGATGCCAGGACCCTGACGGATATTTCGGGTAGTACCGCATATTGGTTTTTCGCATTTTTCTGGCTAACGGAGGGCTCCAGAAATAAAAACTAGACATATATATTAAGCAGATACACCTGCGCACATATTTATTAAGGTATTTGGTTATTCGGGCCGCCATGGGGACCGGAAGGGGGTGAAAACATAGGTAAATCGTCTTATTTTAACCTACCGCCGGACATTGGTTTTACATTATTTACTCCAATCAAGGGGCGTATAGACAGTCTTACTGTATATATTTATAAAGCAGAGACATGTACAAACATTTTGAGGTATAATACATGTATGTCAAGCTATCCTGGAGACCGGAAGTGGACGAAAATTGAGCCATAATGGTTGTACAGCCGGCAATTTTGACCTACCCGACCATGGTTTTTTACTTCTGACTTGGTTCACAGGTCCTATGGAATGATCTACGGGGAATAGTTATCAAACAGAGGCATTGACAAACGTTTTGAGGTATCATACATGTAGATCAAGCTACCCTGAGGACCGGAAGTTGCCTATTACGGAGCTAAAATGGGATGCCAGGACCCTGACGAATATTCCGGGTAATACCGCATATTGGTTTTCGTATTTTTCTGGGAAACTGAGGGCTCCAGAAATAAAATCTAGACATATATATTAAGCAGATACCGCTGGGCACATATTTATTAAGGTATTTGGTTATTCGGGCCGCCATGGAAACCGAAAGGGGGTGAAATCATAGGTAAACCGTCTTATTTTAACCTACAGCCGGACATTGGTTTTACATCATTTACTCCAATCAAGGGGCGTATAGACAGTCTTACTGTATATATTTATAAAGCAGAGACATGTACAAACATTTTGAGGTATAATACATGTATGTCAAGCTATCCTGGAGACCGGAAGTGGACAACAAATTGAGCCATAATGGTTGTACAGCCGGCAATTTTGACCTACCCGACCATGGTTTTTTACTTCTGACTTGCTCCACAGGTCCTATGGAATGATCTACGGGGAATAGTTATCAAGCAGAGGCATTGACAAACGTTTTGAGGTATTATACATGTAGATCAAGCCATCCTGAGGACCGGAAGTTGCCTATTACGGAGCTAAAATGGGATGCCAGGACCCTGACGGATATTTCGGGTAGTACCGCATATTGGTTTTTCGCATTTTTCTGGCTAACGGAGGGCTCCAGAAATAAAAACTAGACATATATATTAAGCAGATACACCTGCGCACATATTTATTAAGGTATTTGGTTATTCGGGCCGCCATGGGGACCGGAAGGGGGTGAAAACATAGGTAAATCGTCTTATTTTAACCTACCGCCGGACATTGGTTTTACATTATTTACTCCAATCAAGGGGCGTATAGACAGTCTTACTGTATATATTTATAAAGCAGAGACATGTACAAACATTTTGAGGTATAATACATGTATGTCAAGCTATCCTGGAGACCGGAAGTGGACGAAAATTGAGCCATAATGGTTGTACAGCCGGCAATTTTGACCTACCCGACCATGGTTTTTTACTTCTGACTTGGTTCACAGGTCCTATGGAATGATCTACGGGGAATAGTTATCAAACAGAGGCATTGACAAACGTTTTGAGGTATCATACATGTAGATCAAGCTACCCTGAGGACCGGAAGTTGCCTATTACGGAGCTAAAATGGGATGCCAGGACCCTGACGAATATTCCGGGTAATACCGCATATTGGTTTTCGTATTTTTCTGGGAAACTGAGGGCTCCAGAAATAAAATCTAGACATATATATTAAGCAGATACCGCTGGGCACATATTTATTAAGGTATTTGGTTATTCGGGCCGCCATGGAAACCGAAAGGGGGTGAAATCATAGGTAAACCGTCTTATTTTAACCTACAGCCGGACATTGGTTTTACATCATTTACTCCAATCAAGGGGCGTATAGACAGTCTTACTGTATATATTTATAAAGCAGAGACATGTACAAACATTTTGAGGTATAATACATGTATGTCAAGCTATCCTGGAGACCGGAAGTGGACAACAAATTGAGCCATAATGGTTGTACAGCCGGCAATTTTGACCTACCCGACCATGGTTTTTTACTTCTGACTTGCTCCACAGGTCCTATGGAATGATCTACGGGGAATAGTTATCAAGCAGAGGCATTGACAAACGTTTTGAGGTATTATACATGTAGATCAAGCCATCCTGAGGACCGGAAGTTGCCTATTACGGAGCTAAAATGGGATGCCAGGACCCTGACGGATATTTCGGGTAGTACCGCATATTGGTTTTTCGCATTTTTCTGGCTAACGGAGGGCTCCAGAAATAAAAACTAGACATATGTATTAAGCAGATACACCTGCGCACATATTTATTAAGGTATTTGGTTATTCGGACCGCCATGGGGACCGGAAGGGGGTGAAAACATAGGTAAATCGTCTTATTTTAACCTACAGCCGGACATTGGTTTTACATTATTTACTCCAATCAAGGGGCGTATAGACAGTCTTACTGTATATATTTATAAAGCAGAGACATGTACAAACATTTTGAGGTATAATACATGTATGTCAAGCTATTCTGGAGACCGGAAGTGGACAAAAAATTGAGCCATAATGGTTGTACAGCCGGCAATTTTGACCAACCCGACCATGGTTTTTTACTTCTGACTTGCTCCACAGGTCCTATGGAATGATCTACGGGGAATAGCTATCAAGCAGAGGCATTGACAAACGTTTTGAGGTATTATACATGTAGATCAAGCCATCCTGAGGACCGGAAGTTGCCTATTACGGAGCTAAAATGGGATGCCAGGACCCTGACGGATATTTCGGGTAGTACCGCATATTGGTTTTTCGCATTTTTCTGGCTAACGGAGGGCTCCAGAAATAAAAACTAGACATATATATTAAGCAGATACACCTGCGCACATATTTATTAAGGTATTTGGTTATTCGGGCCGCCATGGGGACCGGAAGGGGGTGAAAACATAGGTAAATCGTCTTATTTTAACCTACCGCCGGACATTGGTTTTACATTATTTACTCCAATCAAGGGGCGTATAGACAGTCTTACTGTATATATTTATAAAGCAGAGACATGTACAAACATTTTGAGGTATAATACATGTATGTCAAGCTATCCTGGAGACCGGAAGTGGACGAAAATTGAGCCATAATGGTTGTACAGCCGGCAATTTTGACCTACCCGACCATGGTTTTTTACTTCTGACTTGGTTCACAGGTCCTATGGAATGATCTACGGGGAATAGTTATCAAACAGAGGCATTGACAAACGTTTTGAGGTATCATACATGTAGATCAAGCTACCCTGAGGACCGGAAGTTGCCTATTACGGAGCTAAAATGGGATGCCAGGACCCTGACGAATATTCCGGGTAATACCGCATATTGGTTTTCGTATTTTTCTGGGAAACTGAGGGCTCCAGAAATAAAATCTAGACATATATATTAAGCAGATACCCCTGGGCACATATTTATTAAGGTATTTGGTTATTCGGGCCGCCATGGAAACCGAAAGGGGGTGAAATCATAGGTAAACCGTCTTATTTTAACCTACAGCCGGACATTGGTTTTACATCATTTACTCCAATCAAGGGGCGTATAGACAGTCTTACTGTATATATTTATAAAGCAGAGACATGTACAAACATTTTGAGGTATAATACATGTATGTCAAGCTATCCTGGAGACCGGAAGTGGACAAAAAATTGAGCCATAATGGTTGTACAGCCGGCAATTTTGACCTACCCGACCATGGTTTTTTACTTCTGACTTGCTCCACAGGTCCTATGGAATGATCTACGGGGAATAGTTATCAAGCAGAGGCATTGACAAACGTTTTGAGGTATTATACATGTAGATCAAGCCATCCTGAGGACCGGAAGTTGCCTATTACGGAGCTAAAATGGGATGCCAGGACCCTGACGGATATTTCGGGTAGTACCGCATATTGGTTTTTCGCATTTTTCTGGCTAACGGAGGGCTCCAGAAATAAAAACTAGACATATGTATTAAGCAGATACACCTGCGCACATATTTATTAAGGTATTTGGTTATTCGGGCCGCCATGGGGACCGGAAGGGGGTGAAAACATAGGTAAATCGTCTTATTTTAACCTACCGCCGGACATTGGTTTTACATTATTTACTCCATTCAAGGGGCGTATAGACAGTCTTACTGTATATATTTATAAAGCAGAGACATGTACAAACATTTTGAGGTATAATACATGTATGTCAAGCTATTCTGGAGACCGGAAGTGGACAAAAAATTGAGCCATAATGGTTGTACAGCCGTCAATTTTGACCAACCCGACCATGGTTTTTTACTTCTGACTTGCTCCACAGGTCCTATGGAATGATCTACGGGGAATAGTTATCAAGCAGAGGCATTGACAAACGTTTTGAGGTATTATACATGTAGATCAAGCCATCCTGAGGACCGGAAGTTGCCTATTACGGAGCTAAAATGGGATGCCAGGATCCTGACGGATATTTCGGGTAGTACCGCATATTGGTTTTTCGCATTTTTCTGGCTAACGGAGGGCTCCAGAAATAAAAACTAGACATATATATTAAGCAGATACACTTGAGGTATAATACATGTATGTCAAGCTATCCTGGAGACCGGAAGTGGACAACAAATTGAGCCATAATGGTTGTACAGCCGGCAATTTTGACCTACCCGACCATGGTTTTTTACTTCTGACTTGCTCCACAGGTCCTATGGAATGATCTACGGGGAATAGTTATCAAGCAGAGGCATTGACAAACGTTTTGAGGTATTATACATGTAGATCAAGCCATCCTGAGGACCGGAAGTTGCCTATTACGGAGCTAAAATGGGATGCCAGGACCCTGACGGATATTTCGGGTAGTACCGCATATTGGTTTTTCGCATTTTTCTGGCTAACGGAGGGCTCCAGAAATAAAAACTAGACATATGTATTAAGCAGATACACCTGCGCACATATTTATTAAGGTATTTGGTTATTCGGACCGCCATGGGGACCGGAAGGGGGTGAAAACATAGGTAAATCGTCTTATTTTAACCTACCGCCGGACATTGGTTTTACATTATTTACTCCAATCAAGGGGCGTATAGACAGTCTTACTGTATATATTTATAAAGCAGAGACATGTACAAACATTTTGAGGTATAATACATGTATGTCAAGCTATTCTGGAGACCGGAAGTGGACAAAAAATTGAGCCATAATGGTTGTACAGCCGGCAATTTTGACCAACCCGACCATGGTTTTTTACTTCTGACTTGCTCCACAGGTCCTATGGAATGATCTACGGGGATTAGTTATCAAGCAGAGGCATTGACAAACGTTTTGAGGTATTATACATGTAGATCAAGCCATCCTGAGGACCGGAAGTTGCCTATTACGGAGCTAAAATGGGATGCCAGGACCCTGACGGATATTTCGGGTAGTACCGCATATTGGTTTTTCGCATTTTTCTGGCTAACGGAGGGCTCCAGAAATAAAAACTAGACATATGTATTAAGCAGATACACCTGCGCACATATTTATTAAGGTATTTGGTTATTCGGGCCGCCATGGGGACCGGAAGGGGGTGAAAACATAGGTAAATCGTCTTATTTGAACCTACGGGACATTGGTTTTACATTATTTACTCCAATCAAGGGGCGTATAGACAGTCTTACTGTATATATTTATAAAGCAGAGACATGTACAAACATTTTGAGGTATAATACATGTATGTCAAGCAATCCTGGAGACCGGAAGTGGACGATAATTGAGCCATAATGGTTGTACAGCCGGCAATTTTGACCTTCCCGACCATGGTTTTTTACTTCTGACTTGCTCCACAGGTCCTATGGAATGATCTACGGGGAATAGTTATCAAGCAGAGGCATTGACAAACGTTTTGAGGTATCATACATGTAGATCAAGCTACCCCGAGGACCGGAAGTTGCCTATTACGGAGCTAAAATGGGATGCCAGGACCCTGACGGATATTCCCGGTAATACCGCATATTGGTTTTTCGCATTTTTCTGCGAAACTGAGGGCTCCAGAAATAAAATCTAGACATATATATTAAGCAGATACCCCTGGGCACATATTTATTAAGGTATTTGGTTATTCGGGCCGCCATGGGGACCGGAAGGGGGTGAAAACATAGCTAAACCGTCTTATTTTAACCTACTGCCGGACATTGGTTTTACATCATTTACTCCAATCAAGGGGCGTATAGACAGTCTTACTGTATATATTTATAAAGCAGAGACATGTACAAACATTTTGAGGTATAATACATGTATGTCAAGCTATCCTGGAGACCGGAAGTGGACGATAATTGAGCCATAATGGTTGTACAGCCGGCAATTTTGACCTACCCGACCATGGTTTTTTACTTCTGACTTGCTCCACAGGTCCTATGGAATGATCTACGGGGAATAGTTATCAAGCAGAGGCATTGACAAACGTTTTGAGGTATCATACATGTAGATCAAGCTACCCCGAGGACCGGAAGTTGCCTATTACGGAGCTAAAATGGGATGCCAGGACCCTGACGGATATTCCGGGTAATACCGCATATTGGTTTTTCGCATTTTTCTGCGAAACTGAGGGCTCCAGAAATAAAATCTAGACATATATATTAAGCAGATACCCCTGGGCACATATTTATTAAGGTATTTGGTTATTCGGGCCGCCATGGGGACCGGAAGCGGGTGAAAACATAGGTAAATCGTCTTATTTGAACCTACCGCACATTGGTTTTACATTATTTACTCCAATCAAGGGGCGTATAGACAGTCTTACTGTATATATTTATAAAGCAGAGACATGTACAAACATTTTGAGGTATAATACATGTATGTCAAGCTATGATGGAGACCGGAAGTGGACGATAATTGAGCCATAATGGTTGTACAGCCAGCAATTTTGACCTACCCGACCATGGTTTTTTACTTCTGACTTGCTCCACAGGTCCTATGGAATGATCTACGGGGAATAGTTATCAAGCAGAGGCATTGTCAAACGTTTTGAGGTATCATACATGTAGATCAAGCCACCCTGAGGACCGGAAGTTGCCTATTACGGAGCTAAAATGGGATGCCAGGACCCTGACGGATATTCCCGGGTAATACCGCATATTGGTTTTTTGTATTTTTCTGGCAAACGGAGGGATCCAGAAATAAAAACTAGACATATATATTAAGCAGATACCCCTGCGCACATATTTATTAAGGTATTTGGTTATTCGGGCCGCCATGGGGACCAAAAGGGGGTGAAATCATAGGTAAACCGTCTTATTTTAACCTACTGCCGGACATTGGTTTTACCTCATTTACTCCAATCAAGGGACGTATAGACAGTCTTACTGTATATATTTATAAAGCAGAGACATGTACAAACATTTTGAGGTATAATACATGTATGTCAAGCTATCCTGGAGACCGGAAGTGGACGAAAATTGAGCCATAATGGTTGTACAGTAGCAATTTTGACCTACCCGACCATGGTTTTTTACTTCTGACTTGGTTCACAGGTCCTATGGAATGATCTACGGGGAATAATTATCAAGCAGAGGCATTGACAAACGTTTTGAGGTATTATACATGTAGATCAAGCCATCCTGAGGACCGGAAGTTGCCTATTACGGAGCTAAAATGGGATGCCAGAACCCTGACGGATATTTCGGGTAGTACCGCATATTGGTTTTTCGCATTTTTCTGGCTAACGGAGGGCTCCAGAAATAAAAACTAGACATATATATTAAGCAGATACACCTGCGCACATATTTATTAAGGTATTTGGTTATTCGGGCCGCCATGGGGACCGGAATGGGGTGAAAACATAGATAAACCGTCTTATTTTAACCTACCGCCGGACATTGGTTTTACATTATTTACTCCAATCAAGGGGCGTATAGACAGTCTTACTGTATATATTTATAAAGCAGAGACATGTACAAACATTTTGAGGTATAATACATGTATGTCAACTAACCTGGAGGCCGGAAGTGGACGAAAATTGAGCCATAATGGTTGTACAGCCGGCAATTTTGACCTACCCGACCATGGTTTTATACTTTTCACTTGCTCCACAGGTCCTATGGAATGATCTACGGGGAATAGTTATCAAGCAGAGGCATTGACAAACGTTTTGAGGTATCATACATGTAGATCAAGCCACCCTGAGGACCGGAAGTTGCCTAATACGGAGCTAAAATGGGATGCCAGGACCCTGACGGATATTCCCGGGTAATACCGCATATTGGTTTTTTGTATTTTTCTGGCAAACGGAGGGCTCCAGAAATAAAAACTAGACATATATATTAAGCAGATACCCCTGCGCACATATTTATTAAGGTATTTGGTTATTCGGGCCGCCATGGGGACCGAAAGGGGGTGAAATCATAGGTAAACCGTCTTATTTTAACCTACCGCCGGACATTGGTTTTACATCATTTACTCCAATCAAGGGACGTATAGACAGTCTTACTGTATATATTTATAAAGCAGAGACATGTACAAACATTTTGAGGTATAATACATGTATGTCAAGCTATCCTGGAGACCGGAAGTGGACGAAAATTGAGCCATAATGGTTGTACAGCCGGCAATTTTGACCAACCCGACCATGGTTTTTTACTTCTGACTTGGTTCACAGGTCCTATGGAATGATCTACGGGGAATAGTTATCAAGTAGAGGCATTGACAAACGTTTTGAGGTATTATACATGTAGATCAAGCCATCCTGAGGACCGGAAGTTGCCTATTACGGAGCTAAAATGGGATGCCAGGACCCTGACGGATATTTCGGGTAGTACCGCATATTGGTTTTTCGCATTTTTCTGGCTAACGGAGGGCTCCAGAAATAAAAACTAGACATATATATTAAGCAGATACACCTGCGCACATATTTATTAAGGTATTTGGTTATTCGGGCCGCCATGGGGACCGGAAGAGGATGAAAACATTAGTAAATCGTCTTATTTTAACCTACTGCCGGACATTGGTTTTACATTATTTACTCCAATCAAGGGGCGTATAGACAGTCTTACTGTATATATTTATAAAGCAGAGACATGTACAAACATTTTGAGGTATAATACATGTATGTCAAGCTATCCTGGAGACCGGAAGTGGACGAAAATTGAGCCATAATGGTTGTACAGCCGGCAATTTTGACCTACCCGACCATGGTTTTTTACTTCTGACTTGCTCCACAGGTCCTATGGAATGATCTACGGGGAATAGTTATCAAGCAGAGGCATTGATAAGCGTTTTGAGGTATTATACATATAGATCAAGCCATCCTGAGGACCGGAAGTTGCCTATTACGGAGCTAAAATGGGATGCCAGAACCCTGACGGATATTTCGGGTAGTACCGCATATTGGTTTTTCGCATTTTTCTGGCTAACGGAGGGCTCCAGAAATAAAAACTAGACATATATATTAAGCAGATACACTTGAGGTATAATACATGTATGTCAAGCTATTCTGGAGACCGGAAGTGGACAACAAATTGAGCCATAATGGTTGTACAGCCGGCAATTTTGACCTACCCGACCATGGTTTTTTACTTCTGACTTGCTCCACAGGTCCTATGGAATGATCTACGGGGAATAGTTATCAAGCAGAGGCATTGACAAACGTTTTGAGGTATTATACATGTAGATCAAGCCATCCTGAGGACCGGAAGTTGCCTATTACGGAGCTAAAATGGGATGCCAGGACCCTGACGGATATTTCGGGTAGTACCGCATATTGGTTTTTCGCATTTTTCTGGCTAACGGAGGGCTCCAGAAATAAAAACTAGACATATATATTAAGCAGATACACCTGCGCACATATTTATTAAGGTATTTGGTTATTCGGGCCGCCATGGGGACCGGAAGGGGGTGAAAACATAGCTAAACCGTCTTATTTTAACCTACCGCCGGACATTGGTTTTACATTATTTACTCCAATCAAGGGGCGTATAGACAGTCTTACTGTATATATTTATAAAGCAGAGACATGTACAAACATTTTGAGGTATAATACATGTATGTCAACTATCCTGGAGGCCGGAAGTGGACGAAAATTGAGCCATAATGGTTGTACAGCCGGCAATTTTGACCTACCCGACCATGGTTTTATACTTTTCACTTGCTCCACAGGTCATATGGAATGATCTACGGGGAATAGTTATCAAGCAGAGGCATTGACAAACGTTTTGAGGTATCATACATGTAGATCAAGCCACCCTGAGGACCGGAAGTTGCCTATTACGGAGCTAAAATGGGATGCCAGGACCCTGACGGATATTCCGGGTAATACCGCATATTGGTTTTTCGTATTTTTCTGGGAAACTGAGGGCTCCAGAAATAAAATCTAGACATATATATTAAGCAGATACCCCTGGGCACATATTTATTAAGGTATTTGGTTATTCGGGTCGCCATGGAAACCGAAAGGGGGTGAAATCATAGGTAAACCGTCTTATTTTAACCTACCGCCGGACATTGGTTTTACATCATTTACTCCAATCAAGGGGCGTATAGACAGTCTTACTGTATATATTTATAAAGCAGAGACATGTACAAACATTTTGAGGTATAATACATGTATGTCAAGCTATCCTGGAGACCGGAAGTGGACGAAAATTGAGCCATAATGGTTGTACAGCCGGCAATTTTGACCTACCCGACCATGGTTTTTTACTTCTGACTTGGTTCACAGGTCCTATGGAATGATCTACGGGGAATAGTTATCAAGCAGAGGCATTGACAAACGTTTTGAGGTATCATACATGTAGATCAAGCTACCCTGAGGACCGGAAGTTGCCTATTACGGAGCTAAAATGGGATGCCAGGACCCTGACAGATATTCCCGGGTAATACCGCATATTGGTTTTTCGTATTTTTTTGGGAAACTGAGGGCTCCAGAAATAAAATCTAGACATATATATTAAGCAGATACCCCTGGGCACATATTTATTAAGGTATTTGGTTATTCGGGCCGCCATGGAAACCGAAAGGGGGTGAAATCATAGGTAAACCGTCTTATTTTAACCTACCGCCGGACATTGGTTTTACATCATTTACTCCAATCAAGGGACGTATAGACAGTCTTACTGTATATATTTATAAAGCAGAGACATGTACAAACATTTTGAGGTATAATACATGTATGTCAAGCTATCCTGGAGACCGGAAGTGGACGAAAATTGAGCCATAATGGTTGTACAGCCGGCAATTTTGACCTACCCGACCATGGTTTTTTACTTCTGACTTGCTCCACAGGTCCTATGGAATGATCTACGGGGAATAGTTATCAAGCAGAGGCATTGATAAACGTTTTGAGGTATTATACATATAGATCAAGCCATCCTGAGGACCGGAAGTTGCCTATTACGGAGCTAAAATGGGATGCCAGAACACTGACGGATATTTCGGGTAGTAACGCATATTGGTTTTTCGCATTTTTCTGGCTAACGGAGGGCTCCAGAAATAAAAACTAGACATATGTATTAAGCAGATACACCTGCGCACATATTTATTGAGGTATTTGGTTATTCGGGCCGCCATGGGGACCGGAAGGGGGTGAAAACATAGGTAAATCGTCTTATTTTAACCTACCGCCGGACATTGGTTTTACATTATTTACTCCAATCAAGGGGCGTATTGACAGTCTTACTGTATATATTTATAAAGCAGAGACATGTACAAACATTTTGAGGTATAATACATGTATGTCAAGCTATTCTGGAGACCGGAAGTGGACAAAAAATTGAGCCATAATGGTTGTACAGCCAGCAATTTTGACCTACCCGACCATGGTTTTTTACTTCTGACTTGCTCCACAGGTCCTATGGAATGATCTACGGGGAATAGTTATCAAGCAGAGGCATTGATAAACGTTTTGAGGTATTATACATATAGATCAAGCCATCCTGAGGACCGGAAGTTGCCTATTACGGAGCTAAAATGGGATGCCAGGACCCTGACGGATATTTCGGGTAGTACCGCATATTGGTTTTTCGCATTTTTCTGGCTAACGGAGGGCTCCAGAAATAAAAACTAGGCATATATATTAAGCAGATACACTTGAGGTATAATACATGTATGTCAAGCTATCCTGGAGACCGGAAGTGGACAACAAATTGAGCCATAATGGTTGTACAGCCGGCAATTTTGACCAACCCGACCATGGTTTTTTACTTCTGACTTGCTCCACAGGTCCTATGGAATGATCTACGGGGAATAGTTATCAAGCAGAGGCATTGACAAACGTTTTGAGGTATTATACATGTAGATCAAGCCATCCTGAGGACCGGAAGTTGCCTATTACGGAGCTAAAATGGGATGCCAGGACCCTGACGGATATTTCGGGTAGTACCGCATATTGGTTTTTTGTATTTTTCTGGCTAACGGAGGGCTCCAGAAATAAAAACTAGACATATGTATTAAGCAGATACACCTGCGCACATATTTATTAAGGTATTTGGTTATTCGGGCCGCCATGGGGACCGGAAGGGGTGAAAACATATGTAAATCGTCTTATTTTAACCTACCGCCGGACATTGGTTTTACATTATTTACTCCAATCAAGGGGCGTATAGACAGTCTTACTGTATATATTTATAAAGCAGAGACATGTACAAACATTTTGAGGTATAATACATGTATGTCAAGCTATTCTGGAGACCGGAAGTGGACAAAAAATTGAGCCATAATGGTTGAACAGCCAGCAATTTTGACCTACCCGACCATGGTTTTTTACTTCTGACTTGCTCCACAGGTCCTATGGAATGATCTACGGGGAATAGTTATCAAGCAGAGGCATTGACAAACGTTTTGAGGTATCATACATGTAGATCAAGCCACCCTGAGGACCGGAAGTTGCCTATTACGAAGCTAAAATGGGATGCCAGGACCCTGACGGATATTCCCGGGTAAGACCGCATATTGGTTTTTTGTATTTTTCTGGCAAACGGAGGGCTCCAGAAATAAAAACTAGACATATATATTAAGCAGATACCCCTGCGCACATATTTATTAAGGTAATTGGTTATTCGGGCCGCCATGGGGACCGAAAGGGGGTGAAATCATAGGTAAACCGTCTTATTTTAACCTACCGCCGGACATTGGTTTTACATCATTTACTCCAATCAAGGGACGTATAGACAGTCTTACTGTATATATTTATAAAGCAGAGACATGTACAAACATTTTGAGGTATAATACATGTATGTCAAGCTATCCTGGAGACCGGAAGTGGACGAAAATTGAGCCATAATGGTTGTACAGCCGTCAATTTTGACCAACCCGACCATGGTTTTTTACTTCTGACTTGGTTCACAGGTCCTATGGAATGATCTACGGGGAATAGCTATCAAGCAGAGGCATTGACAAACGTTTTGAGGTATTATACATGTAGATCAAGCCATCCTGAGGACCGGAAGTTGCCTATTACGGAGCTAAAATGGGATGCCAGGACCCTGACGGATATTTCGGGTAGTACCGCATATTGGTTTTTCGCATTTTTCTGGCTAACGGAGGGCTCCAGAAATAAAAACTAGACATATGTATTAAGCAGATACACCTGCGCACATATTTATTAAGGTATTTGGTTATTCGGGCCGCCATGGGGACCGGAAGGGGTGAAAACATATGTAAATCGTCTTATTTTAACCTACCGCCGGACATTGGTTTTACATTATTTACTCCAATCAAGGGGCGTATAGACAGTCTTACTGTATATATTTATAAAGCAGAGACATGTACAAACATTTTGAGGTATAATACATGTATGTCAAGCTATTCTGGAGACCGGAAGTGGACAAAAAATTGAGCCATAATGGTTGAACAGCCAGCAATTTTGACCTACCCGACCATGGTTTTTTACTTCTGACTTGCTCCACAGGTCCTATGGAATGATCTACGGGGAATAGTTATCAAGCAGAGGCATTGACAAACGTTTTGAGGTATCATACATGTAGATCAAGCCACCCTGAGGACCGGAAGTTGCCTATTACGAAGCTAAAATGGGATGCCAGGACCCTGACGGATATTCCCGGGTAAGACCGCATATTGGTTTTTTGTATTTTTCTGGCAAACGGAGGGCTCCAGAAATAAAAACTAGACATATATATTAAGCAGATACCCCTGCGCACATATTTATTAAGGTAATTGGTTATTCGGGCCGCCATGGGGACCGAAAGGGGGTGAAATCATAGGTAAACCGTCTTATTTTAACCTACCGCCGGACATTGGTTTTACATCATTTACTCCAATCAAGGGACGTATAGACAGTCTTACTGTATATATTTATAAAGCAGAGACATGTACAAACATTTTGAGGTATAATACATGTATGTCAAGCTATCCTGGAGACCGGAAGTGGACGAAAATTGAGCCATAATGGTTGTACAGCCGTCAATTTTGACCAACCCGACCATGGTTTTTTACTTCTGACTTGGTTCACAGGTCCTATGGAATGATCTACGGGGAATAGCTATCAAGCAGAGGCATTGACAAACGTTTTGAGGTATTATACATGTAGATCAAGCCATCCTGAGGACCGGAAGTTGCCTATTACGGAGCTAAAATGGGATGCCAGGACCCTGACGGATATTTCGGGTAGTACCGCATATTGGTTTTTCGCATTTTTCTGGCTAACGGAGGGCTCCAGAAATAAAAACTAGACATATGTATTAAGCAGATACACCTGCGCACATATTTATTAAGGTATTTGGTTATTCGGGCCGCCATGGGGACCGGAAGGGGTGAAAACATATGTAAATCGTCTTATTTTAACCTACCGCCGGACATTGGTTTTACATTATTTACTCCAATCAAGGGGCGTATAGACAGTCTTACTGTATATATTTATAAAGCAGAGACATGTACAAACATTTTGAGGTATAATACATGTATGTCAAGCTATTCTGGAGACCGGAAGTGGACAAAAAATTGAGCCATAATGGTTGAACAGCCAGCAATTTTGACCTACCCGACCATGGTTTTTTACTTCTGACTTGCTCCACAGGTCCTATGGAATGATCTACGGGGAATAGTTATCAAGCAGAGGCATTGACAAACGTTTTGAGGTATCATACATGTAGATCAAGCCACCCTGAGGACCGGAAGTTGCCTATTACGAAGCTAAAATGGGATGCCAGGACCCTGACGGATATTCCCGGGTAAGACCGCATATTGGTTTTTTGTATTTTTCTGGCAAACGGAGGGCTCCAGAAATAAAAACTAGACATATATATTAAGCAGATACCCCTGCGCACATATTTATTAAGGTAATTGGTTATTCGGGCCGCCATGGGGACCGAAAGGGGGTGAAATCATAGGTAAACCGTCTTATTTTAACCTACCGCCGGACATTGGTTTTACATCATTTACTCCAATCAAGGGACGTATAGACAGTCTTACTGTATATATTTATAAAGCAGAGACATGTACAAACATTTTGAGGTATAATACATGTATGTCAAGCTATCCTGGAGACCGGAAGTGGACGAAAATTGAGCCATAATGGTTGTACAGCCGTCAATTTTGACCAACCCGACCATGGTTTTTTACTTCTGACTTGGTTCACAGGTCCTATGGAATGATCTACGGGGAATAGCTATCAAGCAGAGGCATTGACAAACGTTTTGAGGTATTATACATGTAGATCAAGCCATCCTGAGGACCGGAAGTTGCCTATTACGGAGCTAAAATGGGATGCCAGGACCCTGACGGATATTTCGGGTAGTACCGCATATTGGTTTTTCGCATTTTTCTGGCTAACGGAGGGCTCCAGAAATAAAAACTAGACATATGTATTAAGCAGATACACCTGCGCACATATTTATTAAGGTATTTGGTTATTCGGGCCGCCATGGGGACCGGAAGGGGGTGAAAACATAGGTAAATCGTCTTATTTTAACCTACCGCCGGACATTGGTTTTACATTATTTACTCCAATCAAGGGGCGTATTGACAGTCTTACTGTATATATTTATAAAGCAGAGACATGTACAAACATTTTGAGGTATAATACATGTATGTCAAGCTATTCTGGAGACCGGAAGTGGACAAAAAATTGAGCCATAATGGTTGTACAGCCGGCAATTTTGACCTACCCGACCATGGTTTTTTACTTCTGACTTGCTCCACAGGTCCTATGGAATGATCTACGGGGAATAGTTATCAAGCAGAGGCATTGACAAACGTTTTGAGGTATCATACATGTAGATCAAGCCACCCTGAGGACCGGAAGTTGCCTATTACGGAGCTAAAATGGGATGACAGGACCCTGACGGATATTCCCGGGTAATACCGCATATTGGTTTTTTGTATTTTTCTGGCAAACGGAGGGCTCCAGAAATAAAAACTAGACATATATATTAAGCAGATACCCCTGCGCACATATTTATTAAGGTAATTGGTTATTCGGGCCGCCATGGGGACCGAAAGGGGGTGAAATCATAGGTAAACCGTCTTATTTTAACCTACCGCCGGACATTGGTTTTACATCATTTACTCCAATCAAGGGACGTATAGACAGTCTTACTGTATATATTTATAAAGCAGAGACATGTACAAACATTTTGAGGTATAATACATGTATGTCAAGCTATCCTGGAGACCGGAAGTGGACGAAAATTGAGCCATAATGGTTGTACAGCCGGCAATTTTGACCAACCCGACCATGGTTTTTTACTTCTGACTTGGTTCACAGGTCCTATGGAATGATCTACGGGGAATAGCTATCAAGCAGAGGCATTGACAAACGTTTTGAGGTATTATACATGTAGATCAAGCCATCCTGAGGACCGGAAGTTGCCTATTACGGAGCTAAAATGGGATGCCAGGACCCTGACGGATATTTCGGGTAGTACCGCATATTGGTTTTTCGCATTTTTCTGGCTAACGGAGGGCTCCAGAAATAAAAACTAGACATATATATTAAGCAGATACACCTGCGCACATATTTATTAAGGTATTTGGTTATTCGGGCCGCCATGGGGACCGGAAGGGGGTGAAAACATAGGTAAATCGTCTTATTTTAACCTACCGCCGGACATTGGTTTTACATTATTTACTCCAATCAAGGGGCGTATAGACAGTCTTACTGTATATATTTATAAAGCAGAGACATGTACAAACATTTTGAGGTATAATACATGTATGTCAAGCTATCCTGGAGACCGGAAGTGGACGAAAATTGAGCCATAATGGTTGTACAGCCGGCAATTTTGACCTACCCGACCATGGTTTTTTACTTCTGACTTGGTTCACAGGTCCTATGGAATGATCTACGGGGAATAGTTATCAAACAGAGGCATTGACAAACGTTTTGAGGTATCATACATGTAGATCAAGCTACCCTGAGGACCGGAAGTTGCCTATTACGGAGCTAAAATGGGATGCCAGGACCCTGACGAATATTCCGGGTAATACCGCATATTGGTTTTTCGTATTTTTCTGGGAAACTGAGGGCTCCAGAAATAAAATCTAGACATATATATTAAGCAGATACCCCTGGGCACATATTTATTAAGGTATTTGGTTATTCGGGCCGCCATGGAAACCGAAAGGGGGTGAAATCATAGGTAAACCGTCTTATTTTAACCTACCGCCGGACATTGATTTTACATCATTTACTCCAATCAAGGGGCGTATAGACAGTCTTACTGTATATATTTATAAAGCAGAGACATGTACAAACATTTTGAGGTATAATACATGTATGTCAAGCTATCCTGGAGACCGGAAGTGGACAAAAAATTGAGCCATAATGGTTGTACAGCCGGCAATTTTGACCTACCCGACCATGGTTTTTTACTTCTGACTTGCTCCACAGGTCCTATGGAATGATCTACGGGGAATAGTTATCAAGCAGAGGCATTGACAAACGTTTTGAGGTATTATACATGTAGATCAAGCCATCCTGAGGACCGGAAGTTGCCTATTACGGAGCTAAAATGGGATGCCAGGACCCTGACGGATATTTCGGGTAGTACCGCATATTGGTTTTTCGCATTTTTCTGGCTAACGGAGGGCTCCAGAAATAAAAACTAGACATATGTATTAAGCAGATACACCTGCGCACATATTTATTAAGGTATTTGGTTATTCGGGCCGCCATGGGGACCGGAAGGGGGTGAAAACATAGGTAAATCGTCTTATTTTAACCTACCGCCGGACATTGGTTTTACATTATTTACTCCAATCAAGGGGCGTATTGACAGTCTTACTGTATATATTTATAAAGCAGAGACATGTACAAACATTTTGAGGTATAATACATGTATGTCAAGCTATTCTGGAGACCGGAAGTGGACAAAAAATTGAGCCATAATGGTTGTACAGCCGGCAATTTTGACCTACCCGACCATGGTTTTTTACTTCTGACTTGCTCCACAGGTCCTATGGAATGATCTACGGGGAATAGTTATCAAGCAGAGGCATTGACAAACGTTTTGAGGTATCATACATGTAGATCAAGCCACCCTGAGGACCGGAAGTTGCCTATTACGGAGCTAAAATGGGATGACAGGACCCTGACGGATATTCCCGGGTAATACCGCATATTGGTTTTTTGTATTTTTCTGGCAAACGAAGGGCTCCAGAAATAAAAACTAGACATATATATTAAGCAGATACCCCTGCGCACATATTTATTAAGGTAATTGGTTATTCGGGCCGCCATGGGGACCGAAAGGGGGTGAAATCATAGGTAAACCGTCTTATTTTAACCTACCGCCGGACATTGGTTTTACATCATTTACTCCAATCAAGGGACGTATAGACAGTCTTACTGTATATATTTATAAAGCAGAGACATGTACAGACATTTTGAGGTATAATACATGTATGTCAAGCTATTCTGGAGACCGGAAGTGGACAAAAAATTGAGCCATAATGGTT
The DNA here is from genome assembly GCA_963680875.1 of Bathymodiolus brooksi. Lineage (NCBI taxonomy): Eukaryota > Metazoa > Mollusca > Bivalvia > Mytilida > Modiolidae > Bathymodiolus > Bathymodiolus brooksi. The sequence continues at coordinate 48,127,031 of OY804581.1, forward strand.
GTACAGCCGTCAATTTTGACCAACCCGACCATGGTTTTTTACTTCTGACTTGCTCCACAGGTCCTATGGAATGATCTACGGGGAATAGTTATCAAGCAGAGGCATTGACAAACGTTTTGAGGTATTATACATGTAGATCAAGCCATCCTGAGGACCGGAAGTTGCCTATTACGGAGCTAAAATGGGATGCCAGGATCCTGACGGATATTTCGGGTAGTACCGCATATTGGTTTTTCGCATTTTTCTGGCTAACGGAGGGCTCCAGAAATAAAAACTAGACATATATATTAAGCAGATACACTTGAGGTATAATACATGTATGTCAAGCTATCCTGGAGACCGGAAGTGGACAACAAATTGAGCCATAATGGTTGTACAGCCGGCAATTTTGACCTACCCGACCATGGTTTTTTACTTCTGACTTGCTCCACAGGTCCTATGGAATGATCTACGGGGAATAGTTATCAAGCAGAGGCATTGACAAACGTTTTGAGGTATTATACATGTAGATCAAGCCATCCTGAGGACCGGAAGTTGCCTATTACGGAGCTAAAATGGGATGCCAGGACCCTGACGGATATTTCGGGTAGTACCGCATATTGGTTTTTCGCATTTTTCTGGCTAACGGAGGGCTCCAGAAATAAAAACTAGACATATGTATTAAGCAGATACACCTGCGCACATATTTATTAAGGTATTTGGTTATTCGGGCCGCCATGGGGACCGGAAGGGGGTGAAAACATAGGTAAATCGTCTTATTTTAACCTACAGCCGGACATTGGTTTTACATTATTTACTCCAATCAAGGGGCGTATAGACAGTCTTACTGTATATATTTATAAAGCAGAGACATGTACAAACATTTTGAGGTATAATACATGTATGTCAAGCTATCCTGGAGACCGGAAGTGGACAAAAAATTGAGCCATAATGGTTGTACAGCCGTCAATTTTGACCAACCCGACCATGGTTTTTTACTTCTGACTTGCTCCACAGGTCCTATGGAATGATCTACGGGGATTAGTTATCAAGCAGAGGCATTGACAAACGTTTTGAGGTATTATACATGTAGATCAAGCCATCCTGAGGACCGGAAGTTGCCTATTACGGAGCTAAAATGGGATGCCAGGACCCTGACGGATATTTCGGGTAGTACCGCATATTGGTTTTTCGCATTTTTCTGGCTAACGGAGGGCTCCAGAAATAAAAACTAGACATATGTATTAAGCAGATACACCTGCGCACATATTTATTAAGGTATTTGGTTATTCGGGCCGCCATGGGGACCGGAAGGGGGTGAAAACATAGGTAAATCGTCTTATTTTAACCTACCGCCGGACATTGGTTTTACATTATTTACTCCAATCAAGGGGCGTATAGACAGTCTTACTGTATATATTTATAAAGCAGAGACATGTACAAACATTTTGAGGTATAATACATGTATGTCAAGCTATTCTGGAGACCGGAAGTGGACAAAAAATTGAGCCATAATGGTTGTACAGCCGTCAATTTTGACCAACACGACCATGGTTTTTTACTTCTGACTTGCTCCACAGGTCCTATGGAATGATCTACGGGGAATAGTTATCAAGCAGAGGCATTGACAAACGTTTTGAGGTATTATACATGTAGATCAAGCCATCCTGAGGACCGGAAGTTGCCTATTACGGAGCTAAAATGGGATGCCAGGACCCTGACGGATATTTCGGGTAGTACCGCATATTGGTTTTTCGCATTTTTCTGGCTAACGGAGGGCTCCAGAAATAAAAACTAGACATATGTATTAAGCAGATACACCTGCGCACATATTTATTAAGGTATTTGGTTATTCGGGCCGCCATGGGGACCGGAAGGGGGTGAAAACATAGGTAAATCGTCTTATTTTAACCTACCGCCGGACATTGGTTTTACATTATTTACTCCAATCAAGGGGCGTATAGACAGTCTTACTGTATATATTTATAAAGCAGAGACATGTACAAACATTTTGAGGTATAATACATGTATGTCAAGCTATTCTGGAGACCGGAAGTGGACAAAAAATTGAGCCATAATGGTTGTACAGCCGTCAATTTTGACCAACCCGACCATGGTTTTTTACTTCTGACTTGCTCCACAGGTCCTATGGAATGATCTACGGGGAATAGTTATCAAGCAGAGGCATTGACAAACGTTTTGAGGTATTATACATGTAGATCAAGCCATCCTGAGGACCGGAAGTTGCCTATTACGGAGCTAAAATGGGATGCCAGGATCCTGACGGATATTTCGGGTAGTACCGCATATTGGTTTTTCGCATTTTTCTGGCTAACGGAGGGCTCCAGAAATAAAAACTAGACATATATATTAAGCAGATACACTTGAGGTATAATACATGTATGTCAAGCTATCCTGGAGACCGGAAGTGGACAACAAATTGAGCCATAATGGTTGTACAGCCGGCAATTTTGACCTACCCGACCATGGTTTTTTACTTCTGACTTGCTCCACAGGTCCTATGGAATGATCTACGGGGAATAGTTATCAAGCAGAGGCATTGACAAACGTTTTGAGGTATTATACATGTAGATCAAGCCATCCTGAGGACCGGAAGTTGCCTATTACGGAGCTAAAATGGGATGCCAGGACCCTGACGGATATTTCGGGTAGTACCGCATATTGGTTTTTCGCATTTTTCTGGCTAACGGAGGGCTCCAGAAATAAAAACTAGACATATATATTAAGCAGATACACCTGCGCACATATTTATTAAGGTATTTGGTTATTCGGGCCGCCATGGGGACCGGAAGGGGGTGAAAACATAGGTAAATCGTCTTATTTTAACCTACAGCCGGACATTGGTTTTACATTATTTACTCCAATCAAGGGGCGTATAGACAGTCTTACTGTATATATTTATAAAGCAGAGACATGTACAAACATTTTGAGGTATAATACATGTATGTCAAGCTATTCTGGAGACCGGAAGTGGACAAAAAATTGAGCCATAATGGTTGTACAGCCGGCAATTTTGACCTACCCGACCATGGTTTTTTACTTCTGACTTGCTCCACAGGTCCTATGGAATGATCTACGGGGAATAGTTATCAAGCAGAGGCATTGACAAACGTTTTGAGGTATTATACATGTAGATCAAGCCATCCTGAGGACCGGAAGTTGCCTATTACGGAGCTAAAATGGGATGCCAGGACCCTGACGGATATTTCGGGTAGTACCGCATATTGGTTTTTCGCATTTTTCTGGCTAACGGAGGGCTCCAGAAATAAAAACTAGACATATGTATTAAGCAGATACACCTGCGCACATATTTATTAAGGTATTTGGTTATTCGGGCCGCCATGGGGACCGGAAGGGAGTGAAAACATAGGTAAATCGTCTTATTTTAACCTACCGCCGGACATTGGTTTTACATTATTTACTCCAATCAAGGGGCGTATAGACAGTCTTACTGTATATATTTATAAAGCAGAGACATGTACAAACATTTTGAGGTATAATACATGTATGTCAAGCTATTCTGGAGACCGGAAGTGGACAAAAAATTGAGCCATAATGGTTGTACAGCCGTCAATTTTGACCAACCCGACCATGGTTTTTTACTTCTGACTTGCTCCACAGGTCCTATGGAATGATCTACGGGGAATAGTTATCAAGCAGAGGCATTGACAAACGTTTTGAGGTATTATACATGTAGATCAAGCCATCCTGAGGACCGGAAGTTGCCTATTACGGAGCTAAAATGGGATGCCAGGATCCTGACGGATATTTCGGGTAGTACCGCATATTGGTTTTTCGCATTTTTCTGGCTAACGGAGGGCTCCAGAAATAAAAACTAGACATATATATTAAGCAGATACACTTGAGGTATAATACATGTATGTCAAGCTATCCTGGAGACCGGAAGTGGACAACAAATTGAGCCATAATGGTTGTACAGCCGGCAATTTTGACCTACCCGACCATGGTTTTTTACTTCTGACTTGCTCCACAGGTCCTATGGAATGATCTACGGGGAATAGTTATCAAGCAGAGGCATTGACAAACGTTTTGAGGTATTATACATGTAGATCAAGCCATCCTGAGGACCGGAAGTTGCCTATTACGGAGCTAAAATGGGATGCCAGGACCCTGACGGATATTTCGGGTAGTACCGCATATTGGTTTTTCGCATTTTTCTGGCTAACGGAGGGCTCCAGAAATAAAAACTAGACATATGTATTAAGCAGATACACCTGCGCACATATTTATTAAGGTATTTGGTTATTCGGGCCGCCATGGGGACCGGAAGGGGGTGAAAACATAGGTAAATCGTCTTATTTTAACCTACAGCCGGACATTGGTTTTACATTATTTACTCCAATCAAGGGGCGTATAGACAGTCTTACTGTATATATTTATAAAGCAGAGACATGTACAAACATTTTGAGGTATAATACATGTATGTCAAGCTATTCTGGAGACCGGAAGTGGACAAAAAATTGAGCCATAATGGTTGTACAGCCGTCAATTTTGACCAACCCGACCATGGTTTTTTACTTCTGACTTGCTCCACAGGTCCTATGGAATGATCTACGGGGATTAGTTATCAAGCAGAGGCATTGACAAACGTTTTGAGGTATTATACATGTAGATCAAGCCATCCTGAGGACCGGAAGTTGCCTATTACGGAGCTAAAATGGGATGCCAGGACCCTGACGGATATTTCGGGTAGTACCGCATATTGGTTTTTCGCATTTTTCTGGCTAACGGAGGGCTCCAGAAATAAAAACTAGACATATGTATTAAGCAGATACACCTGCGCACATATTTATTAAGGTATTTGGTTATTCGGGCCGCCATGGGGACCGGAAGGGGGTGAAAACATAGGTAAATCGTCTTATTTTAACCTACCGCCGGACATTGGTTTTACATTATTTACTCCAATCAAGGGGCGTATAGACAGTCTTACTGTATATATTTATAAAGCAGAGACATGTACAAACATTTTGAGGTATAATACATGTATGTCAAGCTATTCTGGAGACCGGAAGTGGACAAAAAATTGAGCCATAATGGTTGTACAGCCGTCAATTTTGACCAACCCGACCATGGTTTTTTACTTCTGACTTGCTCCACAGGTCCTATGGAATGATCTACGGGGAATAGTTATCAAGCAGAGGCATTGACAAACGTTTTGAGGTATTATACATGTAGATCAAGCCATCCTGAGGACCGGAAGTTGCCTATTACGGAGCTAAAATGGGATGCCAGGACCCTGACGGATATTTCGGGTAGTACCGCATATTGGTTTTTCGCATTTTTCTGGCTAACGGAGGGCTCCAGAAATAAAAACTAGACATATGTATTAAGCAGATACACCTGCGCACATATTTATTAAGGTATTTGGTTATTCGGGCCGCCATGGGGACCGGAAGGGGGTGAAAACATAGGTAAATCGTCTTATTTTAACCTACCGCCGGACATTGGTTTTACATTATTTACTCCAATCAAGGGGCGTATAGACAGTCTTACTGTATATATTTATAAAGCAGAGACATGTACAAACATTTTGAGGTATAATACATGTATGTCAAGCTATTCTGGAGACCGGAAGTGGCCAAAAAAGTGAGCCATAATGGTTGTACAGCCGTCAATTTTGACCAACCCGACCATGGTTTTTTACTTCTGACTTGCTCCACAGGTCCTATGGAATGATCTACGGGGAATAGTTATCAAGCAGAGGCATTGACAAACGTTTTGAGGTATTATACATGTAGATCAAGCCATCCTGAGGACCGGAAGTTGCCTATTACGGAGCTAAAATGGGATGCCAGGATCCTGACGGATATTTCGGGTAGTACCGCATATTGGTTTTTCGCATTTTTCTGGCTAACGGAGGGCTCCAGAAATAAAAACTAGACATATATATTAAGCAGATACACTTGAGGTATAATACATGTATGTCAAGCTATCCTGGAGACCGGAAGTGGACAACAAATTGAGCCATAATGGTTGTACAGCCGGCAATTTTGACCTACCCGACCATGGTTTTTTACTTCTGACTTGCTCCACAGGTCCTATGGAATGATCTACGGGGAATAGTTATCAAGCAGAGGCATTGACAAACGTTTTGAGGTATTATACATGTAGATCAAGCCATCCTGAGGACCGGAAGTTGCCTATTACGGAGCTAAAATGGGATGCCAGGACCCTGACGGATATTTCGGGTAGTACCGCATATTGGTTTTTCGCATTTTTCTGGCTAACGGAGGGCTCCAGAAATAAAAACTAGACATATGTATTAAGCAGATACACCTGCGCACATATTTATTAAGGTATTTGGTTATTCGGGCCGCCATGGGGACCGGAAGGGGGTGAAAACATAGGTAAATCGTCTTATTTTAACCTACAGCCGGACATTGGTTTTACATTATTTACTCCAATCAAGGGGCGTATAGACAGTCTTACTGTATATATTTATAAAGCAGAGACATGTACAAACATTTTGAGGTATAATACATGTATGTCAAGCTATTCTGGAGACCGGAAGTGGACAAAAAATTGAGCCATAATGGTTGTACAGCCGTCAATTTTGACCAACCCGACCATGGTTTTTTACTTCTGACTTGCTCCACAGGTCCTATGGAATGATCTACGGGGATTAGTTATCAAGCAGAGGCATTGACAAACGTTTTGAGGTATTATACATGTAGATCAAGCCATCCTGAGGACCGGAAGTTGCCTATTACGGAGCTAAAATGGGATGCCAGGACCCTGACGGATATTTCGGGTAGTACCGCATATTGGTTTTTCGCATTTTTCTGGCTAACGGAGGGCTCCAGAAATAAAAACTAGACATATGTATTAAGCAGATACACCTGCGCACATATTTATTAAGGTATTTGGTTATTCGGGCCGCCATGGGGACCGGAAGGGGGTGAAAACATAGGTAAATCGTCTTATTTTAACCTACCGCCGGACATTGGTTTTACATTATTTACTCCAATCAAGGGGCGTATAGACAGTCTTACTGTATATATTTATAAAGCAGAGACATGTACAAACATTTTGAGGTATAATACATGTATGTCAAGCTATTCTGGAGACCGGAAGTGGACAAAAAATTGAGCCATAATGGTTGTACAGCCGGCAATTTTGACCAACCCGACCATGGTTTTTTACTTCTGACTTGCTCCACAGGTCCTATGGAATGATCTACGGGGAATAGTTATCAAGCAGAGGCATTGACAAACGTTTTGAGGTATTATACATGTAGATCAAGCCATCCTGAGGACCGGAAGTTGCCTATTACGGAGCTAAAATGGGATGCCAGGACCCTGACGGATATTTCGGGTAGTACCGCATATTGGTTTTTCGCATTTTTCTGGCTAACGGAGGGCTCCAGAAATAAAAACTAGACATATGTATTAAGCAGATACACCTGCGCACATATTTATTAAGGTATTTGGTTATTCGGGCCGCCATGGGGACCGGAAGGGGATGAAAACATAGGTAAATCGTCTTATTTTAACCTACCGCCGGACATTGGTTTTACATTATTTACTCCAATCAAGGGGCGTATAGACAGTCTTACTGTATATATTTATAAAGCAGAGACATGTACAAACATTTTGAGGTATAATACATGTATGTCAAGCTATTCTGGAGACCGGAAGTGGACAAAAAATTGAGCCATAATGGTTGTACAGCCGTCAATTTTGACCAACCCGACCATGGTTTTTTACTTCTGACTTGCTCCACAGGTCCTATGGAATGATCTACGGGGAATAGTTATCAAGCAGAGGCATTGACAAACGTTTTGAGGTATTATACATGTAGATCAAGCCATCCTGAGGACCGGAAGTTGCCTATTACGGAGCTAAAATGGGATGCCAGGATCCTGACGGATATTTCGGGTAGTACCGCATATTGGTTTTTCGCATTTTTCTGGCTAACGGAGGGCTCCAGAAAAAAAAACTAGACATATATATTAAGCAGATACACTTGAGGTATAATACATGTATGTCAAGCTATCCTGGAGACCGGAAGTGGACAACAAATTGAGCCATAATGGTTGTACAGCCGGCAATTTTGACCTACCCGACCATGGTTTTTTACTTCTGACTTGCTCCACAGGTCCTATGGAATGATCTACGGGAATAGTTATCAAGCAGAGGCATTGACAAACGTTTTGAGGTATTATACATGTAGATCAAGCCATCCTGAGGACCGGAAGTTGCCTATTACGGAGCTAAAATGGGATGCCAGGACCCTGACGGATATTTCGGGTAGTACCGCATATTGGTTTTTCGCATTTTTCTGGCTAACGGAGGGCTCCAGAAATAAAAACTAGACATATGTATTAAGCAGATACACCTGCGCACATATTTATTAAGGTATTTGGTTATTCGGGCCGCCATGGGGACCGGAAGGGGGTGAAAACATAGGTAAATCGTCTTATTTTAACCTACAGCCGGACATTGGTTTTACATTATTTACTCCAATCAAGGGGCGTATAGACAGTCTTACTGTATATATTTATAAAGCAGAGACATGTACAAACATTTTGAGGTATAATACATGTATGTCAAGCTATTCTGGAGACCGGAAGTGGACAAAAAATTGAGCCATAATGGTTGTACAGCCGTCAATTTTGACCAACCCGACCATGGTTTTTTACTTCTGACTTGCTCCACAGGTCCTATGGAATGATCTACGGGGATTAGTTATCAAGCAGAGGCATTGACAAACGTTTTGAGGTATTATACATGTAGATCAAGCCATCCTGAGGACCGGAAGTTGCCTATTACGGAGCTAAAATGGGATGCCAGGACCCTGACGGATATTTCGGGTAGTACCGCATATTGGTTTTTCGCATTTTTCTGGCTAACGGAGGGCTCCAGAAATAAAAACTAGACATATGTATTAAGCAGATACACCTGCGCACATATTTATTAAGGTATTTGGTTATTCGGGCCGCCATGGGGACCGGAAGGGGGTGAAAACATAGGTAAATCGTCTTATTTGAACCTACGGGACATTGGTTTTACATTATTTACTCCAATCAAGGGGCGTATAGACAGTCTTACTGTATATATTTATAAAGCAGAGACATGTACAAACATTTTGAGGTATAATACATGTATGTCAAGCTATCCTGGAGACCGGAAGTGGACGATAATTGAGCCATAATGGTTGTACAGCCGGCAATTTTGACCTTCCCGACCATGGTTTTTTACTTCTGACTTGCTCCACAGGTCCTATGGAATGATCTACGGGGAATAGTTATCAAGCAGAGTCATTGACAAACGTTTTGAGGTATCATACATGTAGATCAAGCTACCCCGAGGACCGGAAGTTGCCTATTACGGAGTTAAAATGGGATGCCAGGACCCTGACGGATATTCCCGGTAATACCGCATATTGGTTTTTCGCATTTTTCTGCGAAACTGAGGGCTCCAGAAATAAAATCTAGACATATATATTAAGCAGATACCCCTGGGCACATATTTATTAAGGTATTTGGTTATTCGGGCCGCCATGGGGACCGGAAGGGGGTGAAAACATAGCTAAACCGTCTTATTTTAACCTACTGCCGGACATTGGTTTTACATCATTTACTCCAATCAAGGGGCGTATAGACAGTCTTACTGTATATATTTATAAAGCAGAGACATGTACAAACATTTTGAGGTATAATACATGTATGTCAAGCTATCCTGGAGACCGGAAGTGGACGATAATTGAGCCATAATGGTTGTACAGCCGGCAATTTTGACCTACCCGACCATGGTTTTTTACTTCTGACTTGCTCCACAGGTCCTATGGAATGATCTACGGGGAATAGTTATCAAGCAGAGGCATTGACAAACGTTTTGAGGTATCATACATGTAGATCAAGCTACCCCGAGGACCGGAAGTTGCCTATTACGGAGCTAAAATGGGATGCCAGGACCCTGACGGATATTCCGGGTAATACCGCATATTGGTTTTTCGCATTTTTCTGCGAAACTGAGGGCTCCAGAAATAAAATCTAGACATATATATTAAGCAGATACCCCTGGGCACATATTTATTAAGGTATTTGGTTATTCGGGCCGCCATGGGGACCGGAAGCGGGTGAAAACATAGGTAAATCGTCTTATTTGAACCTACCGCACATTGGTTTTACATTATTTACTCCAATCAAGGGGCGTATAGACAGTCTTACTGTATATATTTATAAAGCAGAGACATGTACAAACATTTTGAGGTATAATACATGTATGTCAACTAACCTGGAGGCCGGAAGTGGACGATAATTGAGCCATAATGGTTGTACAGCCGGCAATTTTGACCTACCCGACCATGGTTTTTTACTTCTGACTTGCTCCACAGGTCCTATGGAATGATCTACGGGGAATAGTTATCAAGCAGAGGCATTGTCAAACGTTTTGAGGTATCATACATGTAGATCAAGCCACCCTGAGGACCGGAAGTTGCCTATTACGGAGCTAAAATGGGATGCCAGGACCCTGACGGATATTCCCGGGTAATACCGCATATTGGTTTTTTGTATTTTTCTGGCAAACGGAGGGATCCAGAAATAAAAACTAGACATATATATTAAGCAGATACCCCTGCGCACATATTTATTAAGGTATTTGGTTATTCGGGCCGCCATGGGGACCAAAAGGGGGTGAAATCATAGGTAAACCGTCTTATTTTAACCTACCGCCGGACATTGGTTTTACCTCATTTACTCCAATCAAGGGACGTATAGACAGTCTTACTGTATATATTTATAAAGCAGAGACATGTACAAACATTTTGAGGTATAATACATGTATGTCAAGCTATCCTGGAGAACGGAAGTGGACGAAAATTGAGCCATAATGGTTGTACAGTAGCAATTTTGACCTACCCGACCATGGTTTTTTACTTCTGACTTGGTTCACAGGTCCTATGGAATGATCTACGGGGAATAATTATCAAGCAGAGGCATTGACAAACGTTTTGAGGTATTATACATGTAGATCAAGCCATCCTGAGGACCGGAAGTTGCCTATTACGGAGCTAAAATGGGATGCCAGAACCCTGACGGATATTTCGGGTAGTACCGCATATTGGTTTTTCGCATTTTTCTGGCTAACGGAGGGCTCCAGATATAAAAACTAGACATATATATTAAGCAGATACACCTGCGAACATATTTATTAAGGTATTTGGTTATTCGGGCCGCCATGGGGACCGGAAGGGGGTGAACACATAGCTAAACCGTCTTATTTTAACCTACCGCCGGACATTGGTTTTACATTATTTACTCCAATCAAGGGGCGTATAGACAGTCTTACTGTATATATTTATAAAGCAGAGACATGTACAAACATTTTGAGGTATAATACATGTATGTCAACTAACCTGGAGGCCGGAAGTGGACGAAAATTGAGCCATAATGGTTGTACAGCCGGCAATTTTGACCTACCCGACCATGGTTTTATACTTTTCACTTGCTCCACAGGTCCTATGGAATGATCTACGGGGAATAGTTATCAAGCAGGGGCATTGACAAACGTTTTGAGGTATCATACATGTAGATCAAGCCACCCTGAGGACCGGAAGTTGCCTATTACGGAGCTAAAATGGGATGCCAGGACCCTGACGGATATTCCCGGGTAATACCGCATATTGGTTTTTTGTATTTTTCTGGCAAACGGAGGGCTCCAGAAATAAAAACTAGACATATATATTAAGCAGATACCCCTGCGCACATATTTATTAAGGTATTTGGTTATTCGGGCCGCCATGGGGACCGAAAGGGGGTGAAATCATAGGTAAACCGTCTTATTTTAACCTACCGCCGGACATTGGTTTTACATCATTTACTCCAATCAAGGGACGTATAGACAGTCTTACTGTATATATTTATAAAGCAGAGACATGTACAAACATTTTGAGGTATAATACATGTATGTCAAGCTATCCTGGAGACCGGAAGTGGACGAAAATTGAGCCATAATGGTTGTACAGCCGGCAATTTTGACCAACCCGACCATGGTTTTTTACTTCTGACTTGGTTCACAGGTCCTATGGAATGATCTACGGGGAATAGTTATCAAGCAGAGGCATTGACAAACGTTTTGAGGTATTATACATGTAGATCAAGCCATCCTGAGGACCGGAAGTTGCCTATTACGGAGCTAAAATGGGATGCCAGGACCCTGACGGATATTTCGGGTAGTACCGCATATTGGTTTTTCGCATTTTTCTGGCTAACGGAGGGCTCCAGAAATAAAAACTAGACATATATATTAAGCAGATACACCTGGGCACATATTTATTAAGGTTTTTGGTTATTCGGGCCGCCATGGGGACCGGAAGAGGATGAAAACATTAGTAAATCGTCTTATTTTAACCTACTGCCGGACATTGGTTTTACATTATTTACTCCAATCAAGGGGCGTATAGACAGTCTTACTGTATATATTTATAAAGCAGAGACATGTACAAACATTTTGAGGTATAATACATGTATGTCAAGCTATCCTGGAGACCGGAAGTGGACGAAAATTGAGCCATAATGGTTGTACAGCCGGCAATTTTGACCTACCCGACCATGGTTTTTTACTTCTGACTTGCTCCACAGGTCCTATGGAATGATCTACGGGGAATAGTTATCAAGCAGAGGCATTGATAAACGTTTTGAGGTATTATACATATAGATCAAGCCATCCTGAGGACCGGAAGTTGCCTATTACGGAGCTAAAATGGGATGCCAGAACCCTGACGGATATTTCGGGTAGTACCGCATATTGGTTTTTCGCATTTTTCTGGCTAACGGAGGGCTCCAGAAATAAAAACTAGACATATATATTAAGCAGATACACTTGAGGTATAATACATGTATGTCAAGCTATTCTGGAGACCGGAAGTGGACAACAAATTGAGCCATAATGGTTGTACAGCCGGCAATTTTGACCTACCCGACCATGGTTTTTTACTTCTGACTTGCTCCACAGGTCCTATGGAATGATCTACGGGGAATAGTTATCAAGCAGAGGCATTGACAAACGTTTTGAGGTATTATACATGTAGATCAAGCCATCCTGAGGACCGGAAGTTGCCTATTACGGAGCTAAAATGGGATGCCAGGACCCTGACGGATATTTCGGGTAGTACCGCATATTGGTTTTTCGCATTTTTTTGGCTAACGGAGGGCTCCAGAAATAAAAACTAGACATATATATTAAGCAGATACACCTGCGCACATATTTATTAAGGTATTTGGTTATTCGGGCCGCCATGGGGACCGGAAGGGGGTGAAAACATAGCTAAACCGTCTTATTTTAACCTACCGCCGGACATTGGTTTTACATTATTTACTCCAATCAAGGGGCGTATAGACAGTCTTACTGTATATATTTATAAAGCAGAGACATGTACAAACATTTTGAGGTATAATACATGTATGTCAACTATCCTGGAGGCCGGAAGTGGACGAAAATTGAGCCATAATGGTTGTACAGCCGGCAATTTTGACCTACCCGACCATGGTTTTATACTTTTCACTTGCTCCACAGGTCCTATGGAATGATCTACGGGGAATAGTTATCAAGCAGAGGCATTGACAAACGTTTTGAGGTATCATACATGTAGATCAAGCCACCCTGAGGACCGGAAGTTGCCTATTACGGAGCTAAAATGGGATGCCAGGACCCTGACGGATATTCCCGGGTAATACCGCATATTGGTTTTTTGTATTTTTCTGGCAAACGGAGGGCTCCAGAAATAAAAACTAGACATATATATTAAGCAGATACCCCTGCGCACATATTTATTAAGGTATTTGGTTATTCGGGCCGCCATGGGGACCGAAAGGGGGTGAAATCATAGCTAAACCGTCTTATTTTAACCTACCGCCGGACATTGGTTTTACATCATTTACTCCAATCAAGGGACGTATAGACAGTCTTACTGTATATATTTATAAAGCAGAGACATGTACAAACATTTTGAGGTATAATACATGTATGTCAAGCTATTCTGGAGACCGGAAGTGGACAAAAAATTGAGCCATAATGGTTGTACAGCCGTCAATTTTGACCAACCCGACCATGGTTTTTTACTTCTGACTTGCTCCACAGGTCCTATGGAATGATCTACGGGGAATAGTTATCAAGCAGAGGCATTGACAAACGTTTTGAGGTATTATACATGTAGATCAAGCCATCCTGAGGACCGGAAGTTGCCTATTACGGAGCTAAAATGGGATGCCAGAACCCTGACGGATATTTCGGGTAGTACCGCATATTGGTTTTTCGCATTTTTCTGGCTAACGGAGGGCTCCAGAAATAAAAACTAGACATATGTATTAAGCAGATACACCTGCGCACATATTTATTAAGGTATTTGGTTATTCGGGCCGCCATGGGGACCGGAAGGGGGTGAAAACATAGGTAAATCGTCTTATTTGAACCTACGGGACATTGGTTTTACATTATTTACTCCAATCAAGGGGCGTATAGACAGTCTTACTGTATATATTTATAAAGCAGAGACATGTACAAACATTTTGAGGTATAATACATGTATGTCAAGCTATCCTGGAGACCGGAAGTGGACGAAAATTGAGCCATAATGGTTGTACAGCCGGCAATTTTGACCTACCCGACCATGGTTTTTTACTTCTGACTTGCTCCACAGGTCCTATGGAATGATCTACGGGGAATAGTTATCAAGCAGAGGCATTGATAAACGTTTTGAGGTATTATACATATAGATCAAGCCATCCTGAGGACCGGAAGTTGCCTATTACGGAGCTAAAATGGGATGCCAGAACCCTGACGGATATTTCGGGTAGTACCGCATATTGGTTTTTCGCATTTTTCTGGCTAACGGAGGGCTCCAGAAATAAAAACTAGACATATATATTAAGCAGATACACTTGAGGTATAATACATGTATGTCAAGCTATCCTGGAGACCGGAAGTGGACAACAAATTGAGCCATAATGGTTGTACAGCCGGCAATTTTGACCTACCCGACCATGGTTTTTTACTTCTGACTTGCTCCACAGGTCCTATGGAATGATCTACGGGAATAGTTATCAAGCAGAGGCATTGACAAACGTTTTGAGGTATTATACATGTAGATCAAGCCATCCTGAGGACCGGAAGTTGCCTATTACGGAGCTAAAATGGGATGCCAGGACCCTGACGGATATTTCGGGTAGTACCGCATATTGGTTTTTCGCATTTTTCTGGCTAACGGAGGGCTCCAGAAATAAAAACTAGACATATGTATTAAGCAGATACACCTGCGCACATATTTATTAAGGTATTTGGTTATTCGGGCCGCCATGGGGACCGGAAGGGGGTGAAAACATAGGTAAATCGTCTTATTTTAACCTACAGCCGGACATTGGTTTTACATTATTTACTCCAATCAAGGGGCGTATAGACAGTCTTACTGTATATATTTATAAAGCAGAGACATGTACAAACATTTTGAGGTATAATACATGTATGTCAAGCTATTCTGGAGACCGGAAGTGGACAAAAAATTGAGCCATAATGGTTGTACAGCCGTCAATTTTGACCAACCCGACCATGGTTTTTTACTTCTGACTTGCTCCACAGGTCCTATGGAATGATCTACGGGGATTAGTTATCAAGCAGAGGCATTGACAAACGTTTTGAGGTATTATACATGTAGATCAAGCCATCCTGAGGACCGGAAGTTGCCTATTACGGAGCTAAAATGGGATGCCAGGACCCTGACGGATATTTCGGGTAGTACCGCATATTGGTTTTTCGCATTTTTCTGGCTAACGGAGGGCTCCAGAAATAAAAACTAGACATATGTATTAAGCAGATACACCTGCGCACATATTTATTAAGGTATTTGGTTATTCGGGCCGCCATGGGGACCGGAAGGGGGTGAAAACATAGGTAAATCGTCTTATTTGAACCTACGGGACATTGGTTTTACATTATTTACTCCAATCAAGGGGCGTATAGACAGTCTTACTGTATATATTTATAAAGCAGAGACATGTACAAACATTTTGAGGTATAATACATGTATGTCAAGCTATCCTGGAGACCGGAAGTGGACGATAATTGAGCCATAATGGTTGTACAGCCGGCAATTTTGACCTTCCCGACCATGGTTTTTTACTTCTGACTTGCTCCACAGGTCCTATGGAATGATCTACGGGGAATAGTTATCAAGCAGAGTCATTGACAAACGTTTTGAGGTATCATACATGTAGATCAAGCTACCCCGAGGACCGGAAGTTGCCTATTACGGAGTTAAAATGGGATGCCAGGACCCTGACGGATATTCCCGGTAATACCGCATATTGGTTTTTCGCATTTTTCTGCGAAACTGAGGGCTCCAGAAATAAAATCTAGACATATATATTAAGCAGATACCCCTGGGCACATATTTATTAAGGTATTTGGTTATTCGGGCCGCCATGGGGACCGGAAGGGGGTGAAAACATAGCTAAACCGTCTTATTTTAACCTACTGCCGGACATTGGTTTTACATCATTTACTCCAATCAAGGGGCGTATAGACAGTCTTACTGTATATATTTATAAAGCAGAGACATGTACAAACATTTTGAGGTATAATACATGTATGTCAAGCTATCCTGGAGACCGGAAGTGGACGATAATTGAGCCATAATGGTTGTACAGCCGCAATTTTGACCTACCCGACCATGGTTTTTTACTTCTGACTTGCTCCACAGGTCCTATGGAATGATCTACGGGGAATAGTTATCAAGCAGAGGCATTGACAAACGTTTTGAGGTATCATACATGTAGATCAAGCTACCCCGAGGACCGGAAGTTGCCTTTTACGGAGCTAAAATGGGATGCCAGGACCCTGACGGATATTCCGGGTAATACCGCATATTGGTTTTTCGCATTTTTCTGCGAAACTGAGGGCTCCAGAAATAAAATCTAGACATATATATTAAGCAGATACCCCTGGGCACATATTTATTAAGGTATTTGGTTATTCGGGCCGCCATGGGGACCGGAAGCGGGTGAAAACATAGGTAAATCGTCTTATTTGAACCTACCGCACATTGGTTTTACATTATTTACTCCAATCAAGGGGCGTATAGACAGTCTTACTGTATATATTTATAAAGCAGAGACATGTACAAACATTTTGAGGTATAATACATGTATGTCAACTAACCTGGAGGCCGGAAGTGGACGATAATTGAGCCATAATGGTTGTACAGCCAGCAATTTTGACCTACCCGACCATGGTTTTTTACTTCTGACTTGCTCCACAGGTCCTATGGAATGATCTACGGGGAATAGTTATCAAGCAGAGGCATTGTCAAACGTTTTGAGGTATCATACATGTAGATCAAGCCACCCTGAGGACCGGAAGTTGCCTATTACGGAGCTAAAATGGGATGCCAGGACCCTGACGGATATTCCGGGTAATACCGCATATTGGTTTTTTGTATTTTTCTGGCAAACGGAGGGATCCAGAAATAAAAACTAGACATATATATTAAGCAGATACCCCTGCGCACATATTTATTAAGGTATTTGGTTATTCGGGCCGCCATGGGGACCAAAAGGGGGTGAAATCATAGGTAAACCGTCTTATTTTAACCTACCGCCGGACATTGGTTTTACCTCATTTACTCCAATCAAGGGACGTATAGACAGTCTTACTGTATATATTTATAAAGCAGAGAAATGTACAAACATTTTGAGGTATAATACATGTATGTCAAGCTATCCTGGAGACCGGAAGTGGACGAAAATTGAGCCATAATGGTTGTACAGTAGCAATTTTGACCTACCCGACCATGGTTTTTTACTTCTGACTTGGTTCACAGGTCCTATGGAATGATCTACGGGGAATAATTATCAAGCAGAGGCATTGACAAACGTTTTGAGGTATTATACATGTAGATCAAGCCATCCTGAGGACCGGAAGTTGCCTATTACGGAGCTAAAATGGGATGCCAGAACCCTGACGGATATTTCGGGTAGTACCGCATATTGGTTTTTCGCATTTTTCTGGCTAACGGAGGGCTCCAGATATAAAAACTAGACATATATATTAAGCAGATACACCTGCGAACATATTTATTAAGGTATTTGGTTATTCGGGCCGCCATGGGGACCGGAAGGGGGTGAAAACATAGCTAAACCGTCTTATTTTAACCTACCGCCGGACATTGGTTTTACATTATTTACTCCAATCAAGGGGCGTATAGACAGTCTTACTGTATATATTTATAAAGCAGAGACATGTACAAACATTTTGAGGTATAATACATGTATGTCAACTAACCTGGAGGCCGGAAGTGGACGAAAATTGAGCCATAATGGTTGTACAGCCGGCAATTTTGACCTACCCGACCATGGTTTTATACTTTTCACTTGCTCCACAGGTCCTATGGAATGATCTACGGGGAATAGTTATCAAGCAGGGGCATTGACAAACGTTTTGAGGTATCATACATGTAGATCAAGCCACCCTGAGGACCGGAAGTTGCCTATTACGGAGCTAAAATGGGATGCCAGGACCCTGACGGATATTCCCGGGTAATACCGCATATTGGTTTTTTGTATTTTTCTGGCAAACGGAGGGCTCCAGAAATAAAAACTAGACATATATATTAAGCAGATACCCCTGCGCACATATTTATTAAGGTATTTGGTTATTCGGGCCGCCATGGGGACCGAAAGGGGGTGAAATCATAGGTAAACCGTCTTATTTTAACCTACTGCCGGACATTGGTTTTACATCATTTACTCCAATCAAGGGACGTATAGACAGTCTTACTGTATATATTTATAAAGCAGAGACATGTACAAACATTTTGAGGTATAATACATGTATGTCAAGCTATCCTGGAGACCGGAAGTGGACGAAAATTGAGCCATAATGGTTGTACAGCCGGCAATTTTGACCAACCCGACCATGGTTTTTTACTTCTGACTTGGTTCACAGGTCCTATGGAATGATCTACGGGGAATAGTTATCAAGCAGAGGCATTGACAAACGTTTTGAGGTATTATACATGTAGATCAAGCCATCCTGAGGACCGGAAGTTGCCTATTACGGAGCTAAAATGGGATGCCAGGACCCTGACGGATATTTCGGGTAGTACCGCATATTGGTTTTTCGCATTTTTCTGGCTAACGGAGGGCTCCAGAAATAAAAACTAGACATATATATTAAGCAGATACACCTGGGCACATATTTATTAAGGTTTTTGGTTATTCGGGCCGCCATGGGGACCGGAAGAGGATGAAAACATTAGTAAATCGTCTTATTTTAACCTACTGCCGGACATTGGTTTTACATTATTTACTCCAATCAAGGGGCGTATAGACAGTCTTACTGTATATATTTATAAAGCAGAGACATGTACAAACATTTTGAGGTATAATACATGTATGTCAAGCTATCCTGGAGACCGGAAGTGGACGAAAATTGAGCCATAATGGTTGTACAGCCGGCAATTTTGACCTACCCGACCATGGTTTTTTACTTCTGACTTGCTCCACAGGTCCTATGGAATGATCTACGGGGAATAGTTATCAAGCAGAGGCATTGATAAACGTTTTGAGGTATTATACATATAGATCAAGCCATCCTGAGGACCGGAAGTTGCCTATTACGGAGCTAAAATGGGATGCCAGAACCCTGACGGATATTTCGGGTAGTACCGCATATTGGTTTTTCGCATTTTTCTGGCTAACGGAGGGCTCCAGAAATAAAAACTAGACATATATATTAAGCAGATACACTTGAGGTATAATACATGTATGTCAAGCTATCCTGGAGACCGGAAGTGGACAACAAATTGAGCCATAATGGTTGTACAGCCGGCAATTTTGACCTACCCGACCATGGTTTTTTACTTCTGACTTGCTCCACAGGTCCTATGGAATGATCTACGGGGAATAGTTATCAAGCAGAGGCATTGACAAACGTTTTGAGGTATTATACATGTAGATCAAGCCATCCTGAGGACCGGAAGTTGCCTATTACGGAGCTAAAATGGGATGCCAGGACCCTGACGGATATTTCGGGTAGTACCGCATATTGGTTTTTCGCATTTTTCTGGCTAACGGAGGGCTCCAGAAATAAAAACTAGACATATGTATTAAGCAGATACACCTGCGCACATATTTATTAAGGTATTTGGTTATTCGGGCCGCCATGGGGGCCGGAAGGGGGTGAAAACATAGGTAAATCGTCTTATTTTAACCTACCGCCGGACATTGGTTTTACATTATTTACTCCAATCAAGGGGCGTATAGACAGTCTTACTGTATATATTTATAAAGCAGAGACATGTACAAACATTTTGAGGTATAATACATGTATGTCAAGCTATTCTGGAGACCGGAAGTGGACAACAAATTGAGCCATAATGGTTGTACAGCCGGCAATTTTGACCTTCCCGACCATGGTTTTTTACTTCTGACTTGCTCCACAGGTCCTATGGAATGATCTACGGGGAATAGTTATCAAGCAGAGGCATTGACAAACGTTTTGAGGTATTATACATGTAGATCAAGCCATCCTGAGGACCGGAAGTTGCCTATTACGGAGCTAAAATGGGATGCCAGGACCCTGACGGATATTTCGGGTAGTACCGCATATTGGTTTTTCGCATTTTTCTGGCTAACGGAGGGCTCCAGAAATAAAAACTAGACATATATATTAAGCAGATACACCTGCGCACATATTTATTAAGGTATTTGGTTATTCGGGCCGCCATGGGGACCGGAAGGGGGTGAAAACATAGCTAAACCGTCTTATTTTAACCTACCGCCGGACATTGGTTTTACATTATTTACTCCAATCAAGGGGCGTATAGACAGTCTTACTGTATATATATTTATAAAGCAGAGACATGTACAAACATTTTGAGGTATAATACATGTATGTCAACTATCCTGGAGGCCGGAAGTGGACGAAAATTGAGCCATAATGGTTGTACAGCCGGCAATTTTGACCTACCCGACCATGGTTTTATACTTTTCACTTGCTCCACAGGTCCTATGGAATGATCTACGGGGAATAGTTATCAAGCAGAGGCATTGACAAACGTTTTGAGGTATCATACATGTAGATCAAGCCACCCTTTGGACCGGAAGTTGCCTATTACGGAGCTAAAATGGGATGCCAGGACCCTGACGGATATTCCCGGGTAATACCGCATATTGGTTTTTTGTATTTTTCTGGCTAACGGAGGGCTCCAGAAATAAAAACTAGACATATATATTAAGCAGATACACCTGCGCACATATTTATTAAGGTATTTGGTTATTCGGGCCGCCATGGGGACCGGAAGGGGGTGAAAACATAGCTAAACCGTCTTATTTTAACCTACCGCCGGACATTGGTTTTACATTATTTACTCCAATCAAGGGGCGTATAGACAGTCTTACTGTATATATTTATAAAGCAGAGACATGTACAAACATTTTGAGGTATAATACATGTATGTCAACTATCCTGGAGGCCGGAAGTGGACGAAAATTGAGCCATAATGGTTGTACAGCCGGCAATTTTGACCTACCCGACCATGGTTTTATACTTTTCACTTGCTCCACAGGTCCTATGGAATGATCTACGGGGAATAGTTATCAAGCAGAGGCATTGACAAACGTTTTGAGGTATCATACATGTAGATCAAGCCACCCTGAGGACCGGAAGTTGCCTATTACGGAGCTAAAATGGGATGCCAGGACCCTGACGGATATTCCCGTGTAATACCGCATATTGGTTTTTTGTATTTTTCTGGCAAACGGAGGGCTCCAGAAATAAAAACTAGACATATATATTAAGCAGATACCCCTGCGCACATATTTATTAAGGTATTTGGTTATTCGGGCCGCCATGGGGACCGAAAGGGGGTGAAATCATAGCTAAACCGTCTTATTTTAACCTACCGCCGGACATTGGTTTTACATCATTTACTCCAATCAAGGGACGTATAGACAGTCTTACTGTATATATTTATAAAGCAGAGACATGTACAAACATTTTGAGGTATAATACATGTATGTCAAGCTATTCTGGAGACCGGAAGTGGACAAACAATTGAGCCATAATGGTTGTACAGCCGTCAATTTTGACCAACCCGACCATGGTTTTTTACTTCTGACTTGCTCCACAGGTCCTATGGAATGATCTACGGGGAATAGTTATCAAGCAGAGGCATTGACAAACGTTTTGAGGTATTATACATGTAGATCAAGCCATCCTGAGGACCGGAAGTTGCCTATTACGGAGTTAAAATGGGATGCCAGGACCCTGACGGATATTTCGGGTAGTACCGCATATTGGTTTTTCGCATTTTTCTGGCTAACGGAGGGCTCCAGAAATAAAAACTAGACATATGTATTAAGCAGATACACCTGCGCACATATTTATTAAGGTATTTGGTTATTCGGGCCGCCATGGGGACCGGAAGGGGGTGAAAACATAGGTAAATCGTCTTATTTGAACCTACGGGACATTGGTTTTACATTATTTACTCCAATCAAGGGGCGTATAGACAGTCTTACTGTATATATTTATAAAGCAGAGACATGTACAAACATTTTGAGGTATAATACATGTATGTCAAGCTATCCTGAAGACCGGAAGTGGACGATAATTGAGCCATAATGGTTGTACAGCCGGCAATTTTGACCTACCCGACCATGGTTTTTTACTTCTGACTTGCTCCACAGGTCCTATAGAATGATCTACGGGGAATAGTTATCAAGCAGAGGCATTGACAAACGTTTTGAGGTATCATACATGTAGATCAAGCTACCCCGAGGACCGGAAGTTGCCTATTACGGAGCTAAAATGGGATGCCAGGACCCTGACGGATATTCCCGGTAATACCGCATATTGGTTTTTCGCATTTTTCTGCGAAACTGAGGGCTCCAGAAATAAAATCTAGACATATATATTAAGCAGATACCCCTGGGCACATATTTATTAAGGTATTTGGTTATTCGGGCCGCCATGGGGACCGGAAGGGGGTGAAAACATAGCTAAACCGTCTTATTTTAACCTACTGCCGGACATTGGTTTTACATTATTTACTCCAATCAAGGGGCGTATAGACAGTCTTACTGTATATATTTATAAAGCAGAGACATGTACAAACATTTTGAGGTATAATACATGTATGTCAAGCTATCCTGGAGACCGGAAGTGGACGATAATTGAGCCATAATGGTTGTACAGCCGGCAATTTTGACCTACCCGACCATGGTTTTTTACTTCTGACTTGCTCCACAGGTCCTATGGAATGATCTACGGGGAATAGTTATCAAGCAGAGGCATTGACAAACGTTTTGAGGTATCATACATGTAGATCAAGCTACCCCGAGGACCGGAAGTTGCCTATTACGGAGCTAAAATGGGATGCCAGGACCCTGACGGATATTCCGGGTAATACCGCATATTGGTTTTTCGCATTTTTCTGCGAAACTGAGTGCTCCAGAAATAAAATCTAGACATATATATTAAGCAGATACCCCTGGGCACATATTTATTAAGGTATTTGGTTATTCGGGCCGCCATGGGGACCGGAAGCGGGTGAAAACATAGGTAAATCGTCTTATTTGAACCTACCGCACATTGGTTTTACATTATTTACTCCAATCAAGGGGCGTATAGACAGTCTTACTGTATATATTTATAAAGCAGAGACATGTACAAACATTTTGAGGTATAATACATGTATGTCAAGCTATGATGGAGACCGGAAGTGGACGATAATTGAGCCATAATGGTTGTACAGCCGGCAATTTTGACCTACCCGACCATGGTTTTTTACTTCTGACTTGCTCCACAGGTCCTATGGAATGATCTACGGGGAATAGTTATCAAGCAGAGGCATTGTCAAACGTTTTGAGGTATCATACATGTAGATCAAGCCACCCTGAGGACCGATAGTTGCCTATTACGGAGCTAAAATGGGATGCCAGGACCCTGACGGATATTCCCGGGTAATACCGCATATTGGTTTTTTGTATTTTTCTGGCAAACGGAGGGATCCAGAAATAAAAACTAGACATATATATTAAGCAGATACCCCTGCGCACATATTTATTAAGGTATTTGGTTATTCGGGCCGCCATGGGGACCAAAAGGGGGTGAAATCATAGGTAAACCGTCTTATTTTAACCTACCGCCGGACATTGGTTTTACCTCATTTACTCCAATCAAGGGACGTATAGACAGTCTTACTGTATATATTTATAAAGCAGAGACATGTACAAACATTTTGATGTATAATACATGTATGTCAAGCTATCCTGGAGACCGGAAGTGGACGAAAATTGAGCCATAATGGTTGTACAGCCGGCAATTTTGACCTACCCGACCATGGTTTTTTACTTCTGACTTGGTTCACAGGTCCTATGGAATGATCTACGGGGAATAATTATCAAGCAGAGGCATTGACAAACGTTTTGAGGTATTATACATGTAGATCAAGCCATCCTGAGGACCGGAAGTTGCCTATTACGGAGCTAAAATGGGATGCCAGAACCCTGACGGATATTTCGGGTAGTACCGCATATTGGTTTTTCGCATTTTTCTGGCTAACGGAGGGCTCCAGAAATAAAAACTAGACATATATATTAAGCAGATACACTTGAGGTATAATACATGTATGTCAAGCTATTCTGGAGACCGGAAGTGGACAACAAATTGAGCCATAATGGTTGTACAGCCGGCAATTTTGACCTACCCGACCATGGTTTTTTACTTCTGACTTGCTCCACAGGTCCTATGGAATGATCTACGGGGAATAGTTATCAAGCAGAGGCATTGAAAAACGTTTTGAGGTATTATACATGTAGATCAAGCCATCCTGAGGACCGGAAGTTGCCTATTACGGAGCTAAAATGGGATGCCAGGACCCTGACGGATATTTCGGGTAGTACCGCATATTGGTTTTTCGCATTTTTCTGGCTAACGGAGGGCTCCAGAAATAAAAACTAGACATATGTATTAAGCAGATACACCTGCGCACATATTTATTAAGGTATTTGGTTATTCGGGCCGCCATGGGGACCGGAAGGGGGTGAAAACATAGCTAAACCGTCTTATTTTAACCTACCGCCGGACATTGGTTTTACATTATTTACTCCAATCAAGGGGCGTATAGACAGTCTTACTGTATATATTTATAAAGCAGAGACATGTACAAACATTTTGAGGTATAATACATGTATGTCAACTATCCTGGAGGCCGGAAGTGGACGAAAATTGAGCCATAATGGTTGTACAGCCGGCAATTTTGACCTACCCGACCATGGTTTTATACTTTTCACTTGCTCCACAGGTCATATGGAATGATCTACAGGGAATAGTTATCAAGCAGAGGCATTGACAAACGTTTTGAGGTATCATACATGTAGATCAAGCCACCCTGAGGACCGGAAGTTGCCTATTACGGAGCTAAAATGGGATGCCAGGACCCTGACGGATATTCCGGGTAATACCGCATATTGGTTTTTCGTATTTTTCTGGGAAACTGAGGGCTCCAGAAATAAAATCTAGACATATATATTAAGCAGATACCCCTGGGCACATATTTATTAAGGTATTTGGTTATTCGGGTCGCCATGGAAACCGAAAGGGGGTGAAATCATAGGTAAACCGTCTTATTTTAACCTACCGCCGGACATTGGTTTTACATCATTTACTCCAATCAAGGGGCGTATAGACAGTCTTACTGTATATATTTATAAAGCAGAGACATGTACAAACATTTTGAGGTATAATACATGTATGTCAAGCTATCCTGGAGACCGGAAGTGGACGAAAATTGAGCCATAATGGTTGTACAGCCGGCAATTTTGACCTACCCGACCATGGTTTTTTACTTCTGACTTGCTCCACAGGTCCTATGGAATGATCTACAGGGAATAGTTATCAAGCAGAGGCATTGATAAACGTTTTGAGGTATTATACATATAGATCAAGCCATCCTGAGGACCGGAAGTTGCCTATTACGGAGCTAAAATGGGATGCCAGGACCCTGACGGATATTTCGGGTAGTACCGCATATTGGTTTTTCGCATTTTTCTGGCTAACGGAGGGCTCCAGAAATAAAAACTAGACATATATATTAAGCAGATACACTTGAGGTATAATACATGTATGTCAAGCTATCCTGGAGACCGGAAGTGGACAACAAATTGAGCCATAATGGTTGTACAGCCGGCAATTTTGACCTACCCGACCATGGTTTTTTACTTCTGACTTGCTCCACAGGTCCTATGGAATGATCTACGGGGAATAGTTATCAAGCAGAGGCATTGACAAACGTTTTGAGGTATTATACATGTAGATCAAGCCATCCTGAGGACCGGAAGTTGTCTATTACGGAGCTAAAATGGGATGCCAGGACCCTGACGGATATTTCGGGTAGTACCGCATATTGGTTTTTCGCATTTTTCTGGCTAACGGAGGGCTCCAGAAATAAAAACTAGACATATGTATTAAGCAGATACACCTGCGCACATATTTATTAAGGTATTTGGTTATTCGGGCCGCCATGGGGACCGGAAGGGGGTGAAAACATAGGTAAATCGTCTTATTTTAACCTACTGCCGGACATTGGTTTTACATTATTTACTCCAATCAAGGGTCGTATAGACAGTCTTACTGTATATATTTATAAAGCAGAGACATGTACAAACATTTTGAGGTATAATACATGTATGTCAAGCTATTCTGGAGACCGGAAGTGGACAACAAATTGAGCCATAATGGTTGTACAGCCAGCAATTTTGACCTATCCGACCATGGTTTTTTACTTCTGACTTGCTCCACAGGTCCTATGGAATGATCTACGGGGATTAGTTATCAAGCAGAGGCATTGACAAACGTTTTGAGGTATTATACATGTAGATCAAGCCATCCTGAGGACCGGAAGTTGCCTATTACGGAGCTAAAATGGGATGCCAGGACCCTGACGGATATTTCGGCTAGTACCGCATATTGGTTTTTCGCATTTTTCTGGCTAACGGAGGGCTCCAGAAATAAAAACTAGACATATGTATTAAGCAGATACACCTGCGCACATATTTATTAAGGTATTTGGTTATTCGGGCCGCCATGGGGACCGGAAGGGGGTGAAAACATAGATAAATCGTCTTATTTTAACCTACCGCCGGACATTGGTTTTACATTATTTACTCCAATCAAGGGGCATATAGACAGTCTTACTGTATATATTTATAAAGCAGAGACATGTACAAACATTTTGAGGTATAATACATGTATGTCAAGCTATCCTGGAGACCGGAAGTGGACAAAAAATTGAGCCATAATGGTTGTACAGCCGGCAATTTTGACCTACCCGACCATGGTTTTTTACTTCTGACTTGCTCCACAGGTCCTATGGAATGATCTACGGGGAATAGTTATCAAGCAGAGGCATTGTCAAACGTTTTGAGGTATTATACATGTAGATCAAGCCATCCTGAGGACCGGAAGTTGCCTATTACGGAGCTAAAATGGGATGCCAGGACCCTGACGGATATTTCGGGTAGTACCGCATATTGGTTTTTCGCATTTTTCTGGCTAACGGAGGGCTCCAGAAATAAAAACTAGACATATATATTAAGCAGATACACCTGCGCACATATTTATTAAGGTATTTGGTTATTCGGGCCGCCATGGAGACCGGAAGGGGGTGAAAACATAGATAAATCGTCTTATTTTAACCTACCGCCGGACATTGGTTTTACATTATTTACTCCAATCAAGGGGCGTATAGACAGTCTTACTGTATATATTTATAAAGCAGAGACATGTACAAACATTTTGAGGTATAATACATGTATGTCAAGCTATTCTGGAGACCGGAAGTGGACAAAAAATTGAGCCATAATGGTTGTACAGCCGGCAATTTTGACCTACCCGACCATGGTTTTTTACTTCTGACTTGCTCCACAGGTCCTATGGAATGATCTACGGGGAATAGTTATCAAGCAGAGGCATTGATAAACGTTTTGAGGTATTATACATATAGATCAAGCCATCCTGAGGACCGGAAGTTGCCTATTACGGAGCTAAAATGGGATGCCAGGACACTGACGGATATTTCGGGTAGTACCGCATATTGGTTTTTCGCATTTTTCTGGCTAACGGAGGGCTCCAGAAATAAAAACTAGACATATATATTAAGCAGATACACTTGAGGTATAATACATGTATGTCAAGCTATCCTGGAGACCGGAAGTGGACAACAAATTGAGCCATAATGGTTGTACAGCCGGCAATTTTGACCTACCCGACCATGGTTTTTTACTTCTGACTTGCTCCACAGGTCCTATGGAATGATCTACGGGGAATAGTTATCAAGCAGAGGCATTGACAAACGTTTTGAGGTATTATACATGTAGATCAAGCCATCCTGAGGACCGGAAGTTGCCTATTACGGAGCTAAAATGGGATGCCAGGACCCTGACGGATATTTCGGGTAGTACCGCATATTGGTTTTTCGCATTTTTCTGGCTAACGGAGGGCTCCAGAAATAAAAACTAGACATATGTATTAAGCAGATACACCTGCGCACATATTTATTAAGGTATTTGGTTATTCGGGCCGTCATGGG
Source organism: Bathymodiolus brooksi (assembly GCA_963680875.1). NCBI lineage: Eukaryota > Metazoa > Mollusca > Bivalvia > Mytilida > Modiolidae > Bathymodiolus > Bathymodiolus brooksi. Next base: position 48,155,642 of record OY804581.1, read on the forward strand.
GACCGGAAGGGGGTGAAAACATAGGTAAATCGTCTTATTTTAACCTAACGCCGGACATTGGTTTTACATTATTTACTCCAATCAAGGGGCGTATAGACAGTCTTACTGTATATATTTATAAAGCAGAGACATGTACAAACATTTTGAGGTATAATACATGTATGTCAAGCTATTCTGGAGACCGGAAGTGGACAACAAATTGAGCCATAATGGTTGTACAGCCGGCAATTTTGACCTATCCGACCATGGTTTTTTACTTCTGACTTGCTCCACAGGTCCTATGGAATGATCTATGGGGAATAGTTATCAAGCAGAGGCATTGACAAACGTTTTGAGGTATTATACATGTAGATCAAGCCATCCTGAGGACCGGAAGTTGCCTATTACGGAGCTAAAATGGGATGCCAGGACCCTGACGGATATTTCGGGTAGTACCGCATATTGGTTTTTCGCATTTTTCTGGCTAACGGAGGGCTCCAGAAATAAAAACTAGACATATATATTAAGCAGATACACTTGAGGTATAATACATGTATGTCAAGCTATCCTGGAGACCGGAAGTGGACAACAAATTGAGCCATAATGGTTGTACAGCCGGCAATTTTGACCTACCCGACCATGGTTTTTTACTTCTGACTTGCTCCACAGGTCCTATGGAATGATCTACGGGGAATAGTTATCAAGCAGAGGCATTGACAAACGTTTTGAGGTATTATACATGTAGATCAAGCCATCCTGAGGACCGGAAGTTGCCTATTACGGAGCTAAAATGGGATGCCAGGACCCTGACGGATATTTCGGGTAGTACCGCATATTGGTTTTTCGCATTTTTCTGGCTAACGGAGGGCTCCAGAAATAAAAACTAGACATATGTATTAAGCAGATACACCTGCGCACATATTTATTAAGGTATTTGGTTATTCGGGCCGTCATGGGGACCGGAAGGGGGTGAAAACATAGGTAAATCGTCTTATTTTAACCTAACGCCGGACATTGGTTTTACATTATTTACTCCAATCAAGGGGCGTATAGACAGTCTTACTGTATATATTTATAAAGCAGAGACATGTACAAACATTTTGAGGTATAATACATGTATGTCAAGCTATTCTGGAGACCGGAAGTGGACAACAAATTGAGCCATAATGGTTGTACAGCCGGCAATTTTGACCTATCCGACCATGGTTTTTTACTTCTGACTTGCTCCACAGGTCCTATGGAATGATCTATGGGGAATAGTTATCAAGCAGAGGCATTGCCAAACGTTTTGAGGTATTATACATGTAGATCAAGCCATCCTGAGGACCGGAAGTTGCCTATTACGGAGCTAAAATGGGATGCCAGGACCCTGACGGATATTTCGGGTAGTACCGCATATTGGTTTTTCGCATTTTTCTGGCTAACGGAGGGCTCCAGAAATAAAAACTAGACATATATATTAAGCAGATACACTTGAGGTATAATACATGTATGTCAAGCTATCCTGGAGACCGGAAGTGGACAACAAATTGAGCCATAATGGTTGTACAGCCGGCAATTTTGACCTACCCGACCATGGTTTTTTACTTCTGACTTGCTCCACAGGTCCTATGGAATGATCTACGGGGAATAGTTATCAAGCAGAGGCATTGACAAACGTTTTGAGGTATTATACATGTAGATCAAGCCATCCTGAGGACCGGAAGTTGCCTATTACGGAGCTAAAATGGGATGCCAGGACCCTGACGGATATTTCGGGTAGTACCGCATATTGGTTTTTCGCATTTTTCTGGCTAACGGAGGGCTCCAGAAATAAAAACTAGACATATATATTAAGCAGATACACCTGCGCACATATTTATTAAGGTATTTGGTTATTCGGGCCGCCATGGAGACCGGAAGGGGGTGAAAACATAGGTAAATCGTCTTATTTTAACCTACCGGCGGACATTGGTTTTACATTATTTACTCCAATCAAGGGGCGTATAGACAGTCTTACTGTATATATTAATAAAGCAGAGACATGTACAAACATTTTGAGGTATAATACATGTATGTCAAGCTATTCTGGAGACCGGAAGTGGACAAAAAATTGAGCCATAATGGTTGTACAGCCGGCAATTTTGACCTACCCGACCATGGTTTTTTACTTCTGACTTGCTCCACAGGTCCTATGGAATGATCTACGGGGAATAGTTATCAAGCAGAGGCATTGATAAACGTTTTGAGGTATTATACATATAGATCAAGCCATTCTGAGGACCGGAAGTTGCCTATTACGGAGCTAAAATGGGATGCCAGGACCCTGACGGATATTTCGGGTAGTACCGCATATTGGTTTTTCGCATTTTTCTGGCTAACGGAGGGCTCCAGAAATAAAAACTAGACATATATATTAAGCAGATACACTTGAGGTATAATACATGTATGTCAAGCTATCCTGGAGACCGGAAGTGGACAAAAAATTGAGCCATAATGGTTGTACAGCCGGCAATTTTGACCTACCCGACCATGGTTTTTTACTTCTGACTTGCTCCACAGGTCCTATGGAATGATCTACGGGGAATAGTTATCAAGCAGAGGCATTGTCAAACGTTTTGAGGTATTATACATGTAGATCAAGCCATCCTGAGGACCGGAAGTTGCCTATTACGGAGCTAAAATGGGATGCCAGGACCCTGACGGATATTTCGGGTAGTACCGCATATTGGTTTTTCGCATTTTTCTGGCTAACGGAGGGCTCCAGAAATAAAAACTAGACATATATATTAAGCAGATACACCTGCGCACATATTTATTAAGGTATTTGGTTATTCGGGCCGCCATGGAGACCGGAAGGGGGTGAAAACATAGATAAATCGTCTTATTTTAACCTACCGCCGGACATTGGTTTTACATTATTTACTCCAATCAAGGGGCGTATAGACAGTCTTACTGTATATATTTATAAAGCAGAGACATGTACAAACATTTTGAGGTATAATACATGTATGTCAAGCTATTCTGGAGACCGGAAGTGGACAAAAAATTGAGCCATAATGGTTGTACAGCCGGCAATTTTGACCTACCCGACCATGGTTTTTTACTTCTGACTTGCTCCACAGGTCCTATGGAATGATCTACGGGGAATAGTTATCAAGCAGAGGCATTGATAAACGTTTTGAGGTATTATACATATAGATCAAGCCATTCTGAGGACCGGAAGTTGCCTATTACGGAGCTAAAATGGGATGCCAGGACCCTGACGGATATTTCGGGTAGTACCGCATATTGGTTTTTCGCATTTTTCTGGCTAACGGAGGGCTCCAGAAATAAAAACTAGACATATATATTAAGCAGATACACTTGAGGTATAATACATGTATGTCAAGCTATCCTGGAGACCGGAAGTGGACAACAAATTGAGCCATAATGGTTGTACAGCCGGCAATTTTGACCTACCCGACCATGGTTTTTTACTTCTGACTTGCTCCACAGGTCCTATGGAATGATCTACGGGGAATAGTTATCAAGCAGAGGCATTGACAAACGTTTTGAGGTATTATACATGTAGATCAAGCCATCCTGAGGACCGGAAGTTGCCTATTACGGAGCTAAAATGGGATGCCAGGACCCTGACGGATATTTCGGGTAGTACCGCATATTGGTTTTTCGCATTTTTCTGGCTAACGGAGGGCTCCAGAAATAAAAACTAGACATATGTATTAAGCAGATACACCTGCGCACATATTTATTAAGGTATTTGGTTATTCGGGCCGTCATGGGGACCGGAAGGGGGTGAAAACATAGGTAAATCGTCTTATTTTAACCTAACGCCGGACATTGGTTTTACATTATTTACTCCAATCAAGGGGCGTATAGACAGTCTTACTGTATATATTTATAAAGCAGAGACATGTACAAACATTTTGAGGTATAATACATGTATGTCAAGCTATTCTGGAGACCGGAAGTGGACAACAAATTGAGCCATAATGGTTGTACAGCCGGCAATTTTGACCTATCCGACCATGGTTTTTTACTTCTGACTTGCTCCACAGGTCCTATGGAATGATCTATGGGGAATAGTTATCAAGCAGAGGCATTGACAAACGTTTTGAGGTATTATACATGTAGATCAAGCCATCCTGAGGACCGGAAGTTGCCTATTACGGAGCTAAAATGGGATGCCAGGACCCTGACGGATATTTCGGGTAGTACCGCATATTGGTTTTTCGCATTTTTCTGGCTAACGGAGGGCTCCAGAAATAAAAACTAGACATATATATTAAGCAGATACACTTGAGGTATAATACATGTATGTCAAGCTATCCTGGAGACCGGAAGTGGACAACAAATTGAGCCATAATGGTTGTACAGCCGGCAATTTTGACCTACCCGACCATGGTTTTTTACTTCTGACTTGCTCCACAGGTCCTATGGAATGATCTACGGGGAATAGTTATCAAGCAGAGGCATTGACAAACGTTTTGAGGTATTATACATGTAGATCAAGCCATCCTGAGGACCGGAAGTTGCCTATTACGGAGCTAAAATGGGATGCCAGGACCCTGACGGATATTTCGGGTAGTACCGCATATTGGTTTTTCGCATTTTTCTGGCTAACGGAGGGCTCCAGAAATAAAAACTAGACATATGTATTAAGCAGATACACCTGCGCACATATTTATTAAGGTATTTGGTTATTCGGGCCGTCATGGGGACCGGAAGGGGGTGAAAACATAGGTAAATCGTCTTATTTTAACCTAACGCCGGACATTGGTTTTACATTATTTACTCCAATCAAGGGGCGTATAGACAGTCTTACTGTATATATTTATAAAGCAGAGACATGTACAAACATTTTGAGGTATAATACATGTATGTCAAGCTATTCTGGAATAGTTATCAAGCAGAGGCATTGACAAACGTTTTGAGGTATTATACATGTAGATCAAGCCATCCTGAGGACCGGAAGTTGCCTATTACGGAGTTAAAATGGGATGCCAGGACCCTGACGGATATTTCGGGTAGTACCGCATATTGGTTTTTCGCATTTTTCTGGCTAACGGAGGGCTCCAGAAATAAAAACTAGACATATGTATTAAGCAGATACACCTGCGCACATATTTATTAAGGTATTTGGTTATTCGGGCCGCCATGGGGACCGGAAGGGGGTGAAAACATAGGTAAATCGTCTTATTTTAACCTACTGCCGGACATTGGTTTTACATTATTTACTCCAATCAAGGGGCGTATAGACAGTCTTACTGTATATATTTATAAAGCAGAGACATGTACAAACATTTTGAGGTATAATACATGTATGTCAAGCTATCCTGGAGACCGGAAGTGGACAACAAATTGAGCCATAATGGTTGTACAGCCGGCAATTTTGACCTACCCGACCATGGTTTTTTACTTCTGACTTGCTCCACAGGTCCTATGGAATGATCTACGGGGAATAGTTATCAAGCAGAGGCATTGACAAACGTTTTGAGGTATTATACATGTAGATCAAGCCATCCTGAGGACCGGAAGTTGCCTATTACGGAGCTAAAATGGGATGCCAGGACCCTGACGGATATTTCGGGTAGTACCGCATATTGGTTTTTCGCATTTTTCTGGCTAACGGAGGGCTCCAGAAATAAAAACTAGACATATGTATTAAGCAGATACACCTGCGCACATATTTATTAAGGTATTTGGTTATTCGGGCCGTCATGGGGACCGGAAGGGGGTGAAAACATAGGTAAATCGTCTTATTTTAACCTAACGCCGGACATTGGTTTTACATTATTTACTCCAATCAAGGGGCGTATAGACAGTCTTACTGTATATATTTATAAAGCAGAGACATGTACAAACATTTTGAGGTATAATACATGTATGTCAAGCTATTCTGGAGACCGGAAGTGGACAACAAATTGAGCCATAATGGTTGTACAGCCGGCAATTTTGACCTATCCGACCATGGTTTTTTACTTCTGACTTGCTCCACAGGTCCTATGGAATGATCTATGGGGAATAGTTATCAAGCAGAGGCATTGACAAACGTTTTGAGGTATTATACATGTAGATCAAGCCATCCTGAGGACCGGAAGTTGCCTATTACGGAGCTAAAATGGGATGCCAGGACCCTGACGGATATTTCGGGTAGTACCGCATATTGGTTTTTCGCATTTTTCTGGCTAACGGAGGGCTCCAGAAATAAAAACTAGACATATATATTAAGCAGATACACTTGAGGTATAATACATGTATGTCAAGCTATCCTGGAGACCGGAAGTGGACAACAAATTGAGCCATAATGGTTGTACAGCCGGCAATTTTGACCTACCCGACCATGGTTTTTTACTTCTGACTTGCTCCACAGGTCCTATGGAATGATCTACGGGGAATAGTTATCAAGCAGAGGCATTGACAAACGTTTTGAGGTATTATACATGTAGATCAAGCCATCCTGAGGACCGGAAGTTGCCTATTACGGAGCTAAAATGGGATGCCAGGACCCTGACGGATATTTCGGGTAGTACCGCATATTGGTTTTTCGCATTTTTCTGGCTAACGGAGGGCTCCAGAAATAAAAACTAGACATATGTATTAAGCAGATACACCTGCGCACATATTTATTAAGGTATTTGGTTATTCGGGCCGTCATGGGGACCGGAAGGGGGTGAAAACATAGGTAAATCGTCTTATTTTAACCTAACGCCGGACATTGGTTTTACATTATTTACTCCAATCAAGGGGCGTATAGACAGTCTTACTGTATATATTTATAAAGCAGAGACATGTACAAACATTTTGAGGTATAATACATGTATGTCAAGCTATTCTGGAATAGTTATCAAGCAGAGGCATTGACAAACGTTTTGAGGTATTATACATGTAGATCAAGCCATCCTGAGGACCGGAAGTTGCCTATTACGGAGTTAAAATGGGATGCCAGGACCCTGACGGATATTTCGGGTAGTACCGCATATTGGTTTTTCGCATTTTTCTGGCTAACGGAGGGCTCCAGAAATAAAAACTAGACATATGTATTAAGCAGATACACCTGCGCACATATTTATTAAGGTATTTGGTTATTCGGGCCGCCATGGGGACCGGAAGGGGGTGAAAACATAGGTAAATCGTCTTATTTTAACCTACTGCCGGACATTGGTTTTACATTATTTACTCCAATCAAGGGGCGTATAGACAGTCTTACTGTATATATTTATAAAGCAGAGACATGTACAAACATTTTGAGGTATAATACATGTATGTCAAGCTATTCTGGAGACCGGAAGTGGACAAAAAATTGAGCCATAATGGTTGTACAGCCGGCAATTTTGACCTACCCGACCATGGTTTTTACTTCTGACTTGCTCCACAGGTCCTATGGAATGATCTACGGGGAATAGTTATCAAGCAGAGGCATTGATAAACGTTTTGAGGTATTATACATATAGATCAAGCCATCCTGAGGACCGGAAGTTGCCTATTACGGAGCTAAAATGGGATGCCAGGACCCTGACGGATATTTCGGGTAGTACCGCATATTGGTTTTTCGCATTTTTCTGGCTAACGGAGGGCTCCAGAAATAAAAACTAGACATATATATTAAGCAGATACACTTGAGGTATAATACATGTATGTCAAGCTATCCTGGAGACCGGAAGTGGACAAAAAATTGAGCCATAATGGTTGTACAGCCGGCAATTTTGACCTACCCGACCATGGTTTTTTACTTCTGACTTGCTCCACAGGTCCTATGGAATGATCTACGGGGAATAGTTATCAAGCAGAGGCATTGTCAAACGTTTTGAGGTATTATACATGTAGATCAAGCCATCCTGAGGACCGGAAGTTGCCTATTACGGAGCTAAAATGGGATGCCAGGACCCTGACGGATATTTCGGGTAGTACCGCATATTGGTTTTTCGCATTTTTCTGGCTAACGGAGGGCTCCAGAAATAAAAACTAGACATATATATTAAGCAGATACACCTGCGCACATATTTATTAAGGTATTTGGTTATTCGGGCCGCCATGGAGACCGGAAGGGGGTGAAAACATAGATAAATCGTCTTATTTTAACCTACCGCCGGACATTGGTTTTACATTATTTACTCCAATCAAGGGGCGTATAGACAGTCTTACTGTATATATTTATAAAGCAGAGACATGTACAAACATTTTGAGGTATAATACATGTATGTCAAGCTATTCTGGAGACCGGAAGTGGACAAAAAATTGAGCCATAATGGTTGTACAGCCGGCAATTTTGACCTACCCGACCATGGTTTTTTACTTCTGACTTGCTCCACAGGTCCTATGGAATGATCTACGGGGAATAGTTATCAAGCAGAGGCATTGATAAACGTTTTGAGGTATTATACATATAGATCAAGCCATCCTGAGGACCGGAAGTTGCCTATTACGGAGCTAAAATGGGATGCCAGGACCCTGACGGATATTTCGGGTAGTACCGCATATTGGTTTTTCGCATTTTTCTGGCTAACGGAGGGCTCCAGAAATAAAAACTAGACATATATATTAAGCAGATACACTTGAGGTATAATACATGTATGTCAAGCTATCCTGGAGACCGGAAGTGGACAACAAATTGAGCCATAATGGTTGTACAGCCGGCAATTTTGACCTACCCGACCATGGTTTTTTACTTCTGACTTGCTCCACAGGTCCTATGGAATGATCTACGGGGAATAGTTATCAAGCAGAGGCATTGACAAACGTTTTGAGGTATTATACATGTAGATCAAGCCATCCTGAGGACCGGAAGTTGCCTATTACGGAGCTAAAATGGGATGCCAGCACCCTGACGGATATTTCGGGTAGTACCGCATATTGGTTTTTCGCATTTTTCTGGCTAACGGAGGGCTCCAGAAATAAAAACTAGACATATGTATTAAGCAGATACACCTGCGCACATATTTATTAAGGTATTTGGTTATTCGGGCCGTCATGGGGACCGGAAGGGGGTGAAAACATAGGTAAATCGTCTTATTTTAACCTAACGCCGGACATTGGTTTTACATTATTTACTCCAATCAAGGGGCGTATAGACAGTCTTACTGTATATATTTATAAAGCAGAGACATGTACAAACATTTTGAGGTATAATACATGTATGTCAAGCTATTCTGGAGACCGGAAGTGGACAACAAATTGAGCCATAATGGTTGTACAGCCGGCAATTTTGACCTATCCGACCATGGTTTTTTACTTCTGACTTGCTCCACAGGTCCTATGGAATGATCTATGGGGAATAGTTATCAAGCAGAGGCATTGACAAACGTTTTGAGGTATTATACATGTAGATCAAGCCATCCTGAGGACCGGAAGTTGCCTATTACGGAGCTAAAATGGGATGCCAGGACCCTGACGGATATTTCGGGTAGTACCGCATATTGGTTTTTCGCATTTTTCTGGCTAACGGAGGGCTCCAGAAATAAAAACTAGACATATATATTAAGCAGATACACTTGAGGTATAATACATGTATGTCAAGCTATCCTGGAGACCGGAAGTGGACAACAAATTGAGCCATAATGGTTGTACAGCCGGCAATTTTGACCTACCCGACCATGGTTTTTTACTTCTGACTTGCTCCACAGGTCCTATGGAATGATCTACGGGGAATAGTTATCAAGCAGAGGCATTGACAAACGTTTTGAGGTATTATACATGTAGATCAAGCCATCCTGAGGACCGGAAGTTGCCTATTACGGAGCTAAAATGGGATGCCAGGACCCTGACGGATATTTCGGGTAGTACCGCATATTGGTTTTTCGCATTTTTCTGGCTAACGGAGGGCTCCAGAAATAAAAACTAGACATATGTATTAAGCAGATACACCTGCGCACATATTTATTAAGGTATTTGGTTATTCGGGCCGTCATGGGGACCGGAAGGGGGTGAAAACATAGGTAAATCGTCTTATTTTAACCTAACGCCGGACATTGGTTTTACATTATTTACTCCAATCAAGGGGCGTATAGACAGTCTTACTGTATATATTTATAAAGCAGAGACATGTACAAACATTTTGAGGTATAATACATGTATGTCAAGCTATTCTGGAATAGTTATCAAGCAGAGGCATTGACAAACGTTTTGAGGTATTATACATGTAGATCAAGCCATCCTGAGGACCGGAAGTTGCCTATTACGGAGTTAAAATGGGATGCCAGGACCCTGACGGATATTTCGGGTAGTACCGCATATTGGTTTTTCGCATTTTTCTGGCTAACGGAGGGCTCCAGAAATAAAAACTAGACATATGTATTAAGCAGATACACCTGCGCACATATTTATTAAGGTATTTGGTTATTCGGGCCGCCATGGGGACCGGAAGGGGGTGAAAACATAGGTAAATCGTCTTATTTTAACCTACTGCCGGACATTGGTTTTACATTATTTACTCCAATCAAGGGGCGTATAGACAGTCTTACTGTATATATTTATAAAGCAGAGACATGTACAAACATTTTGAGGTATAATACATGTATGTCAAGCTATTCTGGAGACCGGAAGTGGACAAAAAATTGAGCCATAATGGTTGTACAGCCGGCAATTTTGACCTACCCGACCATGGTTTTTTACTTCTGACTTGCTCCACAGGTCCTATGGAATGATCTACGGGGAATAGTTATCAAGCAGAGGCATTGACAAACGTTTTGAGGTATTATACATGTAGATCAAGCCATCCTGAGGACCGGAAGTTGCCTATTACGGAGCTAAAATGGGATGCCAGCACCCTGACGGATATTTCGGGTAGTACCGCATATTGGTTTTTCGCATTTTTCTGGCTAACGGAGGGCTCCAGAAATAAAAACTAGACATATGTATTAAGCAGATACACCTGCGCACATATTTATTAAGGTATTTGGTTATTCGGGCCGCCATGGAGACCGGAAGGGGGTGAAAACATAGGTAAATCGTCTTATTTTAACCTACCGCCGGACATTGGTTTTACATTATTTACTCCAATCAAGGGGCGTATAGACAGTCTTACTGTATATATTTATAAAGCAGAGACATGTACAAACATTTTGAGGTATAATACATGTATGTCAAGCTATTCTGGAGACCGGAAGTGGACAAAAAATTGAGCCATAATGGTTGTACAGCCGGCAATTTTGACCTACCCGACCATGGTTTTTACTTCTGACTTGCTCCACAGGTCCTATGGAATGATCTACGGGGAATAGTTATCACGCAGAGGCATTGATAAACGTTTTGAGGTATTATACATATAGATCAAGCCATCCTGAGGACCGGAAGTTGCCTATTACGGAGCTAAAATGGGATGCCAGGACCCTGACGGATATTTCGGGTAGTACCGCATATTGGTTTTTCGCATTTTTCTGGCTAACGGAGGGCTCCAGAAATAAAAACTAGACATATGTATTAAGCAGATACACCTGCGCACATATTTATTAAGGTATTTGGTTATTCGGGCCGCCATGGGGACCGGAAGGGGGTGAAAACATAGGTAAATCGTCTTATTTTAACCTAACGCCGGACATTGGTTTTACATTATTTACTCCAATCAAGGGGCGTATAGACAGTCTTACTGTATATATTTATAAAGCAGAGACATGTACAAACATTTTGAGGTATAATACATGTATGTCAAGCTATCCTGGAGACCGGAAGTGGACAAACAATTGAGCCATAATGGTTGTACAGCCGGCAATTTTGACCTACCCGACCATGGTTTTTTACTTCTGACTTGCTCCACAGGTCCTATGGAATGATCTACGGGGAATAGTTATCAAGCAGAGGCATTGACAAACGTTTTGAGGTATTATACATGTAGATCAAGCCATCCTGAGGACCGGAAGTTGCCTATTACGGAGCTAAAATGGGATGCCAGGACCCTGACGGATATTTCGGGTAGTACCGCATATTGGTTTTTCGCATTTTTCTGGCTAACGGAGGGCTCCAGAAATAAAAACTAGACATATGTATTAAGCAGATACACCTGCGCACATATTTATTAAGGTATTTGGTTATTCGGGCCGCCATGGAGACCGGAAGGGGGTGAAAACATAGGTAAATCGTCTTATTTTAACCTACCGCCGGACATTGGTTTTACATTATTTACTCCAATCAAGGGGCGTATAGACAGTCTTACTGTATATATTTATAAAGCAGAGACATGTACAAACATTTTGAGGTATAATACATGTATGTCAAGCTATTCTGGAGACCGGAAGTGGACAAAAAATTGAGCCATAATGGTTGTACAGCCGGCAATTTTGACCTACCCGACCATGGTTTTTACTTCTGACTTGCTCCACAGGTCCTATGGAATGATCTACGGGGAATAGTTATCAAGCAGAGGCATTGACAAACGTTTTGAGGTATTATACATGTAGATCAAGCCATCCTGAGGACCGGAAGTTGCCTATTACGGAGTTAAAATGGGATGCCAGGACCCTGACGGATATTTCGGGTAGTACCGCATATTGGTTTTTCGCATTTTTCTGGCTAACGGAGGGCTCCAGAAATAAAAACTAGACATATATATTAAGCAGATACACCTGCGCACATATTTATTAAGGTATTTGGTTATTCGGGCCGCCATGGAGACCGGAAGGGGGTGAAAACATAGATAAATCGTCTTATTTTAACCTACCGCCGGACATTGGTTTTACATTATTTACTCCAATCAAGGGGCGTATAGACAGTCTTACTGTATATATTTATAAAGCAGAGACATGTACAAACATTTTGAGGTATAATACATGTATGTCAAGCTATTCTGGAGACCGGAAGTGGACAAAAAATTGAGCCATAATGGTTGTACAGCCGGCAATTTTGACCTACCCGACCATGGTTTTTTACTTCTGACTTGCTCCACAGGTCCTATGGAATGATCTACGGGGAATAGTTATCAAGCAGAGGCATTGATAAACGTTTTGAGGTATTATACATATAGATCAAGCCATCCTGAGGACCGGAAGTTGCCTATTACGGAGCTAAAATGGGATGCCAGGACCCTGACGGATATTTCGGGTAGTACCGCATATTGGTTTTTCGCATTTTTCTGGCTAACGGAGGGCTCCAGAAATAAAAACTAGACATATATATTAAGCAGATACACTTGAGGTATAATACATGTATGTCAAGCTATCCTGGAGACCGGAAGTGGACAACAAATTGAGCCATAATGGTTGTACAGCCGGCAATTTTGACCTACCCGACCATGGTTTTTTACTTCTGACTTGCTCCACAGGTCCTATGGAATGATCTACGGGGAATAGTTATCAAGCAGAGGCATTGACAAACGTTTTGAGGTATTATACATGTAGATCAAGCCATCCTGAGGACCGGAAGTTGCCTATTACGGAGCTAAAATGGGATGCCAGGACCCTGACGGATATTTCGGGTAGTACCGCATATTGGTTTTTCGCATTTTTCTGGCTAACGGAGGGCTCCAGAAATAAAAACTAGACATATGTATTAAGCAGATACACCTGCGCACATATTTATTAAGGTATTTGGTTATTCGGGCCGTCATGGGGACCGGAAGGGGGTGAAAACATAGGTAAATCGTCTTATTTTAACCTAACGCCGGACATTGGTTTTACATTATTTACTCCAATCAAGGGGCGTATAGACAGTCTTACTGTATATATTTATAAAGCAGAGACATGTACAAACATTTTGAGGTATAATACATGTATGTCAAGCTATTCTGGAGACCGGAAGTGGACAACAAATTGAGCCATAATGGTTGTACAGCCGGCAATTTTGACCTATCCGACCATGGTTTTTTACTTCTGACTTGCTCCACAGGTCCTATGGAATGATCTATGGGGAATAGTTATCAAGCAGAGGCATTGACAAACGTTTTGAGGTATTATACATGTAGATCAAGCCATCCTGAGGACCGGAAGTTGCCTATTACGGAGCTAAAATGGGATGCCAGGACCCTGACGGATATTTCGGGTAGTACCGCATATTGGTTTTTCGCATTTTTCTGGCTAACGGAGGGCTCCAGAAATAAAAACTAGACATATATATTAAGCAGATACACTTGAGGTATAATACATGTATGTCAAGCTATCCTGGAGACCGGAAGTGGACAACAAATTGAGCCATAATGGTTGTACAGCCGGCAATTTTGACCTACCCGACCATGGTTTTTTACTTCTGACTTGCTCCACAGGTCCTATGGAATGATCTACGGGGAATAGTTATCAAGCAGAGGCATTGACAAACGTTTTGAGGTATTATACATGTAGATCAAGCCATCCTGAGGACCGGAAGTTGCCTATTACGGAGCTAAAATGGGATGCCAGGACCCTGACGGATATTTCGGGTAGTACCGCATATTGGTTTTTCGCATTTTTCTGGCTAACGGAGGGCTCCAGAAATAAAAACTAGACATATGTATTAAGCAGATACACCTGCGCACATATTTATTAAGGTATTTGGTTATTCGGGCCGTCATGGGGACCGGAAGGGGGTGAAAACATAGGTAAATCGTCTTATTTTAACCTAACGCCGGACATTGGTTTTACATTATTTACTCCAATCAAGGGGCGTATAGACAGTCTTACTGTATATATTTATAAAGCAGAGACATGTACAAACATTTTGAGGTATAATACATGTATGTCAAGCTATTCTGGAATAGTTATCAAGCAGAGGCATTGACAAACGTTTTGAGGTATTATACATGTAGATCAAGCCATCCTGAGGACCGGAAGTTGCCTATTACGGAGTTAAAATGGGATGCCAGGACCCTGACGGATATTTCGGGTAGTACCGCATATTGGTTTTTCGCATTTTTCTGGCTAACGGAGGGCTCCAGAAATAAAAACTAGACATATGTATTAAGCAGATACACCTGCGCACATATTTATTAAGGTATTTGGTTATTCGGGCCGCCATGGGGACCGGAAGGGGGTGAAAACATAGGTAAATCGTCTTATTTTAACCTACTGCCGGACATTGGTTTTACATTATTTACTCCAATCAAGGGGCGTATAGACAGTCTTACTGTATATATTTATAAAGCAGAGACATGTACAAACATTTTGAGGTATAATACATGTATGTCAAGCTATTCTGGAGACCGGAAGTGGACAAAAAATTGAGCCATAATGGTTGTACAGCCGGCAATTTTGACCTACCCGACCATGGTTTTTTACTTCTGACTTGCTCCACAGGTCCTATGGAATGATCTACGGGGAATAGTTATCAAGCAGAGGCATTGACAAACGTTTTGAGGTATTATACATGTAGATCAAGCCATCCTGAGGACCGGAAGTTGCCTATTACGGAGCTAAAATGGGATGCCAGCACCCTGACGGATATTTCGGGTAGTACCGCATATTGGTTTTTCGCATTTTTCTGGCTAACGGAGGGCTCCAGAAATAAAAACTAGACATATGTATTAAGCAGATACACCTGCGCACATATTTATTAAGGTATTTGGTTATTCGGGCCGCCATGGAGACCGGAAGGGGGTGAAAACATAGGTAAATCGTCTTATTTTAACCTACCGCCGGACATTGGTTTTACATTATTTACTCCAATCAAGGGGCGTATAGACAGTCTTACTGTATATATTTATAAAGCAGAGACATGTACAAACATTTTGAGGTATAATACATGTATGTCAAGCTATTCTGGAGACCGGAAGTGGACAAAAAATTGAGCCATAATGGTTGTACAGCCGGCAATTTTGACCTACCCGACCATGGTTTTTACTTCTGACTTGCTCCACAGGTCCTATGGAATGATCTACGGGGAATAGTTATCAAGCAGAGGCATTGATAAACGTTTTGAGGTATTATACATATAGATCAAGCCATCCTGAGGACCGGAAGTTGCCTATTACGGAGCTAAAATGGGATGCCAGGACCCTGACGGATATTTCGGGTAGTACCGCATATTGGTTTTTCGCATTTTTCTGGCTAACGGAGGGCTCCAGAAATAAAAACTAGACATATGTATTAAGCAGATACACCTGCGCACATATTTATTAAGGTATTTGGTTATTCGGGCCGCCATGGGGACCGGAAGGGGGTGAAAACATAGGTAAATCGTCTTATTTTAACCTAACGCCGGACATTGGTTTTACATTATTTACTCCAATCAAGGGGCGTATAGACAGTCTTACTGTATATATTTATAAAGCAGAGACATGTACAAACATTTTGAGGTATAATACATGTATGTCAAGCTATCCTGGAGACCGGAAGTGGACAAACAATTGAGCCATAATGGTTGTACAGCCGGCAATTTTGACCTACCCGACCATGGTTTTTTACTTCTGACTTGCTCCACAGGTCCTATGGAATGATCTACGGGGAATAGTTATCAAGCAGAGGCATTGACAAACGTTTTGAGGTATTATACATGTAGATCAAGCCATCCTGAGGACCGGAAGTTGCCTATTACGGAGCTAAAATGGGATGCCAGGACCCTGACGGATATTTCGGGTAGTACCGCATATTGGTTTTTCGCATTTTTCTGGCTAACGGAGGGCTCCAGAAATAAAAACTAGACATATATATTAAGCAGATACACCTGCGCACATATTTATTAAGGTATTTGGTTATTCGGGCCGCCATGGAGACCGGAAGGGGGTGAAAACATAGATAAATCGTCTTATTTTAACCTACCGCCGGACATTGGTTTTACATTATTTACTCCAATCAAGGGGCGTATAGACAGTCTTACTGTATATATTTATAAAGCAGAGACATGTACAAACATTTTGAGGTATAATACATGTATGTCAAGCTATTCTGGAGACCGGAAGTGGACAAAAAATTGAGCCATAATGGTTGTACAGCCGGCAATTTTGACCTACCCGACCATGGTTTTTTACTTCTGACTTGCTCCACAGGTCCTATGGAATGATCTACGGGGAATAGTTATCAAGCAGAGGCATTGATAAACGTTTTGAGGTATTATACATATAGATCAAGCCATCCTGAGGACCGGAAGTTGCCTATTACGGAGCTAAAATGGGATGCCAGGACCCTGACGGATATTTCGGGTAGTACCGCATATTGGTTTTTCGCATTTTTCTGGCTAACGGAGGGCTCCAGAAATAAAAACTAGACATATATATTAAGCAGATACACTTGAGGTATAATACATGTATGTCAAGCTATCCTGGAGACCGGAAGTGGACAACAAATTGAGCCATAATGGTTGTACAGCCGGCAATTTTGACCTACCCGACCATGGTTTTTTACTTCTGACTTGCTCCACAGGTCCTATGGAATGATCTACGGGGAATAGTTATCAAGCAGAGGCATTGACAAACGTTTTGAGGTATTATACATGTAGATCAAGCCATCCTGAGGACCGGAAGTTGCCTATTACGGAGCTAAAATGGGATGCCAGGACCCTGACGGATATTTCGGGTAGTACCGCATATTGGTTTTTCGCATTTTTCTGGCTAACGGAGGGCTCCAGAAATAAAAACTAGACATATGTATTAAGCAGATACACCTGCGCACATATTTATTAAGGTATTTGGTTATTCGGGCCGTCATGGGGACCGGAAGGGGGTGAAAACATAGGTAAATCGTCTTATTTTAACCTAACGCCGGACATTGGTTTTACATTATTTACTCCAATCAAGGGGCGTATAGACAGTCTTACTGTATATATTTATAAAGCAGAGACATGTACAAACATTTTGAGGTATAATACATGTATGTCAAGCTATTCTGGAGACCGGAAGTGGACAACAAATTGAGCCATAATGGTTGTACAGCCGGCAATTTTGACCTATCCGACCATGGTTTTTTACTTCTGACTTGCTCCACAGGTCCTATGGAATGATCTATGGGGAATAGTTATCAAGCAGAGGCATTGACAAACGTTTTGAGGTATTATACATGTAGATCAAGCCATCCTGAGGACCGGAAGTTGCCTATTACGGAGCTAAAATGGGATGCCAGGACCCTGACGGATATTTCGGGTAGTACCGCATATTGGTTTTTCGCATTTTTCTGGCTAACGGAGGGCTCCAGAAATAAAAACTAGACATATATATTAAGCAGATACACTTGAGGTATAATACATGTATGTCAAGCTATCCTGGAGACCGGAAGTGGACAACAAATTGAGCCATAATGGTTGTACAGCCGGCAATTTTGACCTACCCGACCATGGTTTTTTACTTCTGACTTGCTCCACAGGTCCTATGGAATGATCTACGGGGAATAGTTATCAAGCAGAGGCATTGACAAACGTTTTGAGGTATTATACATGTAGATCAAGCCATCCTGAGGACCGGAAGTTGCCTATTACGGAGCTAAAATGGGATGCCAGGACCCTGACGGATATTTCGGGTAGTACCGCATATTGGTTTTTCGCATTTTTCTGGCTAACGGAGGGCTCCAGAAATAAAAACTAGACATATGTATTAAGCAGATACACCTGCGCACATATTTATTAAGGTATTTGGTTATTCGGGCCGTCATGGGGACCGGAAGGGGGTGAAAACATAGGTAAATCGTCTTATTTTAACCTAACGCCGGACATTGGTTTTACATTATTTACTCCAATCAAGGGGCGTATAGACAGTCTTACTGTATATATTTATAAAGCAGAGACATGTACAAACATTTTGAGGTATAATACATGTATGTCAAGCTATTCTGGAATAGTTATCAAGCAGAGGCATTGACAAACGTTTTGAGGTATTATACATGTAGATCAAGCCATCCTGAGGACCGGAAGTTGCCTATTACGGAGTTAAAATGGGATGCCAGGACCCTGACGGATATTTCGGGTAGTACCGCATATTGGTTTTTCGCATTTTTCTGGCTAACGGAGGGCTCCAGAAATAAAAACTAGACATATGTATTAAGCAGATACACCTGCGCACATATTTATTAAGGTATTTGGTTATTCGGGCCGCCATGGGGACCGGAAGGGGGTGAAAACATAGGTAAATCGTCTTATTTTAACCTACTGCCGGACATTGGTTTTACATTATTTACTCCAATCAAGGGGCGTATAGACAGTCTTACTGTATATATTTATAAAGCAGAGACATGTACAAACATTTTGAGGTATAATACATGTATGTCAAGCTATTCTGGAGACCGGAAGTGGACAAAAAATTGAGCCATAATGGTTGTACAGCCGGCAATTTTGACCTACCCGACCATGGTTTTTTACTTCTGACTTGCTCCACAGGTCCTATGGAATGATCTACGGGGAATAGTTATCAAGCAGAGGCATTGACAAACGTTTTGAGGTATTATACATGTAGATCAAGCCATCCTGAGGACCGGAAGTTGCCTATTACGGAGCTAAAATGGGATGCCAGCACCCTGACGGATATTTCGGGTAGTACCGCATATTGGTTTTTCGCATTTTTCTGGCTAACGGAGGGCTCCAGAAATAAAAACTAGACATATGTATTAAGCAGATACACCTGCGCACATATTTATTAAGGTATTTGGTTATTCGGGCCGCCATGGAGACCGGAAGGGGGTGAAAACATAGGTAAATCGTCTTATTTTAACCTACCGCCGGACATTGGTTTTACATTATTTACTCCAATCAAGGGGCGTATAGACAGTCTTACTGTATATATTTATAAAGCAGAGACATGTACAAACATTTTGAGGTATAATACATGTATGTCAAGCTATTCTGGAGACCGGAAGTGGACAAAAAATTGAGCCATAATGGTTGTACAGCCGGCAATTTTGACCTACCCGACCATGGTTTTTACTTCTGACTTGCTCCACAGGTCCTATGGAATGATCTACGGGGAATAGTTATCATGCAGAGGCATTGATAAACGTTTTGAGGTATTATACATATAGATCAAGCCATCCTGAGGACCGGAAGTTGCCTATTACGGAGCTAAAATGGGATGCCAGGACCCTGACGGATATTTCGGGTAGTACCGCATATTGGTTTTTCGCATTTTTCTGGCTAACGGAGGGCTCCAGAAATAAAAACTAGACATATGTATTAAGCAGATACACCTGCGCACATATTTATTAAGGTATTTGGTTATTCGGGCCGCCATGGGGACCGGAAGGGGGTGAAAACATAGGTAAATCGTCTTATTTTAACCTAACGCCGGACATTGGTTTTACATTATTTACTCCAATCAAGGGGCGTATAGACAGTCTTACTGTATATATTTATAAAGCAGAGACATGTACAAACATTTTGAGGTATAATACATGTATGTCAAGCTATCCTGGAGACCGGAAGTGGACAAACAATTGAGCCATAATGGTTGTACAGCCGGCAATTTTGACCTACCCGACCATGGTTTTTTACTTCTGACTTGCTCCACAGGTCCTATGGAATGATCTACGGGGAATAGTTATCAAGCAGAGGCATTGACAAACGTTTTGAGGTATTATACATGTAGATCAAGCCATCCTGAGGACCGGAAGTTGCCTATTACGGAGCTAAAATGGGATGCCAGGACCCTGACGGATATTTCGGGTAGTACCGCATATTGGTTTTTCGCATTTTTCTGGCTAACGGAGGGCTCCAGAAATAAAAACTAGACATATGTATTAAGCAGATACACCTGCGCACATATTTATTAAGGTATTTGGTTATTCGGGCCGCCATGGAGACCGGAAGGGGGTGAAAACATAGGTAAATCGTCTTATTTTAACCTACCGCCGGACATTGGTTTTACATTATTTACTCCAATCAAGGGGCGTATAGACAGTCTTACTGTATATATTTATAAAGCAGAGACATGTACAAACATTTTGAGGTATAATACATGTATGTCAAGCTATTCTGGAGACCGGAAGTGGACAAAAAATTGAGCCATAATGGTTGTACAGCCGGCAATTTTGACCTACCCGACCATGGTTTTTACTTCTGACTTGCTCCACAGGTCCTATGGAATGATCTACGGGGAATAGTTATCAAGCAGAGGCATTGACAAACGTTTTGAGGTATTATACATGTAGATCAAGCCATCCTGAGGACCGGAAGTTGCCTATTACGGAGTTAAAATGGGATGCCAGGACCCTGACGGATATTTCGGGTAGTACCGCATATTGGTTTTTCGCATTTTTCTGGCTAACGGAGGGCTCCAGAAATAAAAACTAGACATATGTATTAAGCAGATACACCTGCGCACATATTTATTAAGGTATTTGGTTATTCGGGCCGCCATGGAGACCGGAAGGGGGTGAAAACATAGGTAAATCGTCTTATTTTAACCTACCGCCGGACATTGGTTTTACATTATTTACTCCAATCAAGGGGCGTATAGACAGTCTTACTGTATATATTTATAAAGCAGAGACATGTACAAACATTTTGAGGTATAATACATGTATGTCAAGCTATTCTGGAGACCGGAAGTGGACAAAAAATTGAGCCATAATGGTTGTACAGCCGGCAATTTTGACCTACCCGACCATGGTTTTTACTTCTGACTTGCTCCACAGGTCCTATGGAATGATCTACGGGGAATAGTTATCAAGCAGAGGCATTGACAAACGTTTTGAGGTATTATACATGTAGATCAAGCCATCCTGAGGACCGGAAGTTGCCTATTACGGAGTTAAAATGGGATGCCAGGACCCTGACGGATATTTCGGGTAGTACCGCATATTGGTTTTTCGCATTTTTCTGGCTAACGGAGGGCTCCAGAAATAAAAACTAGACATATGTATTAAGCAGATACACCTGCGCACATATTTATTAAGGTATTTGGTTATTCGGGCCGCCATGGGGACCGGAAGGGGGTGAAAACATAGGTAAATCGTCTTATTTTAACCTACTGCCGGACATTGGTTTTACATTATTTACTCCAATCAAGGGGCGTATAGACAGTCTTACTGTATATATTTATAAAGCAGAGACATGTACAAACATTTTGAGGTATAATACATGTATGTCAAGCTATTCTGGAGACCGGAAGTGGACAAAAAATTGAGCCATAATGGTTGTACAGCCGGCAATTTTGACCTACCCGACCATGGTTTTTTACTTCTGACTTGCTCCACAGGTCCTATGGAATGATCTACGGGGAATAGTTATCAAGCAGAGGCATTGACAAACGTTTTGAGGTATTATACATGTAGATCAAGCCATCCTGAGGACCGGAAGTTGCCTATTACGGAGCTAAAATGGGATGCCAGCACCCTGACGGATATTTCGGGTAGTACCGCATATTGGTTTTTCGCATTTTTCTGGCTAACGGAGGGCTCCAGAAATAAAAACTAGACATATGTATTAAGCAGATACACCTGCGCACATATTTATTAAGGTATTTGGTTATTCGGGCCGCCATGGAGACCGGAAGGGGGTGAAAACATAGGTAAATCGTCTTATTTTAACCTACCGCCGGACATTGGTTTTACATTATTTACTCCAATCAAGGGGCGTATAGACAGTCTTACTGTATATATTTATAAAGCAGAGACATGTACAAACATTTTGAGGTATAATACATGTATGTCAAGCTATTCTGGAGACCGGAAGTGGACAAAAAATTGAGCCATAATGGTTGTACAGCCGGCAATTTTGACCTACCCGACCATGGTTTTTACTTCTGACTTGCTCCACAGGTCCTATGGAATGATCTACGGGGAATAGTTATCAAGCAGAGGCATTGACAAACGTTTTGAGGTATTATACATGTAGATCAAGCCATCCTGAGGACCGGAAGTTGCCTATTACGGAGTTAAAATGGGATGCCAGGACCCTGACGGATATTTCGGGTAGTACCGCATATTGGTTTTTCGCATTTTTCTGGCTAACGGAGGGCTCCAGAAATAAAAACTAGACATATGTATTAAGCAGATACACCTGCGCACATATTTATTAAGGTATTTGGTTATTCGGGCCGCCATGGAGACCGGAAGGGGGTGAAAACATAGGTAAATCGTCTTATTTTAACCTACCGCCGGACATTGGTTTTACATTATTTACTCCAATCAAGGGGCGTATAGACAGTCTTACTGTATATATTTATAAAGCAGAGACATGTACAAACATTTTGAGGTATAATACATGTATGTCAAGCTATTCTGGAGACCGGAAGTGGACAAAAAATTGAGCCATAATGGTTGTACAGCCGGCAATTTTGACCTACCCGACCATGGTTTTTACTTCTGACTTGCTCCACAGGTCCTATGGAATGATCTACGGGGAATAGTTATCAAGCAGAGGCATTGACAAACGTTTTGAGGTATTATACATGTAGATCAAGCCATCCTGAGGACCGGAAGTTGCCTATTACGGAGTTAAAATGGGATGCCAGGACCCTGACGGATATTTCGGGTAGTACCGCATATTGGTTTTTCGCATTTTTCTGGCTAACGGAGGGCTCCAGAAATAAAAACTAGACATATGTATTAAGCAGATACACCTGCGCACATATTTATTAAGGTATTTGGTTATTCGGGCCGCCATGGGGACCGGAAGGGGGTGAAAACATAGGTAAATCGTCTTATTTTAACCTACTGCCGGACATTGGTTTTACATTATTTACTCCAATCAAGGGGCGTATAGACAGTCTTACTGTATATATTTATAAAGCAGAGACATGTACAAACATTTTGAGGTATAATACATGTATGTCAAGCTATTCTGGAGACCGGAAGTGGACAAAAAATTGAGCCATAATGGTTGTACAGCCGGCAATTTTGACCTACCCGACCATGGTTTTTTACTTCTGACTTGCTCCACAGGTCCTATGGAATGATCTACGGGGAATAGTTATCAAGCAGAGGCATTGACAAACGTTTTGAGGTATTATACATGTAGATCAAGCCATCCTGAGGACCGGAAGTTGCCTATTACGGAGCTAAAATGGGATGCCAGCACCCTGACGGATATTTCGGGTAGTACCGCATATTGGTTTTTCGCATTTTTCTGGCTAACGGAGGGCTCCAGAAATAAAAACTAGACATATGTATTAAGCAGATACACCTGCGCACATATTTATTAAGGTATTTGGTTATTCGGGCCGCCATGGGGACCGGAAGGGGGTGAAAACATAGGTAAATCGTCTTATTTTAACCTACCGCCGGACATTGGTTTTACATTATTTACTCCAATCAAGGGGCATATAGACAGTCTTACTGTATATATTTATAAAGCAGAGACATGTACAAACATTTTGAGGTATAATACATGTATGTCAAGCTATCCTGGAGACCGGAAGTGGACAAAAAATTGAGCCATAATGGTTGTACAGCCGGCAATTTTGACCTACCCGACCATGGTTTTTTACTTCTGACTTGCTCCACAGGTCCTATGGAATGATCTACGGGGAATAGTTATCAAGCAGAGGCATTGACAAACGTTTTGAGGTATTATACATGTAGATCAAGCCATCCTGAGGACCGGAAGTTGCCTATTACGGAGCTAAAATGGGATGCCAGGACCCTGACGGATATTTCGGGTAGTACCGCATATTGGTTTTTCGCATTTTTCTGGCTAACGGAGGGCTCCAGAAATAAAAACTAGACATATGTATTAAGCAGATACACCTGCGCACATATTTATTAAGGTATTTGGTTATTCGGGCCGCCATGGAGACCGGAAGGGGGTGAAAACATAGGTAAATCGTCTTATTTTAACCTACCGCCGGACATTGGTTTTACATTATTTACTCCAATCAAGGGGCGTATAGACAGTCTTACTGTATATATTTATAAAGCAGAGACATGTACAAACATTTTGAGGTATAATACATGTATGTCAAGCTATTCTGGAGACCGGAAGTGGACAAAAAATTGAGCCATAATGGTTGTACAGCCGGCAATTTTGACCTACCCGACCATGGTTTTTACTTCTGACTTGCTCCACAGGTCCTATGGAATGATCTACGGGGAATAGTTATCAAGCAGAGGCATTGACAAACGTTTTGAGGTATTATACATGTAGATCAAGCCATCCTGAGGACCGGAAGTTGCCTATTACGGAGCTAAAATGGGATGCCAGGACCCTGACGGATATTTCGGGTAGTACCGCATATTGGTTTTTCGCATTTTTCTGGCTAACGGAGGGCTCCAGAAATAAAAACTAGACATATGTATTAAGCAGATACACCTGCGCACATATTTATTAAGGTATTTGGTTATTCGGGCCGCCATGGGGACCGGAAGGGGGTGAAAACATAGGTAAATCGTCTTATTTTAACCTACCGCCGGACATTGGTTTTACATTATTTACTCCAATCAAGGGGCATATGGACAGTCTTACTGTATATATTTATAAAGCAGAGACATGTACAAACATTTTGAGGTATAATACATGTATGTCAAGCTATCCTGGAGACCGGAAGTGGACAAAAAATTGAGCCATAATGGTTGTACAGCCGGCAATTTTGACCTACCCGACCATGGTTTTTTACTTCTGACTTGCTCCACAGGTCCTATGGAATGATCTACGGGGAATAGTTATCAAGCAGAGGCATTGACAAACGTTTTGAGGTATTATACATGTAGATCAAGCCATCCTGAGGACCGGAAGTTGCCTATTACGGAGCTAAAATGGGATGCCAGGACCCTGACGGATATTTCGGGTAGTACCGCATATTGGTTTTTCGCATTTTTCTGGCTAACGGAGGGCTCCAGAAATAAAAACTAGACATATGTATTAAGCAGATACACCTGCGCACATATTTATTAAGGTATTTGGTTATTCGGGCCGCCATGGGGACCGGAAGGGGGTGAAAACATAGGTAAATCGTCTTATTTTAACCTACTGCCGGACATTGGTTTTACATTATTTACTCCAATCAAGGGGCGTATAGACAGTCTTACTGTATATATTTATAAAGCAGAGACATGTACAAACATTTTGAGGTATAATACATGTATGTCAAGCTATTCTGGAGACCGGAAGTGGACAAAAAATTGAGCCATAATGGTTGTACAGCCGGCAATTTTGACCTACCCGACCATGGTTTTTTACTTCTGACTTGCTCCACAGGTCCTATGGAATGATCTACGGGGAATAGTTATCAAGCAGAGGCATTGACAAACGTTTTGAGGTATTATACATGTAGATCAAGCCATCCTGAGGACCGGAAGTTGCCTATTACGGAGCTAAAATGGGATGCCAGCACCCTGACGGATATTTCGGGTAGTACCGCATATTGGTTTTTCGCATTTTTCTGGCTAACGGAGGGCTCCAGAAATAAAAACTAGACATATGTATTAAGCAGATACACCTGCGCACATATTTATTAAGGTATTTGGTTATTCGGGCCGCCATGGGGACCGGAAGGGGGTGAAAACATAGGTAAATCGTCTTATTTTAACCTACCGCCGGACATTGGTTTTACATTATTTACTCCAATCAAGGGGCATATAGACAGTCTTACTGTATATATTTATAAAGCAGAGACATGTACAAACATTTTGAGGTATAATACATGTATGTCAAGCTATCCTGGAGACCGGAAGTGGACAAAAAATTGAGCCATAATGGTTGTACAGCCGGCAATTTTGACCTACCCGACCATGGTTTTTTACTTCTGACTTGCTCCACAGGTCCTATGGAATGATCTACGGGGAATAGTTATCAAGCAGAGGCATTGACAAACGTTTTGAGGTATTATACATGTAGATCAAGCCATCCTGAGGACCGGAAGTTGCCTATTACGGAGCTAAAATGGGATGCCAGGACCCTGACGGATATTTCGGGTAGTACCGCATATTGGTTTTTCGCATTTTTCTGGCTAACGGAGGGCTCCAGAAATAAAAACTAGACATATGTATTAAGCAGATACACCTGCGCACATATTTATTAAGGTATTTGGTTATTCGGGCCGCCATGGAGACCGGAAGGGGGTGAAAACATAGGTAAATCGTCTTATTTTAACCTACCGCCGGACATTGGTTTTACATTATTTACTCCAATCAAGGGGCGTATAGACAGTCTTACTGTATATATTTATAAAGCAGAGACATGTACAAACATTTTGAGGTATAATACATGTATGTCAAGCTATTCTGGAGACCGGAAGTGGACAAAAAATTGAGCCATAATGGTTGTACAGCCGGCAATTTTGACCTACCCGACCATGGTTTTTACTTCTGACTTGCTCCACAGGTCCTATGGAATGATCTACGGGGAATAGTTATCAAGCAGAGGCATTGACAAACGTTTTGAGGTATTATACATGTAGATCAAGCCATCCTGAGGACCGGAAGTTGCCTATTACGGAGCTAAAATGGGATGCCAGGACCCTGACGGATATTTCGGGTAGTACCGCATATTGGTTTTTCGCATTTTTCTGGCTAACGGAGGGCTCCAGAAATAAAAACTAGACATATGTATTAAGCAGATACACCTGCGCACATATTTATTAAGGTATTTGGTTATTCGGGCCGCCATGGGGACCGGAAGGGGGTGAAAACATAGGTAAATCGTCTTATTTTAACCTACCGCCGGACATTGGTTTTACATTATTTACTCCAATCAAGGGGCATATGGACAGTCTTACTGTATATATTTATAAAGCAGAGACATGTACAAACATTTTGAGGTATAATACATGTATGTCAAGCTATCCTGGAGACCGGAAGTGGACAAAAAATTGAGCCATAATGGTTGTACAGCCGGCAATTTTGACCTACCCGACCATGGTTTTTTACTTCTGACTTGCTCCACAGGTCCTATGGAATGATCTACGGGGAATAGTTATCAAGCAGAGGCATTGACAAACGTTTTGAGGTATTATACATGTAGATCAAGCCATCCTGAGGACCGGAAGTTGCCTATTACGGAGCTAAAATGGGATGCCAGGACCCTGACGGATATTTCGGGTAGTACCGCATATTGGTTTTTCGCATTTTTCTGGCTAACGGAGGGCTCCAGAAATAAAAACTAGACATATGTATTAAGCAGATACACCTGCGCACATATTTATTAAGGTATTTGGTTATTCGGGCCGCCATGGGGACCGGAAGGGGGTGAAAACATAGGTAAATCGTCTTATTTTAACCTAACGCCGGACATTGGTTTTACATTATTTACTCCAATCAAGGGGCGTATAGACAGTCTTACTGTATATATTTATAAAGCAGAGACATGTACAAACATTTTGAGGTATAATACATGTATGTCAAGCTATCCTGGAGACCGGAAGTGGACAAACAATTGAGCCATAATGGTTGTACAGCCGGCAATTTTGACCTACCCGACCATGGTTTTTTACTTCTGACTTGCTCCACAGGTCCTATGGAATGATCTACGGGGAATAGTTATCAAGCAGAGGCATTGACAAACGTTTTGAGGTATTATACATGTAGATCAAGCCATCCTGAGGACCGGAAGTTGCCTATTACGGAGTTAAAATGGGATGCCAGGACCCTGACGGATATTTCGGGTAGTACCGCATATTGGTTTTTCGCATTTTTCTGGCTAACGGAGGGCTCCAGAAATAAAAACTAGACATATGTATTAAGCAGATACACCTGCGCACATATTTATTAAGGTATTTGGTTATTCGGGCCGCCATGGGGACCGGAAGGGGGTGAAAACATAGGTAAATCGTCTTATTTTAACCTACTGCCGGACATTGGTTTTACATTATTTACTCCAATCAAGGGGCGTATAGACAGTCTTACTGTATATATTTATAAAGCAGAGACATGTACAAACATTTTGAGGTATAATACATGTATGTCAAGCTATTCTGGAGACCGGAAGTGGACAAAAAATTGAGCCATAATGGTTGTACAGCCGGCAATTTTGACCTACCCGACCATGGTTTTTTACTTCTGACTTGCTCCACAGGTCCTATGGAATGATCTACGGGGAATAGTTATCAAGCAGAGGCATTGACAAACGTTTTGAGGTATTATACATGTAGATCAAGCCATCCTGAGGACCGGAAGTTGCCTATTACGGAGCTAAAATGGGATGCCAGCACCCTGACGGATATTTCGGGTAGTACCGCATATTGGTTTTTCGCATTTTTCTGGCTAACGGAGGGCTCCAGAAATAAAAACTAGACATATGTATTAAGCAGATACACCTGCGCACATATTTATTAAGGTATTTGGTTATTCGGGCCGCCATGGGGACCGGAAGGGGGTGAAAACATAGGTAAATCGTCTTATTTTAACCTACCGCCGGACATTGGTTTTACATTATTTACTCCAATCAAGGGGCATATAGACAGTCTTACTGTATATATTTATAAAGCAGAGACATGTACAAACATTTTGAGGTATAATACATGTATGTCAAGCTATCCTGGAGACCGGAAGTGGACAAAAAATTGAGCCATAATGGTTGTACAGCCGGCAATTTTGACCTACCCGACCATGGTTTTTTACTTCTGACTTGCTCCACAGGTCCTATGGAATGATCTACGGGGAATAGTTATCAAGCAGAGGCATTGACAAACGTTTTGAGGTATTATACATGTAGATCAAGCCATCCTGAGGACCGGAAGTTGCCTATTACGGAGCTAAAATGGGATGCCAGGACCCTGACGGATATTTCGGGTAGTACCGCATATTGGTTTTTCGCATTTTTCTGGCTAACGGAGGGCTCCAGAAATAAAAACTAGACATATGTATTAAGCAGATACACCTGCGCACATATTTATTAAGGTATTTGGTTATTCGGGCCGCCATGGAGACCGGAAGGGGGTGAAAACATAGGTAAATCGTCTTATTTTAACCTACCGCCGGACATTGGTTTTACATTATTTACTCCAATCAAGGGGCGTATAGACAGTCTTACTGTATATATTTATAAAGCAGAGACATGTACAAACATTTTGAGGTATAATACATGTATGTCAAGCTATTCTGGAGACCGGAAGTGGACAACAAATTGAGCCATAATGGTTGTACAGCCGGCAATTTTGACCTACCCGACCATGGTTTTTACTTCTGACTTGCTCCACAGGTCCTATGGAATGATCTACGGGGAATAGTTATCAAGCAGAGGCATTGACAAACGTTTTGAGGTATTATACATGTAGATCAAGCCATCCTGAGGACCGGAAGTTGCCTATTACGGAGCTAAAATGGGATGCCAGGACCCTGACGGATATTTCGGGTAGTACCGCATATTGGTTTTTCGCATTTTTCTGGCTAACGGAGGGCTCCAGAAATAAAAACTAGACATATGTATTAAGCAGATACACCTGCGCACATATTTATTAAGGTATTTGGTTATTCGGGCCGCCATGGGGACCGGAAGGGGGTGAAAACATAGGTAAATCGTCTTATTTTAACCTACCGCCGGACATTGGTTTTACATTATTTACTCCAATCAAGGGGCATATGGACAGTCTTACTGTATATATTTATAAAGCAGAGACATGTACAAACATTTTGAGGTATAATACATGTATGTCAAGCTATCCTGGAGACCGGAAGTGGACAAAAAATTGAGCCATAATGGTTGTACAGCCGGCAATTTTGACCTACCCGACCATGGTTTTTTACTTCTGACTTGCTCCACAGGTCCTATGGAATGATCTACGGGGAATAGTTATCAAGCAGAGGCATTGACAAACGTTTTGAGGTATTATACATGTAGATCAAGCCATCCTGAGGACCGGAAGTTGCCTATTACGGAGCTAAAATGGGATGCCAGGACCCTGACGGATATTTCGGGTAGTACCGCATATTGGTTTTTCGCATTTTTCTGGCTAACGGAGGGCTCCAGAAATAAAAACTAGACATATGTATTAAGCAGATACACCTGCGCACATATTTATTAAGGTATTTGGTTATTCGGGCCGCCATGGGGACCGGAAGGGGGTGAAAACATAGGTAAATCGTCTTATTTTAACCTAACGCCGGACATTGGTTTTACATTATTTACTCCAATCAAGGGGCGTATAGACAGTCTTACTGTATATATTTATAAAGCAGAGACATGTACAAACATTTTGAGGTATAATACATGTATGTCAAGCTATTCTGGAGACCGGAAGTGGACAAAAAATTGAGCCATAATGGTTGTACAGCCGGCAATTTTGACCTACCCGACCATGGTTTTTTACTTCTGACTTGCTCCACAGGTCCTATGGAATGATCTACGGGGAATAGTTATCAAGCAGAGGCATTGACAAACGTTTTGAGGTATTATACATGTAGATCAAGCCATCCTGAGGACCGGAAGTTGCCTATTACGGAGCTAAAATGGGATGCCAGCACCCTGACGGATATTTCGGGTAGTACCGCATATTGGTTTTTCGCATTTTTCTGGCTAACGGAGGGCTCCAGAAATAAAAACTAGACATATGTATTAAGCAGATACACCTGCGCACATATTTATTAAGGTATTTGGTTATTCGGGCCGCCATGGGGACCGGAAGGGGGTGAAAACATAGGTAAATCGTCTTATTTTAACCTACCGCCGGACATTGGTTTTACATTATTTACTCCAATCAAGGGGCATATAGACAGTCTTACTGTATATATTTATAAAGCAGAGACATGTACAAACATTTTGAGGTATAATACATGTATGTCAAGCTATCCTGGAGACCGGAAGTGGACAAAAAATTGAGCCATAATGGTTGTACAGCCGGCAATTTTGACCTACCCGACCATGGTTTTTTACTTCTGACTTGCTCCACAGGTCCTATGGAATGATCTACGGGGAATAGTTATCAAGCAGAGGCATTGACAAACGTTTTGAGGTATTATACATGTAGATCAAGCCATCCTGAGGACCGGAAGTTGCCTATTACGGAGCTAAAATGGGATGCCAGGACCCTGACGGATATTTCGGGTAGTACCGCATATTGGTTTTTCGCATTTTTCTGGCTAACGGAGGGCTCCAGAAATAAAAACTAGACATATGTATTAAGCAGATACACCTGCGCACATATTTATTAAGGTATTTGGTTATTCGGGCCGCCATGGAGACCGGAAGGGGGTGAAAACATAGGTAAATCGTCTTATTTTAACCTACCGCCGGACATTGGTTTTACATTATTTACTCCAATCAAGGGGCGTATAGACAGTCTTACTGTATATATTTATAAAGCAGAGACATGTACAAACATTTTGAGGTATAATACATGTATGTCAAGCTATTCTGGAGACCGGAAGTGGACAACAAATTGAGCCATAATGGTTGTACAGCCGGCAATTTTGACCTACCCGACCATGGTTTTTACTTCTGACTTGCTCCACAGGTCCTATGGAATGATCTACGGGGAATAGTTATCAAGCAGAGGCATTGACAAACGTTTTGAGGTATTATACATGTAGATCAAGCCATCCTGAGGACCGGAAGTTGCCTATTACGGAGCTAAAATGGGATGCCAGGACCCTGACGGATATTTCGGGTAGTACCGCATATTGGTTTTTCGCATTTTTCTGGCTAACGGAGGGCTCCAGAAATAAAAACTAGACATATGTATTAAGCAGATACACCTGCGCACATATTTATTAAGGTATTTGGTTATTCGGGCCGCCATGGGGACCGGAAGGGGGTGAAAACATAGGTAAATCGTCTTATTTTAACCTACCGCCGGACATTGGTTTTACATTATTTACTCCAATCAAGGGGCATATGGACAGTCTTACTGTATATATTTATAAAGCAGAGACATGTACAAACATTTTGAGGTATAATACATGTATGTCAAGCTATCCTGGAGACCGGAAGTGGACAAAAAATTGAGCCATAATGGTTGTACAGCCGGCAATTTTGACCTACCCGACCATGGTTTTTTACTTCTGACTTGCTCCACAGGTCCTATGGAATGATCTACGGGGAATAGTTATCAAGCAGAGGCATTGACAAACGTTTTGAGGTATTATACATGTAGATCAAGCCATCCTGAGGACCGGAAGTTGCCTATTACGGAGCTAAAATGGGATGCCAGGACCCTGACGGATATTTCGGGTAGTACCGCATATTGGTTTTTCGCATTTTTCTGGCTAACGGAGGGCTCCAGAAATAAAAACTAGACATATGTATTAAGCAGATACACCTGCGCACATATTTATTAAGGTATTTGGTTATTCGGGCCGCCATGGGGACCGGAAGGGGGTGAAAACATAGGTAAATCGTCTTATTTTAACCTAACGCCGGACATTGGTTTTACATTATTTACTCCAATCAAGGGGCGTATAGACAGTCTTACTGTATATATTTATAAAGCAGAGACATGTACAAACATTTTGAGGTATAATACATGTATGTCAAGCTATCCTGGAGACCGGAAGTGGACAAACAATTGAGCCATAATGGTTGTACAGCCGGCAATTTTGACCTACCCGACCATGGTTTTTTACTTCTGACTTGCTCCACAGGTCCTATGGAATGATCTACGGGGAATAGTTATCAAGCAGAGGCATTGACAAACGTTTTGAGGTATTATACATGTAGATCAAGCCATCCTGAGGACCGGAAGTTGCCTATTACGGAGTTAAAATGGGATGCCAGGACCCTGACGGATATTTCGGGTAGTACCGCATATTGGTTTTTCGCATTTTTCTGGCTAACGGAGGGCTCCAGAAATAAAAACTAGACATATGTATTAAGCAGATACACCTGCGCACATATTTATTAAGGTATTTGGTTATTCGGGCCGCCATGGGGACCGGAAGGGGGTGAAAACATAGGTAAATCGTCTTATTTTAACCTACTGTCGGACATTGGTTTTACATTATTTACTCCAATCAAGGGGCGTATAGACAGTCTTACTGTATATATTTATAAAGCAGAGACATGTACAAACATTTTGAGGTATAATACATGTATGTCAAGCTATTCTGGAGACCGGAAGTGGACAAAAAATTGAGCCATAATGGTTGTACAGCCGGCAATTTTGACCTACCCGACCATGGTTTTTTACTTCTGACTTGCTCCACAGGTCCTATGGAATGATCTACGGGGAATAGTTATCAAGCAGAGGCATTGACAAACGTTTTGAGGTATTATACATGTAGATCAAGCCATCCTGAGGACCGGAAGTTGCCTATTACGGAGCTAAAATGGGATGCCAGCACCCTGACGGATATTTCGGGTAGTACCGCATATTGGTTTTTCGCATTTTTCTGGCTAACGGAGGGCTCCAGAAATAAAAACTAGACATATGTATTAAGCAGATACACCTGCGCACATATTTATTA
Source organism: Bathymodiolus brooksi (assembly GCA_963680875.1). Classification (NCBI taxonomy): domain Eukaryota; kingdom Metazoa; phylum Mollusca; class Bivalvia; order Mytilida; family Modiolidae; genus Bathymodiolus; species Bathymodiolus brooksi. The sequence continues at coordinate 48,189,688 of OY804581.1, forward strand.
AGGTATTTGGTTATTCGGGCCGCCATGGGGACCGGAAGGGGGTGAAAACATAGGTAAATCGTCTTATTTTAACCTACCGCCGGACATTGGTTTTACATTATTTACTCCAATCAAGGGGCATATAGACAGTCTTACTGTATATATTTATAAAGCAGAGACATGTACAAACATTTTGAGGTATAATACATGTATGTCAAGCTATCCTGGAGACCGGAAGTGGACAAAAAATTGAGCCATAATGGTTGTACAGCCGGCAATTTTGACCTACCCGACCATGGTTTTTTACTTCTGACTTGCTCCACAGGTCCTATGGAATGATCTACGGGGAATAGTTATCAATCAGAGGCATTGACAAACGTTTTGAGGTATTATACATGTAGATCAAGCCATCCTGAGGACCGGAAGTTGCCTATTACGGAGCTAAAATGGGATGCCAGGACCCTGACGGATATTTCGGGTAGTACCGCATATTGGTTTTTCGCATTTTTCTGGCTAACGGAGGGCTCCAGAAATAAAAACTAGACATATGTATTAAGCAGATACACCTGCGCACATATTTATTAAGGTATTTGGTTATTCGGGCCGCCATGGGGACCGGAAGGGGGTGAAAACATAGGTAAATCGTCTTATTTTAACCTACCGCCGGACATTGGTTTTACATTATTTACTCCAATCAAGGGGCATATGGACAGTCTTACTGTATATATTTATAAAGCAGAGACATGTACAAACATTTTGAGGTATAATACATGTATGTCAAGCTATCCTGGAGACCGGAAGTGGACAAAAAATTGAGCCATAATGGTTGTACAGCCGGCAATTTTGACCTACCCGACCATGGTTTTTTACTTCTGACTTGCTCCACTGGTCCTATGGAATGATCTACGGGGAATAGTTATCAAGCAGAGGCATTGACAAACGTTTTGAGGTATTATACATGTAGATCAAGCCATCCTGAGGACCGGAAGTTGCCTATTACGGAGCTAAAATGGGATGCCAGGACCCTGACGGATATTTCGGGTAGTACCGCATATTGGTTTTTCGCATTTTTCTGGCTAACGGAGGGCTCCAGAAATAAAAACTAGACATATGTATTAAGCAGATACACCTGCGCACATATTTATTAAGGTATTTGGTTATTCGGGCCGCCATGGGGACCGGAAGGGGGTGAAAACATAGGTAAATCGTCTTATTTTAACCTAACGCCGGACATTGGTTTTACATTATTTACTCCAATCAAGGGGCGTATAGACAGTCTTACTGTATATATTTATAAAGCAGAGACATGTACAAACATTTTGAGGTATAATACATGTATGTCAAGCTATCCTGGAGACCGGAAGTGGACAAACAATTGAGCCATAATGGTTGTACAGCCGGCAATTTTGACCTACCCGACCATGGTTTTTTACTTCTGACTTGCTCCACAGGTCCTATGGAATGATCTACGGGGAATAGTTATCAAGCAGAGGCATTGACAAACGTTTTGAGGTATTATACATGTAGATCAAGCCATCCTGAGGACCGGAAGTTGCCTATTACGGAGTTAAAATGGGATGCCAGGACCCTGACGGATATTTCGGGTAGTACCGCATATTGGTTTTTCGCATTTTTCTGGCTAACGGAGGGCTCCAGAAATAAAAACTAGACATATGTATTAAGCAGATACACCTGCGCACATATTTATTAAGGTATTTGGTTATTCGGGCCGCCATGGGGACCGGAAGGGGGTGAAAACATAGGTAAATCGTCTTATTTTAACCTACTGCCGGACATTGGTTTTACATTATTTACTCCAATCAAGGGGCGTATAGACAGTCTTACTGTATATATTTATAAAGCAGAGACATGTACAAACATTTTGAGGTATAATACATGTATGTCAAGCTATTCTGGAGACCGGAAGTGGACAAAAAATTGAGCCATAATGGTTGTACAGCCGGCAATTTTGACCTACCCGACCATGGTTTTTTACTTCTGACTTGCTCCACAGGTCCTATGGAATGATCTACGGGGAATAGTTATCAAGCAGAGGCATTGACAAACGTTTTGAGGTATTATACATGTAGATCAAGCCATCCTGAGGACCGGAAGTTGCCTATTACGGAGCTAAAATGGGATGCCAGCACCCTGACGGATATTTCGGGTAGTACCGCATATTGGTTTTTCGCATTTTTCTGGCTAACGGAGGGCTCCAGAAATAAAAACTAGACATATGTATTAAGCAGATACACCTGCGCACATATTTATTAAGGTATTTGGTTATTCGGGCCGCCATGGGGACCGGAAGGGGGTGAAAACATAGGTAAATCGTCTTATTTTAACCTACCGCCGGACATTGGTTTTACATTATTTACTCCAATCAAGGGGCATATAGACAGTCTTACTGTATATATTTATAAAGCAGAGACATGTACAAACATTTTGAGGTATAATACATGTATGTCAAGCTATCCTGGAGACCGGAAGTGGACAAAAAATTGAGCCATAATGGTTGTACAGCCGGCAATTTTGACCTACCCGACCATGGTTTTTTACTTCTGACTTGCTCCACAGGTCCTATGGAATGATCTACGGGGAATAGTTATCAATCAGAGGCATTGACAAACGTTTTGAGGTATTATACATGTAGATCAAGCCATCCTGAGGACCGGAAGTTGCCTATTACGGAGTTAAAATGGGATGCCAGGACCCTGACGGATATTTCGGGTAGTACCGCATATTGGTTTTTCGCATTTTTCTGGCTAACGGAGGGCTCCAGAAATAAAAACTAGACATATGTATTAAGCAGATACACCTGCGCACATATTTATTAAGGTATTTGGTTATTCGGGCCGCCATGGGGACCGGAAGGGGGTGAAAACATAGGTAAATCGTCTTATTTTAACCTACCGCCGGACATTGGTTTTACATTATTTACTCCAATCAAGGGGCGTATAGACAGTCTTACTGTATATATTTATAAAGCAGAGACATGTACAAACATTTTGAGGTATAATACATGTATGTCAAGCTATTCTGGAGACCGGAAGTGGACAAAAAATTGAGCCATAATGGTTGTACAGCCGGCAATTTTGACCTACCCGACCATGGTTTTTTACTTCTGACTTGCTCCACAGGTCCTATGGAATGATCTACGGGGAATAGTTATCAAGCAGAGGCATTGACAAACGTTTTGAGGTATTATACATGTAGATCAAGCCATCCTGAGGACCGGAAGTTGCCTATTACGGAGCTAAAATGGGATGCCAGCACCCTGACGGATATTTCGGGTAGTACCGCATATTGGTTTTTCGCATTTTTCTGGCTAACGGAGGGCTCCAGAAATAAAAACTAGACATATGTATTAAGCAGATACACCTGCGCACATATTTATTAAGGTATTTGGTTATTCGGGCCGCCATGGGGACCGGAAGGGGGTGAAAACATAGGTAAATCGTCTTATTTTAACCTAACGCCGGACATTGGTTTTACATTATTTACTCCAATCAAGGGGCGTATAGACAGTCTTACTGTATATATTTATAAAGCAGAGACATGTACAAACATTTTGAGGTATAATACATGTATGTCAAGCTATCCTGGAGACCGGAAGTGGACAAACAATTGAGCCATAATGGTTGTACAGCCGGCAATTTTGACCTACCCGACCATGGTTTTTTACTTCTGACTTGCTCCACAGGTCCTATGGAATGATCTACGGGGAATAGTTATCAAGCAGAGGCATTGACAAACGTTTTGAGGTATTATACATGTAGATCAAGCCATCCTGAGGACCGGAAGTTGCCTATTACGGAGTTAAAATGGGATGCCAGGACCCTGACGGATATTTCGGGTAGTACCGCATATTGGTTTTTCGCATTTTTCTGGCTAACGGAGGGCTCCAGAAATAAAAACTAGACATATGTATTAAGCAGATACACCTGCGCACATATTTATTAAGGTATTTGGTTATTCGGGCCGCCATGGGGACCGGAAGGGGGTGAAAACATAGGTAAATCGTCTTATTTTAACCTACTGCCGGACATTGGTTTTACATTATTTACTCCAATCAAGGGGCGTATAGACAGTCTTACTGTATATATTTATAAAGCAGAGACATGTACAAACATTTTGAGGTATAATACATGTATGTCAAGCTATTCTGGAGACCGGAAGTGGACAAAAAATTGAGCCATAATGGTTGTACAGCCGGCAATTTTGACCTACCCGACCATGGTTTTTTACTTCTGACTTGCTCCACAGGTCCTATGGAATGATCTACGGGGAATAGTTATCAAGCAGAGGCATTGACAAACGTTTTGAGGTATTATACATGTAGATCAAGCCATCCTGAGGACCGGAAGTTGCCTATTACGGAGCTAAAATGGGATGCCAGCACCCTGACGGATATTTCGGGTAGTACCGCATATTGGTTTTTCGCATTTTTCTGGCTAACGGAGGGCTCCAGAAATAAAAACTAGACATATGTATTAAGCAGATACACCTGCGCACATATTTATTAAGGTATTTGGTTATTCGGGCCGCCATGGGGACCGGAAGGGGGTGAAAACATAGGTAAATCGTCTTATTTTAACCTACCGCCGGACATTGGTTTTACATTATTTACTCCAATCAAGGGGCATATAGACAGTCTTACTGTATATATTTATAAAGCAGAGACATGTACAAACATTTTGAGGTATAATACATGTATGTCAAGCTATCCTGGAGACCGGAAGTGGACAAAAAATTGAGCCATAATGGTTGTACAGCCGGCAATTTTGACCTACCCGACCATGGTTTTTTACTTCTGACTTGCTCCACAGGTCCTATGGAATGATCTACGGGGAATAGTTATCAATCAGAGGCATTGACAAACGTTTTGAGGTATTATACATGTAGATCAAGCCATCCTGAGGACCGGAAGTTGCCTATTACGGAGCTAAAATGGGATGCCAGGACCCTGACGGATATTTCGGGTAGTACCGCATATTGGTTTTTCGCATTTTTCTGGCTAACGGAGGGCTCCAGAAATAAAAACTAGACATATGTATTAAGCAGATACACCTGCGCACATATTTATTAAGGTATTTGGTTATTCGGGCCGCCATGGAGACCGGAAGGGGGTGAAAACATAGGTAAATCGTCTTATTTTAACCTACCGCCGGACATTGGTTTTACATTATTTACTCCAATCAAGGGGCGTATAGACAGTCTTACTGTATATATTTATAAAGCAGAGACATGTACAAACATTTTGAGGTATAATACATGTATGTCAAGCTATTCTGGAGACCGGAAGTGGACAAAAAATTGAGCCATAATGGTTGTACAGCCGGCAATTTTGACCTACCCGACCATGGTTTTTACTTCTGACTTGCTCCACAGGTCCTATGGAATGATCTACGGGGAATAGTTATCAAGCAGAGGCATTGATAAACGTTTTGAGGTATTATACATATAGATCAAGCCATCCTGAGGACCGGAAGTTGCCTATTACGGAGCTAAAATGGGATGCCAGGACCCTGACGGATATTTCGGGTAGTACCGCATATTGGTTTTTCGCATTTTTCTGGCTAACGGAGGGCTCCAGAAATAAAAACTAGACATATGTATTAAGCAGATACACCTGCGCACATATTTATTAAGGTATTTGGTTATTCGGGCCGCCATGGGGACCGGAAGGGGGTGAAAACATAGGTAAATCGTCTTATTTTAACCTACCGCCGGACATTGGTTTTACATTATTTACTCCAATCAAGGGGCATATGGACAGTCTTACTGTATATATTTATAAAGCAGATACATGTACAAACATTTTGAGGTATACTACATGTATGTCAAGCTATCCTGGAGACCGGAAGTGGACAAAAAATTGAGCCATAATGGTTGTACAGCCGGCAATTTTGACCTACCCGACCATGGTTTTTTACTTCTGACTTGCTCCACAGGTCCTATGGAATGATCTACGGGGAATAGTTATCAAGCAGAGGCATTGACAAACGTTTTGAGGTATTATACATGTAGATCAAGCCATCCTGAGGACCGGAAGTTGCCTATTACGGAGCTAAAATGGGATGCCAGGACCCTGACGGATATTTCGGGTAGTACCGCATATTGGTTTTTCGCATTTTTCTGGCTAACGGAGGGCTCCAGAAATAAAAACTAGACATATGTATTAAGCAGATACACCTGCGCACATATTTATTAAGGTATTTGGTTATTCGGGCCGCCATGGGGACCGGAAGGGGGTGAAAACATAGGTAAATCGTCTTATTTTAACCTAACGCCGGACATTGGTTTTACATTATTTACTCCAATCAAGGGGCGTATAGACAGTCTTACTGTATATATTTATAAAGCAGAGACATGTACAAACATTTTGAGGTATAATACATGTATGTCAAGCTATCCTGGAGACCGGAAGTGGACAAACAATTGAGCCATAATGGTTGTACAGCCGGCAATTTTGACCTACCCGACCATGGTTTTTTACTTCTGACTTGCTCCACAGGTCCTATGGAATGATCTACGGGGAATAGTTATCAAGCAGAGGCATTGACAAACGTTTTGAGGTATTATACATGTAGATCAAGCCATCCTGAGGACCGGAAGTTGCCTATTACGGAGTTAAAATGGGATGCCAGGACCCTGACGGATATTTCGGGTAGTACCGCATATTGGTTTTTCGCATTTTTCTGGCTAACGGAGGGCTCCAGAAATAAAAACTAGACATATGTATTAAGCAGATACACCTGCGCACATATTTATTAAGGTATTTGGTTATTCGGGCCGCCATGGGGACCGGAAGGGGGTGAAAACATAGGTAAATCGTCTTATTTTAACCTACCGCCGGACATTGGTTTTACATTATTTACTCCAATCAAGGGGCATATAGACAGTCTTACTGTATATATTTATAAAGCAGAGACATGTACAAACATTTTGAGGTATAATACATGTATGTCAAGCTATCCTGGAGACCGGAAGTGGACAAAAAATTGAGCCATAATGGTTGTACAGCCGGCAATTTTGACCTACCCGACCATGGTTTTTTACTTCTGACTTGCTCCACAGGTCCTATGGAATGATCTACGGGGAATAGTTATCAATCAGAGGCATTGACAAACGTTTTGAGGTATTATACATGTAGATCAAGCCATCCTGAGGACCGGAAGTTGCCTATTACGGAGCTAAAATGGGATGCCAGGACCCTGACGGATATTTCGGGTAGTACCGCATATTGGTTTTTCGCATTTTTCTGGCTAACGGAGGGCTCCAGAAATAAAAACTAGACATATGTATTAAGCAGATACACCTGCGCACATATTTATTAAGGTATTTGGTTATTCGGGCCGCCATGGGGACCGGAAGGGGGTGAAAACATAGGTAAATCGTCTTATTTTAACCTACCGCCGGACATTGGTTTTACATTATTTACTCCAATCAAGGGGCATATGGACAGTCTTACTGTATATATTTATAAAGCAGATACATGTACAAACATTTTGAGGTATAATACATGTATGTCAAGCTATCCTGGAGACCGGAAGTGGACAAAAAATTGAGCCATAATGGTTGTACAGCCGGCAATTTTGACCTACCCGACCATGGTTTTTTACTTCTGACTTGCTCCACAGGTCCTATGGAATGATCTACGGGGAATAGTTATCAAGCAGAGGCATTGACAAACGTTTTGAGGTATTATACATGTAGATCAAGCCATCCTGAGGACCGGAAGTTGCCTATTACGGAGCTAAAATGGGATGCCAGGACCCTGACGGATATTTCGGGTAGTACCGCATATTGGTTTTTCGCATTTTTCTGGCTAACGGAGGGCTCCAGAAATAAAAACTAGACATATGTATTAAGCAGATACACCTGCGCACATATTTATTAAGGTATTTGGTTATTCGGGCCGCCATGGGGACCGGAAGGGGGTGAAAACATAGGTAAATCGTCTTATTTTAACCTACCGCCGGACATTGGTTTTACATTATTTACTCCAATCAAGGGGCATATGGACAGTCTTACTGTATATATTTATAAAGCAGATACATGTACAAACATTTTGAGGTATAATACATGTATGTCAAGCTATCCTGGAGACCGGAAGTGGACAAAAAATTGAGCCATAATGGTTGTACAGCCGGCAATTTTGACCTACCCGACCATGGTTTTTTACTTCTGACTTGCTCCACAGGTCCTATGGAATGATCTACGGGGAATAGTTATCAAGCAGAGGCATTGACAAACGTTTTGAGGTATTATACATGTAGATCAAGCCATCCTGAGGACCGGAAGTTGCCTATTACGGAGCTAAAATGGGATGCCAGGACCCTGACGGATATTTCGGGTAGTACCGCATATTGGTTTTTCGCATTTTTCTGGCTAACGGAGGGCTCCAGAAATAAAAACTAGACATATGTATTAAGCAGATACACCTGCGCACATATTTATTAAGGTATTTGGTTATTCGGGCCGCCATGGGGACCGGAAGGGGGTGAAAACATAGGTAAATCGTCTTATTTTAACCTAACGCCGGACATTGGTTTTACATTATTTACTCCAATCAAGGGGCGTATAGACAGTCTTACTGTATATATTTATAAAGCAGAGACATGTACAAACATTTTGAGGTATAATACATGTATGTCAAGCTATCCTGGAGACCGGAAGTGGACAAACAATTGAGCCATAATGGTTGTACAGCCGGCAATTTTGACCTACCCGACCATGGTTTTTTACTTCTGACTTGCTCCACAGGTCCTATGGAATGATCTACGGGGAATAGTTATCAAGCAGAGGCATTGACAAACGTTTTGAGGTATTATACATGTAGATCAAGCCATCCTGAGGACCGGAAGTTGCCTATTACGGAGTTAAAATGGGATGCCAGGACCCTGACGGATATTTCGGGTAGTACCGCATATTGGTTTTTCGCATTTTTCTGGCTAACGGAGGGCTCCAGAAATAAAAACTAGACATATGTATTAAGCAGATACACCTGCGCACATATTTATTAAGGTATTTGGTTATTCGGGCCGCCATGGGGACCGGAAGGGGGTGAAAACATAGGTAAATCGTCTTATTTTAACCTACCGCCGGACATTGGTTTTACATTATTTACTCCAATCAAGGGGCATATAGACAGTCTTACTGTATATATTTATAAAGCAGAGACATGTACAAACATTTTGAGGTATAATACATGTATGTCAAGCTATCCTGGAGACCGGAAGTGGACAAAAAATTGAGCCATAATGGTTGTACAGCCGGCAATTTTGACCTACCCGACCATGGTTTTTTACTTCTGACTTGCTCCACAGGTCCTATGGAATGATCTACGGGGAATAGTTATCAATCAGAGGCATTGACAAACGTTTTGAGGTATTATACATGTAGATCAAGCCATCCTGAGGACCGGAAGTTGCCTATTACGGAGCTAAAATGGGATGCCAGGACCCTGACGGATATTTCGGGTAGTACCGCATATTGGTTTTTCGCATTTTTCTGGCTAACGGAGGGCTCCAGAAATAAAAACTAGACATATGTATTAAGCAGATACACCTGCGCACATATTTATTAAGGTATTTGGTTATTCGGGCCGCCATGGGGACCGGAAGGGGGTGAAAACATAGGTAAATCGTCTTATTTTAACCTACCGCCGGACATTGGTTTTACATTATTTACTCCAATCAAGGGGCATATGGACAGTCTTACTGTATATATTTATAAAGCAGATACATGTACAAACATTTTGAGGTATAATACATGTATGTCAAGCTATCCTGGAGACCGGAAGTGGACAAAAAATTGAGCCATAATGGTTGTACAGCCGGCAATTTTGACCTACCCGACCATGGTTTTTTACTTCTGACTTGCTCCACAGGTCCTATGGAATGATCTACGGGGAATAGTTATCAAGCAGAGGCATTGACAAACGTTTTGAGGTATTATACATGTAGATCAAGCCATCCTGAGGACCGGAAGTTGCCTATTACGGAGCTAAAATGGGATGCCAGGACCCTGACGGATATTTCGGGTAGTACCGCATATTGGTTTTTCGCATTTTTCTGGCTAACGGAGGGCTCCAGAAATAAAAACTAGACATATGTATTAAGCAGATACACCTGCGCACATATTTATTAAGGTATTTGGTTATTCGGGCCGCCATGGGGACCGGAAGGGGGTGAAAACATAGGTAAATCGTCTTATTTTAACCTAACGCCGGACATTGGTTTTACATTATTTACTCCAATCAAGGGGCGTATAGACAGTCTTACTGTATATATTTATAAAGCAGAGACATGTACAAACATTTTGAGGTATAATACATGTATGTCAAGCTATCCTGGAGACCGGAAGTGGACAAACAATTGAGCCATAATGGTTGTACAGCCGCCAATTTTGACCTACCCGACCATGGTTTTTTACTTCTGACTTGCTCCACAGGTCCTATGGAATGATCTACGGGGAATAGTTATCAAGCAGAGGCATTGACAAACGTTTTGAGGTATTATACATGTAGATCAAGCCATCCTGAGGACCGGAAGTTGCCTATTACGGAGTTAAAATGGGATGCCAGGACCCTGACGGATATTTCGGGTAGTACCGCATATTGGTTTTTCGCATTTTTCTGGCTAACGGAGGGCTCCAGAAATAAAAACTAGACATATGTATTAAGCAGATACACCTGCGCACATATTTATTAAGGTATTTGGTTATTCGGGCCGCCATGGGGACCGGAAGGGGGTGAAAACATAGGTAAATCGTCTTATTTTAACCTACTGCCGGACATTGGTTTTACATTATTTACTCCAATCAAGGGGCGTATAGACAGTCTTACTGTATATATTTATAAAGCAGAGACATGTACAAACATTTTGAGGTATAATACATGTATGTCAAGCTATTCTGGAGACCGGAAGTGGACAAAAAATTGAGCCATAATGGTTGTACAGCCGGCAATTTTGACCTACCCGACCATGGTTTTTTACTTCTGACTTGCTCCACAGGTCCTATGGAATGATCTACGGGGAATAGTTATCAAGCAGAGGCATTGACAAACGTTTTGAGGTATTATACATGTAGATCAAGCCATCCTGAGGACCGGAAGTTGCCTATTACGGAGCTAAAATGGGATGCCAGCACCCTGACGGATATTTCGGGTAGTACCGCATATTGGTTTTTCGCATTTTTCTGGCTAACGGAGGGCTCCAGAAATAAAAACTAGACATATGTATTAAGCAGATACACCTGCGCACATATTTATTAAGGTATTTGGTTATTCGGGCCGCCATGGGGACCGGAAGGGGGTGAAAACATAGGTAAATCGTCTTATTTTAACCTACCGCCGGACATTGGTTTTACATTATTTACTCCAATCAAGGGGCATATAGACAGTCTTACTGTATATATTTATAAAGCAGAGACATGTACAAACATTTTGAGGTATAATACATGTATGTCAAGCTATCCTGGAGACCGGAAGTGGACAAAAAATTGAGCCATAATGGTTGTACAGCCGGCAATTTTGACCTACCCGACCATGGTTTTTTACTTCTGACTTGCTCCACAGGTCCTATGGAATGATCTACGGGGAATAGTTATCAATCAGAGGCATTGACAAACGTTTTGAGGTATTATACATGTAGATCAAGCCATCCTGAGGACCGGAAGTTGCCTATTACGGAGCTAAAATGGGATGCCAGGACCCTGACGGATATTTCGGGTAGTACCGCATATTGGTTTTTCGCATTTTTCTGGCTAACGGAGGGCTCCAGAAATAAAAACTAGACATATGTATTAAGCAGATACACCTGCGCACATATTTATTAAGGTATTTGGTTATTCGGGCCGCCATGGAGACCGGAAGGGGGTGAAAACATAGGTAAATCGTCTTATTTTAACCTACCGCCGGACATTGGTTTTACATTATTTACTCCAATCAAGGGGCGTATAGACAGTCTTACTGTATATATTTATAAAGCAGAGACATGTACAAACATTTTGAGGTATAATACATGTATGTCAAGCTATTCTGGAGACCGGAAGTGGACAAAAAATTGAGCCATAATGGTTGTACAGCCGGCAATTTTGACCTACCCGACCATGGTTTTTACTTCTGACTTGCTCCACAGGTCCTATGGAATGATCTACGGGGAATAGTTATCAAGCAGAGGCATTGATAAACGTTTTGAGGTATTATACATATAGATCAAGCCATCCTGAGGACCGGAAGTTGCCTATTACGGAGCTAAAATGGGATGCCAGGACCCTGACGGATATTTCGGGTAGTACCGCATATTGGTTTTTCGCATTTTTCTGGCTAACGGAGGGCTCCAGAAATAAAAACTAGACATATGTATTAAGCAGATACACCTGCGCACATATTTATTAAGGTATTTGGTTATTCGGGCCGCCATGGGGACCGGAAGGGGGTGAAAACATAGGTAAATCGTCTTATTTTAACCTACTGCCGGACATTGGTTTTACATTATTTACTCCAATCAAGGGGCGTATAGACAGTCTTACTGTATATATTTATAAAGCAGAGACATGTACAAACATTTTGAGGTATAATACATGTATGTCAAGCTATTCTGGAGACCGGAAGTGGACAAAAAATTGAGCCATAATGGTTGTACAGCCGGCAATTTTGACCTACCCGACCATGGTTTTTTACTTCTGACTTGCTCCACAGGTCCTATGGAATGATCTACGGGGAATAGTTATCAAGCAGAGGCATTGACAAACGTTTTGAGGTATTATACATGTAGATCAAGCCATCCTGAGGACCGGAAGTTGCCTATTACGGAGCTAAAATGGGATGCCAGGACCCTGACGGATATTTCGGGTAGTACCGCATATTGGTTTTTCGCATTTTTCTGGCTAACGGAGGGCTCCAGAAATAAAAACTAGACATATGTATTAAGCAGATACACCTGCGCACATATTTATTAAGGTATTTGGTTATTCGGGCCGCCATGGGGACCGGAAGGGGGTGAAAACATAGGTAAATCGTCTTATTTTAACCTACCGCCGGACATTGGTTTTACATTATTTACTCCAATCAAGGGGCATATGGACAGTCTTACTGTATATATTTATAAAGCAGAGACATGTACAAACATTTTGAGGTATAATACATGTATATCAAGCTATCCTGGAGACCGGAAGTGGACAAAAAATTGAGCCATAATGGTTGTACAGCCGGCAATTTTGACCTACCCGACCATGGTTTTTTACTTCTGACTTGCTCCACAGGTCCTATGGAATGATCTACGGGGAATAGTTATCAATCAGAGGCATTGACAAACGTTTTGAGGTATTATACATGTAGATCAAGCCATCCTGAGGACCGGAAGTTGCCTATTACGGAGCTAAAATGGGATGCCAGGACCCTGACGGATATTTCGGGTAGTACCGCATATTGGTTTTTCGCATTTTTCTGGCTAACGGAGGGCTCCAGAAATAAAAACTAGACATATGTATTAAGCAGATACACCTGCGCACATATTTATTAAGGTATTTGGTTATTCGGGCCGCCATGGAGACCGGAAGGGGGTGAAAACATAGGTAAATCGTCTTATTTTAACCTACCGCCGGACATTGGTTTTACATTATTTACTCCAATCAAGGGGCGTATAGACAGTCTTACTGTATATATTTATAAAGCAGAGACATGTACAAACATTTTGAGGTATAATACATGTATGTCAACTATTCTGGAGACCGGAAGTGGACAAAAAATTGAGCCATAATGGTTGTACAGCCGCCAATTTTGACCTACCCGACCATGGTTTTTACTTCTGACTTGCTCCACAGGTCCTATGGAATGATCTACGGGGAATAGTTATCAAGCAGAGGCATTGATAAACGTTTTGAGGTATTATACATATAGATCAAGCCATCCTGAGGACCGGAAGTTGCCTATTACGGAGCTAAAATGGGATGCCAGGACCCTGACGGATATTTCGGGTAGTACCGCATATTGGTTTTTCGCATTTTTCTGGCTAACGGAGGGCTCCAGAAATAAAAACTAGACATATATATTAAGCAGATACACTTGAGGTATAATACATGTATGTCAAGCTATTCTGGAGACCGGAAGTGGACAAAAAATTGAGCCATAATGATTGTACAGCCGGCAATTTTGACCTACCCGACCATGGTTTTTTACTTCTGACTTGCTCCACAGGTCCTATGGAATGATCTACGGGGAATAGTTATCAAGAAGAGGCATTGACAAACGTTTTGAGGTATTATACATGTAGATCAAGCCATCCTGAGGACCGGAAGTTGCCTATTACGGAGCTAAAATGGGATGCCAGGACCCTGACGGATATTTCGGGTAGTACCGCATATTGGTTTTTCGCATTTTTCTGGCTAACGGAGGGCTCCAGAAATAAAAACTAGACATATGTATTAAGCAGATACACCTGCGCACATATTTATTAAGGTATTTGGTTATTCGGGCCGCCATGGGGACCGGAAGGGGGTGAAAACATAGGTAAATCGTCTTATTTTAACCTACCGCCGGACATTGGTTTTACATTATTTACTCCAATCAAGGGGCGTATAGACAGTCTTACTGTATATATTTATAAAGCAGAGACATGTACAAACATTTTGAGGTATAATACATGTATGTCAAGCTATTCTGGAGACCGGAAGTGGACAAAAAATTGAGCCATAATGGTTGTACAGCCGGCAATTTTGACCTATCCGACCATGGTTTTTTACTTCTGACTTGCTCCACAGGTCCTATGGAATGATCTACGGGGAATAGTTATCAAGCAGAGGCATTGACAAACGTTTTGAGGTATTATACATGTAGATCAAGCCATCCTGAGGACCGGAAGTTGCCTATTACGGAGCTAAAATGGGATGCCAGGACCCTGACGGATATTTCGGGTAGTACCGCATATTGGTTTTTCGCATTTTTCTGGCTAACGGAGGGCTCCAGAAATAAAAACTAGACATATGTATTAAGCAGATACACCTGCGCACATATTTATTAAGGTATTTGGTTATTCGGGCCGCCATGGGGACCGGAAGGGGGTGAAAACATAGGTAAATCGTCTTATTTTAACCTACCGCCGGACATTGGTTTTACATTATTTACTCCAATCAAGGGGCATATGGACAGTCTTACTGTATATATTTATAAAGCAGAGACATGTACAAACATTTTGAGGTATAATACATGTATGTCAAGCTATCCTGGAGACCGGAAGTGGACAAAAAATTGAGCCATAATGGTTGTACAGCCGGCAATTTTGACCTACCCGACCATGGTTTTTTACTTCTGACTTGCTCCACAGGTCCTATGGAATGATCTACGGGGAATAGTTATCAATCAGAGGCATTGACAAACGTTTTGAGGTATTATACATGTAGATCAAGCCATCCTGAGGACCGGAAGTTGCCTATTACGGAGCTAAAATGGGATGCCAGGACCCTGACGGATATTTCGGGTAGTACCGCATATTGGTTTTTCGCATTTTTCTGGCTAACGGAGGGCTCCAGAAATAAAAACTAGACATATGTATTAAGCAGATACACCTGCGCACATATTTATTAAGGTATTTGGTTATTCGGGCCGCCATGGAGACCGGAAAGGGGTGAAAACATAGGTAAATCGTCTTATTTTAACCTACCGCCGGACATTGGTTTTACATTATTTACTCCAATCAAGGGGCGTATAGACAGTCTTACTGTATATATTTATAAAGCAGAGACATGTACAAACATTTTGAGGTATAATACATGTATGTCAACTATTCTGGAGACCGGAAGTGGACAAAAAATTGAGCCATAATGGTTGTACAGCCGCCAATTTTGACCTACCCGACCATGGTTTTTACTTCTGACTTGCTCCACAGGTCCTATGGAATGATCTACGGGGAATAGTTATCAAGCAGAGGCATTGATAAACGTTTTGAGGTATTATACATATAGATCAAGCCATCCTGAGGACCGGAAGTTGCCTATTACGGAGCTAAAATGGGATGCCAGGACCCTGACGGATATTTCGGGTAGTACCGCATATTGGTTTTTCGCATTTTTCTGGCTAACGGAGGGCTCCAGAAATAAAAACTAGACATATATATTAAGCAGATACACTTGAGGTATAATACATGTATGTCAAGCTATTCTGGAGACCGGAAGTGGACAAAAAATTGAGCCATAATGATTGTACAGCCGGCAATTTTGACCTACCCGACCATGGTTTTTTACTTCTGACTTGCTCCACAGGTCCTATGGAATGATCTACGGGGAATAGTTATCAAGAAGAGGCATTGACAAACGTTTTGAGGTATTATACATGTAGATCAAGCCATCCTGAGGACCGGAAGTTGCCTATTACGGAGCTAAAATGGGATGCCAGGACCCTGACGGATATTTCGGGTAGTACCGCATATTGGTTTTTCGCATTTTTCTGGCTAACGGAGGGCTCCAGAAATAAAAACTAGACATATGTATTAAGCAGATACACCTGCGCACATATTTATTAAGGTATTTGGTTATTCGGGCCGCCATGGGGACCGGAAGGGGGTGAAAACATAGGTAAATCGTCTTATTTTAACCTACCGCCGGACATTGGTTTTACATTATTTACTCCAATCAAGGGGCGTATAGACAGTCTTACTGTATATATTTATAAAGCAGAGACATGTACAAACATTTTGAGGTATAATACATGTATGTCAAGCTATTCTGGAGACCGGAAGTGGACAAAAAATTGAGCCATAATGGTTGTACAGCCGGCAATTTTGACCTATCCGACCATGGTTTTTTACTTCTGACTTGCTCCACAGGTCCTATGGAATGATCTACGGGGAATAGTTATCAAGCAGAGGCATTGACAAACGTTTTGAGGTATTATACATGTAGATCAAGCCATCCTGAGGACCGGAAGTTGCCTATTACGGAGCTAAAATGGGATGCCAGGACCCTGACGGATATTTCGGGTAGTACCGCATATTGGTTTTTCGCATTTTTCTGGCTAACGGAGGGCTCCAGAAATAAAAACTAGACATATGTATTAAGCAGATACACCTGCGCACATATTTATTAAGGTATTTGGTTATTCGGGCCGCCATGGGGACCGGAAGGGGGTGAAAACATAGGTAAATCGTCTTATTTTAACCTAACGCCGGACATTGGTTTTACATTATTTACTCCAATCAAGGGGCGTATAGACAGTCTTACTGTATATATTTATAAAGCAGAGACATGTACAAACATTTTGAGGTATAATACATGTATATCAAGCTATCCTGGAGACCGGAAGTGGACAAACAATTGAGCCATAATGGTTGTACAGCCGGCAATTTTGACCTACCCGACCATGGTTTTTTACTTCTGACTTGCTCCACAGGTCCTATGGAATGATCTACGGGGAATAGTTATCAAGCAGAGGCATTGACAAACGTTTTGAGGTATTATACATGTAGATCAAGCCATCCTGAGGACCGGAAGTTGCCTATTACGGAGCTAAAATGGGATGCCAGGACCCTGACGGATATTTCGGGTAGTACAGCATATTGGTTTTTCGCATTTTTCTGGCTAACGGAGGGCTCCAGAAATAAAAACTAGACATATGTATTAAGCAGATACACCTGCGCACATATTTATTAAGGTATTTGGTTATTCGGGCCGCCATGGGGACCGGAAGGGGGTGAAAACATAGGTAAATCGTCTTATTTTAACCTACTGCCGGACATTGGTTTTACATTATTTACTCCAATCAAGGGGCGTATAGACAGTCTTACTGTATATATTTATAAAGCAGAGACATGTACAAACATTTTGAGGTATAATACATGTATGTCAAGCTATTCTGGAGACCGGAAGTGGACAAAAAATTGAGCCATAATGGTTGTACAGCCGCAATTTTGACCTACCCGACCATGGTTTTTTACTTCTGACTTGCTCCACAGGTCCTATGGAATGATCTACGGGGAATAGTTATCAAGCAGAGGCATTGACAAACGTTTTGAGGTATTATACATGTAGATCAAGCCATCCTGAGGACCGGAAGTTGCCTATTACGGAGCTAAAATGGGATGCCAGGACCCTGACGGATATTTCGGGTAGTACCGCATATTGGTTTTTCGCATTTTTCTGGCTAACGGAGGGCTCCAGAAATAAAAACTAGACATATGTATTAAGCAGATACACCTGCGCACATATTTATTAAGGTATTTGGTTATTCGGGCCGCCATGGGGACCGGAAGGGGGTGAAAACATAGGTAAATCGTCTTATTTTAACCTACCGCCGGACATTGGTTTTACATTATTTACTCCAATCAAGGGGCATATGGACAGTCTTACTGTATATATTTATAAAGCAGATACATGTACAAACATTTTGAGGTATAATACATGTATGTCAAGCTATCCTGGAGACCGGAAGTGGACAAAAAATTGAGCCATAATGGTTGTACAGCCGGCAATTTTGACCTACCCGACCATGGTTTTTTACTTCTGACTTGCTCCACAGGTCCTATGGAATGATCTACGGGGAATAGTTATCAAGCAGAGGCATTGACAAACGTTTTGAGGTATTATACATGTAGATCAAGCCATCCTGAGGACCGGAAGTTGCCTATTACGGAGCTAAAATGGGATGCCAGGACCCTGACGGATATTTCGGGTAGTACCGCATATTGGTTTTTCGCATTTTTCTGGCTAACGGAGGGCTCCAGAAATAAAAACTAGACATATGTATTAAGCAGATACACCTGCGCACATATTTATTAAGGTATTTGGTTATTCGGGCCGCCATGGGGACCGGAAGGGGGTGAAAACATAGGTAAATCGTCTTATTTTAACCTACTGCCGGACATTGGTTTTACATTATTTACTCCAATCAAGGGGCGTATAGACAGTCTTACTGTATATATTTATAAAGCAGAGACATGTACAAACATTTTGAGGTATAATACATGTATGTCAACTATTCTGGAGACCGGAAGTGGACAAAAAATTGAGCCATAATGGTTGTACAGCCGCCAATTTTGACCTACCCGACCATGGTTTTTACTTCTGACTTGCTCCACAGGTCCTATGGAATGATCTACGGGGAATAGTTATCAAGCAGAGGCATTGATAAACGTTTTGAGGTATTATACATATAGATCAAGCCATCCTGAGGACCGGAAGTTGCCTATTACGGAGCTAAAATGGGATGCCAGGACCCTGACGGATATTTCGGGTAGTACCGCATATTGGTTTTTCGCATTTTTCTGGCTAACGGAGGGCTCCAGAAATAAAAACTAGACATATATATTAAGCAGATACACTTGAGGTATAATACATGTATGTCAAGCTATTCTGGAGACCGGAAGTGGACAAAAAATTGAGCCATAATGATTGTACAGCCGGCAATTTTGACCTACCCGACCATGGTTTTTTACTTCTGACTTGCTCCACAGGTCCTATGGAATGATCTACGGGGAATAGTTATCAAGAAGAGGCATTGACAAACGTTTTGAGGTATTATACATGTAGATCAAGCCATCCTGAGGACCGGAAGTTGCCTATTACGGAGCTAAAATGGGATGCCAGGACCCTGACGGATATTTCGGGTAGTACCGCATATTGGTTTTTCGCATTTTTCTGGCTAACGGAGGGCTCCAGAAATAAAAACTAGACATATGTATTAAGCAGATACACCTGCGCACATATTTATTAAGGTATTTGGTTATTCGGGCCGCCATGGGGACCGGAAGGGGGTGAAAACATAGGTAAATCGTCTTATTTTAACCTACCGCCGGACATTGGTTTTACATTATTTACTCCAATCAAGGGGCGTATAGACAGTCTTACTGTATATATTTATAAAGCAGAGACATGTACAAACATTTTGAGGTATAATACATGTATGTCAAGCTATTCTGGAGACCGGAAGTGGACAAAAAATTGAGCCATAATGGTTGTACAGCCGGCAATTTTGACCTATCCGACCATGGTTTTTTACTTCTGACTTGCTCCACAGGTCCTATGGAATGATCTACGGGGAATAGTTATCAAGCAGAGGCATTGACAAACGTTTTGAGGTATTATACATGTAGATCAAGCCATCCTGAGGACCGGAAGTTGCCTATTACGGAGCTAAAATGGGATGCCAGGACCCTGACGGATATTTCGGGTAGTACCGCATATTGGTTTTTCGCATTTTTCTGGCTAACGGAGGGCTCCAGAAATAAAAACTAGACATATGTATTAAGCAGATACACCTGCGCACATATTTATTAAGGTATTTGGTTATTCGGGCCGCCATGGGGACCGGAAGGGGGTGAAAACATAGGTAAATCGTCTTATTTTAACCTAACGCCGGACATTGGTTTTACATTATTTACTCCAATCAAGGGGCGTATAGACAGTCTTACTGTATATATTTATAAAGCAGAGACATGTACAAACATTTTGAGGTATAATACATGTATATCAAGCTATCCTGGAGACCGGAAGTGGACAAACAATTGAGCCATAATGGTTGTACAGCCGGCAATTTTGACCTACCCGACCATGGTTTTTTACTTCTGACTTGCTCCACAGGTCCTATGGAATGATCTACGGGGAATAGTTATCAAGCAGAGGCATTGACAAACGTTTTGAGGTATTATACATGTAGATCAAGCCATCCTGAGGACCGGAAGTTGCCTATTACGGAGCTAAAATGGGATGCCAGGACCCTGACGGATATTTCGGGTAGTACAGCATATTGGTTTTTCGCATTTTTCTGGCTAACGGAGGGCTCCAGAAATAAAAACTAGACATATGTATTAAGCAGATACACCTGCGCACATATTTATTAAGGTATTTGGTTATTCGGGCCGCCATGGGGACCGGAAGGGGGTGAAAACATAGGTAAATCGTCTTATTTTAACCTACTGCCGGACATTGGTTTTACATTATTTACTCCAATCAAGGGGCGTATAGACAGTCTTACTGTATATATTTATAAAGCAGAGACATGTACAAACATTTTGAGGTATAATACATGTATGTCAAGCTATTCTGGAGACCGGAAGTGGACAAAAAATTGAGCCATAATGGTTGTACAGCCGCAATTTTGACCTACCCGACCATGGTTTTTTACTTCTGACTTGCTCCACAGGTCCTATGGAATGATCTACGGGGAATAGTTATCAAGCAGAGGCATTGACAAACGTTTTGAGGTATTATACATGTAGATCAAGCCATCCTGAGGACCGGAAGTTGCCTATTACGGAGCTAAAATGGGATGCCAGGACCCTGACGGATATTTCGGGTAGTACCGCATATTGGTTTTTCGCATTTTTCTGGCTAACGGAGGGCTCCAGAAATAAAAACTAGACATATATATTAAGCAGATACACTTGAGGTATAATACATGTATGTCAAGCTATTCTGGAGACCGGAAGTGGACAAAAAATTGAGCCATAATGATTGTACAGCCGGCAATTTTGACCTACCCGACCATGGTTTTTTACTTCTGACTTGCTCCACAGGTCCTATGGAATGATCTACGGGGAATAGTTATCAAGAAGAGGCATTGACAAACGTTTTGAGGTATTATACATGTAGATCAAGCCATCCTGAGGACCGGAAGTTGCCTATTACGGAGCTAAAATGGGATGCCAGGACCCTGACGGATATTTCGGGTAGTACCGCATATTGGTTTTTCGCATTTTTCTGGCTAACGGAGGGCTCCAGAAATAAAAACTAGACATATGTATTAAGCAGATACACCTGCGCACATATTTATTAAGGTATTTGGTTATTCGGGCCGCCATGGGGACCGGAAGGGGGTGAAAACATAGGTAAATCGTCTTATTTTAACCTACCGCCGGACATTGGTTTTACATTATTTACTCCAATCAAGGGGCGTATAGACAGTCTTACTGTATATATTTATAAAGCAGAGACATGTACAAACATTTTGAGGTATAATACATGTATGTCAAGCTATTCTGGAGACCGGAAGTGGACAAAAAATTGAGCCATAATGGTTGTACAGCCGGCAATTTTGACCTACCCGACCATGGTTTTTTACTTCTGACTTGCTCCACAGGTCCTATGGAATGATCTACGGGGAATAGTTATCAAGCAGAGGCATTGACAAACGTTTTGAGGTATTATACATGTAGATCAAGCCATCCTGAGGACCGGAAGTTGCCTATTACGGAGCTAAAATGGGATGCCAGGACCCTGACGGATATTTCGGGTAGTACCGCATATTGGTTTTTCGCATTTTTCTGGCTAACGGAGGGCTCCAGAAATAAAAACTAGACATATGTATTAAGCAGATACACCTGCGCACATATTTATTAAGGTATTTGGTTATTCGGGCCGCCATGGGGACCGGAAGGGGGTGAAAACATAGGTAAATCGTCTTATTTTAACCTACTGCCGGACATTGGTTTTACATTATTTACTCCAATCAAGGGGCGTATAGACAGTCTTACTGTATATATTTATAAAGCAGAGACATGTACAAACATTTTGAGGTATAATACATGTATGTCAACTATTCTGGAGACCGGAAGTGGACAAAAAATTGAGCCATAATGGTTGTACAGCCGCCAATTTTGACCTACCCGACCATGGTTTTTACTTCTGACTTGCTCCACAGGTCCTATGGAATGATCTACGGGGAATAGTTATCAAGCAGAGGCATTGATAAACGTTTTGAGGTATTATACATATAGATCAAGCCATCCTGAGGACCGGAAGTTGCCTATTACGGAGCTAAAATGGGATGCCAGGACCCTGACGGATATTTCGGGTAGTACCGCATATTGGTTTTTCGCATTTTTCTGGCTAACGGAGGGCTCCAGAAATAAAAACTAGACATATATATTAAGCAGATACACTTGAGGTATAATACATGTATGTCAAGCTATTCTGGAGACCGGAAGTGGACAAAAAATTGAGCCATAATGATTGTACAGCCGGCAATTTTGACCTACCCGACCATGGTTTTTTACTTCTGACTTGCTCCACAGGTCCTATGGAATGATCTACGGGGAATAGTTATCAAGAAGAGGCATTGACAAACGTTTTGAGGTATTATACATGTAGATCAAGCCATCCTGAGGACCGGAAGTTGCCTATTACGGAGCTAAAATGGGATGCCAGGACCCTGACGGATATTTCGGGTAGTACCGCATATTGGTTTTTCGCATTTTTCTGGCTAACGGAGGGCTCCAGAAATAAAAACTAGACATATGTATTAAGCAGATACACCTGCGCACATATTTATTAAGGTATTTGGTTATTCGGGCCGCCATGGGGACCGGAAGGGGGTGAAAACATAGGTAAATCGTCTTATTTTAACCTACCGCCGGACATTGGTTTTACATTATTTACTCCAATCAAGGGGCGTATAGACAGTCTTACTGTATATATTTATAAAGCAGAGACATGTACAAACATTTTGAGGTATAATACATGTATGTCAAGCTATTCTGGAGACCGGAAGTGGACAAAAAATTGAGCCATAATGGTTGTACAGCCGGCAATTTTGACCTATCCGACCATGGTTTTTTACTTCTGACTTGCTCCACAGGTCCTATGGAATGATCTACGGGGAATAGTTATCAAGCAGAGGCATTGACAAACGTTTTGAGGTATTATACATGTAGATCAAGCCATCCTGAGGACCGGAAGTTGCCTATTACGGAGCTAAAATGGGATGCCAGGACCCTGACGGATATTTCGGGTAGTACCGCATATTGGTTTTTCGCATTTTTCTGGCTAACGGAGGGCTCCAGAAATAAAAACTAGACATATGTATTAAGCAGATACACCTGCGCACATATTTATTAAGGTATTTGGTTATTCGGGCCGCCATGGGGACCGGAAGGGGGTGAAAACATAGGTAAATCGTCTTATTTTAACCTAACGCCGGACATTGGTTTTACATTATTTACTCCAATCAAGGGGCGTATAGACAGTCTTACTGTATATATTTATAAAGCAGAGACATGTACAAACATTTTGAGGTATAATACATGTATATCAAGCTATCCTGGAGACCGGAAGTGGACAAACAATTGAGCCATAATGGTTGTACAGCCGGCAATTTTGACCTACCCGACCATGGTTTTTTACTTCTGACTTGCTCCACAGGTCCTATGGAATGATCTACGGGGAATAGTTATCAAGCAGAGGCATTGACAAACGTTTTGAGGTATTATACATGTAGATCAAGCCATCCTGAGGACCGGAAGTTGCCTATTACGGAGCTAAAATGGGATGCCAGGACCCTGACGGATATTTCGGGTAGTACAGCATATTGGTTTTTCGCATTTTTCTGGCTAACGGAGGGCTCCAGAAATAAAAACTAGACATATGTATTAAGCAGATACACCTGCGCACATATTTATTAAGGTATTTGGTTATTCGGGCCGCCATGGGGACCGGAAGGGGGTGAAAACATAGGTAAATCGTCTTATTTTAACCTACTGCCGGACATTGGTTTTACATTATTTACTCCAATCAAGGGGCGTATAGACAGTCTTACTGTATATATTTATAAAGCAGAGACATGTACAAACATTTTGAGGTATAATACATGTATGTCAAGCTATTCTGGAGACCGGAAGTGGACAAAAAATTGAGCCATAATGGTTGTACAGCCGCAATTTTGACCTACCCGACCATGGTTTTTTACTTCTGACTTGCTCCACAGGTCCTATGGAATGATCTACGGGGAATAGTTATCAAGCAGAGGCATTGACAAACGTTTTGAGGTATTATACATGTAGATCAAGCCATCCTGAGGACCGGAAGTTGCCTATTACGGAGCTAAAATGGGATGCCAGGACCCTGACGGATATTTCGGGTAGTACCGCATATTGGTTTTT
Organism: Bathymodiolus brooksi; assembly: GCA_963680875.1. Lineage (NCBI taxonomy): Eukaryota > Metazoa > Mollusca > Bivalvia > Mytilida > Modiolidae > Bathymodiolus > Bathymodiolus brooksi. The sequence goes on from OY804581.1 coordinate 48,214,539, forward strand.
CGCATTTTTCTGGCTAACGGAGGGCTCCAGAAATAAAAACTAGACATATATATTAAGCAGATACACTTGAGGTATAATACATGTATGTCAAGCTATTCTGGAGACCGGAAGTGGACAAAAAATTGAGCCATAATGATTGTACAGCCGGCAATTTTGACCTACCCGACCATGGTTTTTTACTTCTGACTTGCTCCACAGGTCCTATGGAATGATCTACGGGGAATAGTTATCAAGAAGAGGCATTGACAAACGTTTTGAGGTATTATACATGTAGATCAAGCCATCCTGAGGACCGGAAGTTGCCTATTACGGAGCTAAAATGGGATGCCAGGACCCTGACGGATATTTCGGGTAGTACCGCATATTGGTTTTTCGCATTTTTCTGGCTAACGGAGGGCTCCAGAAATAAAAACTAGACATATGTATTAAGCAGATACACCTGCGCACATATTTATTAAGGTATTTGGTTATTCGGGCCGCCATGGGGACCGGAAGGGGGTGAAAACATAGGTAAATCGTCTTATTTTAACCTACCGCCGGACATTGGTTTTACATTATTTACTCCAATCAAGGGGCGTATAGACAGTCTTACTGTATATATTTATAAAGCAGAGACATGTACAAACATTTTGAGGTATAATACATGTATGTCAAGCTATTCTGGAGACCGGAAGTGGACAAAAAATTGAGCCATAATGGTTGTACAGCCGGCAATTTTGACCTATCCGACCATGGTTTTTTACTTCTGACTTGCTCCACAGGTCCTATGGAATGATCTACGGGGAATAGTTATCAAGCAGAGGCATTGACAAACGTTTTGAGGTATTATACATGTAGATCAAGCCATCCTGAGGACCGGAAGTTGCCTATTACGGAGCTAAAATGGGATGCCAGGACCCTGACGGATATTTCGGGTAGTACCGCATATTGGTTTTTCGCATTTTTCTGGCTAACGGAGGGCTCCAGAAATAAAAACTAGACATATGTATTAAGCAGATACACCTGCGCACATATTTATTAAGGTATTTGGTTATTCGGGCCGCCATGGGGACCGGAAGGGGGTGAAAACATAGGTAAATCGTCTTATTTTAACCTAACGCCGGACATTGGTTTTACATTATTTACTCCAATCAAGGGGCGTATAGACAGTCTTACTGTATATATTTATAAAGCAGAGACATGTACAAACATTTTGAGGTATAATACATGTATATCAAGCTATCCTGGAGACCGGAAGTGGACAAACAATTGAGCCATAATGGTTGTACAGCCGGCAATTTTGACCTACCCGACCATGGTTTTTTACTTCTGACTTGCTCCACAGGTCCTATGGAATGATCTACGGGGAATAGTTATCAAGCAGAGGCATTGACAAACGTTTTGAGGTATTATACATGTAGATCAAGCCATCCTGAGGACCGGAAGTTGCCTATTACGGAGCTAAAATGGGATGCCAGGACCCTGACGGATATTTCGGGTAGTACAGCATATTGGTTTTTCGCATTTTTCTGGCTAACGGAGGGCTCCAGAAATAAAAACTAGACATATGTATTAAGCAGATACACCTGCGCACATATTTATTAAGGTATTTGGTTATTCGGGCCGCCATGGGGACCGGAAGGGGGTGAAAACATAGGTAAATCGTCTTATTTTAACCTACTGCCGGACATTGGTTTTACATTATTTACTCCAATCAAGGGGCGTATAGACAGTCTTACTGTATATATTTATAAAGCAGAGACATGTACAAACATTTTGAGGTATAATACATGTATGTCAAGCTATTCTGGAGACCGGAAGTGGACAAAAAATTGAGCCATAATGGTTGTACAGCCGCAATTTTGACCTACCCGACCATGGTTTTTTACTTCTGACTTGCTCCACAGGTCCTATGGAATGATCTACGGGGAATAGTTATCAAGCAGAGGCATTGACAAACGTTTTGAGGTATTATACATGTAGATCAAGCCATCCTGAGGACCGGAAGTTGCCTATTACGGAGCTAAAATGGGATGCCAGGACCCTGACGGATATTTCGGGTAGTACCGCATATTGGTTTTTCGCATTTTTCTGGCTAACGGAGGGCTCCAGAAATAAAAACTAGACATATGTATTAAGCAGATACACCTGCGCACATATTTATTAAGGTATTTGGTTATTCGGGCCGCCATGGGGACCGGAAGGGGGTGAAAACATAGGTAAATCGTCTTATTTTAACCTACCGCCGGACATTGGTTTTACATTATTTACTCCAATCAAGGGGCATATGGACAGTCTTACTGTATATATTTATAAAGCAGATACATGTACAAACATTTTGAGGTATAATACATGTATGTCAAGCTATCCTGGAGACCGGAAGTGGACAAAAAATTGAGCCATAATGGTTGTACAGCCGGCAATTTTGACCTACCCGACCATGGTTTTTTACTTCTGACTTGCTCCACAGGTCCTATGGAATGATCTACGGGGAATAGTTATCAAGCAGAGGCATTGACAAACGTTTTGAGGTATTATACATGTAGATCAAGCCATCCTGAGGACCGGAAGTTGCCTATTACGGAGCTAAAATGGGATGCCAGGACCCTGACGGATATTTCGGGTAGTACCGCATATTGGTTTTTCGCATTTTTCTGGCTAACGGAGGGCTCCAGAAATAAAAACTAGACATATGTATTAAGCAGATACACCTGCGCACATATTTATTAAGGTATTTGGTTATTCGGGCCGCCATGGGGACCGGAAGGGGGTGAAAACATAGGTAAATCGTCTTATTTTAACCTAACGCCGGACATTGGTTTTACATTATTTACTCCAATCAAGGGGCGTATAGACAGTCTTACTGTATATATTTATAAAGCAGAGACATGTACAAACATTTTGAGGTATAATACATGTATGTCAAGCTATCCTGGAGACCGGAAGTGGACAAACAATTGAGCCATAATGGTTGTACAGCCGGCAATTTTGACCTACCCGACCATGGTTTTTTACTTCTGACTTGCTCCACAGGTCCTATGGAATGATCTACGGGGAATAGTTATCAAGCAGAGGCATTGACAAACGTTTTGAGGTATTATACATGTAGATCAAGCCATCCTGAGGACCGGAAGTTGCCTATTACGGAGTTAAAATGGGATGCCAGGACCCTGACGGATATTTCGGGTAGTACCGCATATTGGTTTTTCGCATTTTTCTGGCTAACGGAGGGCTCCAGAAATAAAAACTAGACATATGTATTAAGCAGATACACCTGCGCACATATTTATTAAGGTATTTGGTTATTCGGGCCGCCATGGGGACCGGAAGGGGGTGAAAACATAGGTAAATCGTCTTATTTTAACCTACTGCCGGACATTGGTTTTACATTATTTACTCCAATCAAGGGGCGTATAGACAGTCTTACTGTATATATTTATAAAGCAGAGACATGTACAAACATTTTGAGGTATAATACATGTATGTCAAGCTATTCTGGAGACCGGAAGTGGACAAAAAATTGAGCCATAATGGTTGTACAGCCGGCAATTTTGACCTACCCGACCATGGTTTTTTACTTCTGACTTGCTCCACAGGTCCTATGGAATGATCTACGGGGAATAGTTATCAAGCAGAGGCATTGACAAACGTTTTGAGGTATTATACATGTAGATCAAGCCATCCTGAGGACCGGAAGTTGCCTATTACGGAGCTAAAATGGGATGCCAGCACCCTGACGGATATTTCGGGTAGTACCGCATATTGGTTTTTCGCATTTTTCTGGCTAACGGAGGGCTCCAGAAATAAAAACTAGACATATGTATTAAGCAGATACACCTGCGCACATATTTATTAAGGTATTTGGTTATTCGGGCCGCCATGGGGACCGGAAGGGGGTGAAAACATAGGTAAATCGTCTTATTTTAACCTACCGCCGGACATTGGTTTTACATTATTTACTCCAATCAAGGGGCATATAGACAGTCTTACTGTATATATTTATAAAGCAGAGACATGTACAAACATTTTGAGGTATAATACATGTATGTCAAGCTATCCTGGAGACCGGAAGTGGACAAAAAATTGAGCCATAATGGTTGTACAGCCGGCAATTTTGACCTACCCGACCATGGTTTTTTACTTCTGACTTGCTCCACAGGTCCTATGGAATGATCTACGGGGAATAGTTATCAATCAGAGGCATTGACAAACGTTTTGAGGTATTATACATGTAGATCAAGCCATCCTGAGGACCGGAAGTTGCCTATTACGGAGCTAAAATGGGATGCCAGGACCCTGACGGATATTTCGGGTAGTACCGCATATTGGTTTTTCGCATTTTTCTGGCTAACGGAGGGCTCCAGAAATAAAAACTAGACATATGTATTAAGCAGATACACCTGCGCACATATTTATTAAGGTATTTGGTTATTCGGGCCGCCATGGAGACCGGAAGGGGGTGAAAACATAGGTAAATCGTCTTATTTTAACCTACCGCCGGACATTGGTTTTACATTATTTACTCCAATCAAGGGGCGTATAGACAGTCTTACTGTATATATTTATAAAGCAGAGACATGTACAAACATTTTGAGGTATAATACATGTATGTCAAGCTATTCTGGAGACCGGAAGTGGACAAAAAATTGAGCCATAATGGTTGTACAGCCGGCAATTTTGACCTACCCGACCATGGTTTTTACTTCTGACTTGCTCCACAGGTCCTATGGAATGATCTACGGGGAATAGTTATCAAGCAGAGGCATTGATAAACGTTTTGAGGTATTATACATATAGATCAAGCCATCCTGAGGACCGGAAGTTGCCTATTACGGAGCTAAAATGGGATGCCAGGACCCTGACGGATATTTCGGGTAGTACCGCATATTGGTTTTTCGCATTTTTCTGGCTAACGGAGGGCTCCAGAAATAAAAACTAGACATATGTATTAAGCAGATACACCTGCGCACATATTTATTAAGGTATTTGGTTATTCGGGCCGCCATGGGGACCGGAAGGGGGTGAAAACATAGGTAAATCGTCTTATTTTAACCTACTGCCGGACATTGGTTTTACATTATTTACTCCAATCAAGGGGCGTATAGACAGTCTTACTGTATATATTTATAAAGCAGAGACATGTACAAACATTTTGAGGTATAATACATGTATGTCAAGCTATTCTGGAGACCGGAAGTGGACAAAAAATTGAGCCATAATGGTTGTACAGCCGGCAATTTTGACCTACCCGACCATGGTTTTTTACTTCTGACTTGCTCCACAGGTCCTATGGAATGATCTACGGGGAATAGTTATCAAGCAGAGGCATTGACAAACGTTTTGAGGTATTATACATGTAGATCAAGCCATCCTGAGGACCGGAAGTTGCCTATTACGGAGCTAAAATGGGATGCCAGGACCCTGACGGATATTTCGGGTAGTACCGCATATTGGTTTTTCGCATTTTTCTGGCTAACGGAGGGCTCCAGAAATAAAAACTAGACATATGTATTAAGCAGATACACCTGCGCACATATTTATTAAGGTATTTGGTTATTCGGGCCGCCATGGGGACCGGAAGGGGGTGAAAACATAGGTAAATCGTCTTATTTTAACCTACCGCCGGACATTGGTTTTACATTATTTACTCCAATCAAGGGGCATATGGACAGTCTTACTGTATATATTTATAAAGCAGAGACATGTACAAACATTTTGAGGTATAATACATGTATGTCAAGCTATCCTGGAGACCGGAAGTGGACAAAAAATTGAGCCATAATGGTTGTACAGCCGGCAATTTTGACCTACCCGACCATGGTTTTTTACTTCTGACTTGCTCCACAGGTCCTATGGAATGATCTACGGGGAATAGTTATCAAGCAGAGGCATTGACAAACGTTTTGAGGTATTATACATGTAGATCAAGCCATCCTGAGGACCGGAAGTTGCCTATTACGGAGCTAAAATGGGATGCCAGGACCCTGACGGATATTTCGGGTAGTACCGCATATTGGTTTTTCGCATTTTTCTGGCTAACGGAGGGCTCCAGAAATAAAAACTAGACATATGTATTAAGCAGATACACCTGCGCACATATTTATTAAGGTATTTGGTTATTCGGGCCGCCATGGAGACCGGAAGGGGGTGAAAACATAGGTAAATCGTCTTATTTTAACCTACCGCCGGACATTGGTTTTACATTATTTACTCCAATCAAGGGGCGTATAGACAGTCTTACTGTATATATTTATAAAGCAGAGACATGTACAAACATTTTGAGGTATAATACATGTATGTCAACTATTCTGGAGACCGGAAGTGGACAAAAAATTGAGCCATAATGGTTGTACAGCCGCCAATTTTGACCTACCCGACCATGGTTTTTACTTCTGACTTGCTCCACAGGTCCTATGGAATGATCTACGGGGAATAGTTATCAAGCAGAGGCATTGATAAACGTTTTGAGGTATTATACATATAGATCAAGCCATCCTGAGGACCGGAAGTTGCCTATTACGGAGCTAAAATGGGATGCCAGGACCCTGACGGATATTTCGGGTAGTACCGCATATTGGTTTTTCGCATTTTTCTGGCTAACGGAGGGCTCCAGAAATAAAAACTAGACATATATATTAAGCAGATACACTTGAGGTATAATACATGTATGTCAAGCTATTCTGGAGACCGGAAGTGGACAAAAAATTGAGCCATAATGATTGTACAGCCGGCAATTTTGACCTACCCGACCATGGTTTTTTACTTCTGACTTGCTCCACAGGTCCTATGGAATGATCTACGGGGAATAGTTATCAAGAAGAGGCATTGACAAACGTTTTGAGGTATTATACATGTAGATCAAGCCATCCTGAGGACCGGAAGTTGCCTATTACGGAGCTAAAATGTGATGCCAGGACCCTGACGGATATTTCGGGTAGTACCGCATATTGGTTTTTCGCATTTTTCTGGCTAACGGAGGGCTCCAGAAATAAAAACTAGACATATGTATTAAGCAGATACACCTGCGCACATATTTATTAAGGTATTTGGTTATTCGGGCCGCCATGGGGACCGGAAGGGGGTGAAAACATAGGTAAATCGTCTTATTTTAACCTACTGCCGGACATTGGTTTTACATTATTTACTCCAATCAAGGGGCGTATAGACAGTCTTACTGTATATATTTATAAAGCAGAGACATGTACAAACATTTTGAGGTATAATACATGTATGTCAAGCTATTCTGGAGACCGGAAGTGGACAAAAAATTGAGCCATAATGGTTGTACAGCCGGCAATTTTGACCTATCCGACCATGGTTTTTTACTTCTGACTTGCTCCACAGGTCCTATGGAATGATCTACGGGGAATAGTTATCAAGCAGAGGCATTGACAAACGTTTTGAGGTATTATACATGTAGATCAAGCCATCCTGAGGACCGGAAGTTGCCTATTACGGAGCTAAAATGGGATGCCAGGACCCTGACGGATATTTCGGGTAGTACCGCATATTGGTTTTTCGCATTTTTCTGGCTAACGGAGGGCTCCAGAAATAAAAACTAGACATATGTATTAAGCAGATACACCTGCGCACATATTTATTAAGGTATTTGGTTATTCGGGCCGCCATGGGGACCGGAAGGGGGTGAAAACATAGGTAAATCGTCTTATTTTAACCTAACGCCGGACATTGGTTTTACATTATTTACTCCAATCAAGGGGCGTATAGACAGTCTTACTGTATATATTTATAAAGCAGAGACATGTACAAACATTTTGAGGTATAATACATGTATATCAAGCTATCCTGGAGACCGGAAGTGGACAAACAATTGAGCCATAATGGTTGTACAGCCGGCAATTTTGACCTACCCGACCATGGTTTTTTACTTCTGACTTGCTCCACAGGTCCTATGGAATGATCTACGGGGAATAGTTATCAAGCAGAGGCATTGACAAACGTTTTGAGGTATTATACATGTAGATCAAGCCATCCTGAGGACCGGAAGTTGCCTATTACGGAGCTAAAATGGGATGCCAGGACCCTGACGGATATTTCGGGTAGTACAGCATATTGGTTTTTCGCATTTTTCTGGCTAACGGAGGGCTCCAGAAATAAAAACTAGACATATGTATTAAGCAGATACACCTGCGCACATATTTATTAAGGTATTTGGTTATTCGGGCCGCCATGGGGACCGGAAGGGGGTGAAAACATAGGTAAATCGTCTTATTTTAACCTACTGCCGGACATTGGTTTTACATTATTTACTCCAATCAAGGGGCGTATAGACAGTCTTACTGTATATATTTATAAAGCAGAGACATGTACAAACATTTTGAGGTATAATACATGTATGTCAAGCTATTCTGGAGACCGGAAGTGGACAAAAAATTGAGCCATAATGGTTGTACAGCCGCAATTTTGACCTACCCGACCATGGTTTTTTACTTCTGACTTGCTCCACAGGTCCTATGGAATGATCTACGGGGAATAGTTATCAAGCAGAGGCATTGACAAACGTTTTGAGGTATTATACATGTAGATCAAGCCATCCTGAGGACCGGAAGTTGCCTATTACGGAGCTAAAATGGGATGCCAGGACCCTGACGGATATTTCGGGTAGTACCGCATATTGGTTTTTCGCATTTTTCTGGCTAACGGAGGGCTCCAGAAATAAAAACTAGACATATGTATTAAGCAGATACACCTGCGCACATATTTATTAAGGTATTTGGTTATTCGGGCCGCCATGGGGACCGGAAGGGGGTGAAAACATAGGTAAATCGTCTTATTTTAACCTACCGCCGGACATTGGTTTTACATTATTTACTCCAATCAAGGGGCATATGGACAGTCTTACTGTATATATTTATAAAGCAGAGACATGTACAAACATTTTGAGGTATAATACATGTATGTCAAGCTATCCTGGAGACCGGAAGTGGACAAAAAATTGAGCCATAATGGTTGTACAGCCGGCAATTTTGACCTACCCGACCATGGTTTTTTACTTCTGACTTGCTCCACAGGTCCTATGGAATGATCTACGGGGAATAGTTATCAAGCAGAGGCATTGACAAACGTTTTGAGGTATTATACATGTAGATCAAGCCATCCTGAGGACCGGAAGTTGCCTATTACGGAGCTAAAATGGGATGCCAGGACCCTGACGGATATTTCGGGTAGTACCGCATATTGGTTTTTCGCATTTTTCTGGCTAACGGAGGGCTCCAGAAATAAAAACTAGACATATGTATTAAGCAGATACACCTGCGCACATATTTATTAAGGTATTTGGTTATTCGGGCCGCCATGGGGACCGGAAGGGGGTGAAAACATAGGTAAATCGTCTTATTTTAACCTAACGCCGGACATTGGTTTTACATTATTTACTCCAATCAAGGGGCGTATAGACAGTCTTACTGTATATATTTATAAAGCAGAGACATGTACAAACATTTTGAGGTATAATACATGTATGTCAAGCTATCCTGGAGACCGGAAGTGGACAAACAATTGAGCCATAATGGTTGTACAGCCGGCAATTTTGACCTACCCGACCATGGTTTTTTACTTCTGACTTGCTCCACAGGTCCTATGGAATGATCTACGGGGAATAGTTATCAAGCAGAGGCATTGACAAACGTTTTGAGGTATTATACATGTAGATCAAGCCATCCTGAGGACCGGAAGTTGCCTATTACGGAGCTAAAATGGGATGCCAGGACCCTGACGGATATTTCGGGTAGTACAGCATATTGGTTTTTCGCATTTTTCTGGCTAACGGAGGGCTCCAGAAATAAAAACTAGACATATGTATTAAGCAGATACACCTGCGCACATATTTATTAAGGTATTTGGTTATTCGGGCCGCCATGGGGACCGGAAGGGGGTGAAAACATAGGTAAATCGTCTTATTTTAACCTACTGCCGGACATTGGTTTTACATTATTTACTCCAATCAAGGGGCGTATAGACAGTCTTACTGTATATATTTATAAAGCAGAGACATGTACAAACATTTTGAGGTATAATACATGTATGTCAAGCTATTCTGGAGACCGGAAGTGGACAAAAAATTGAGCCATAATGGTTGTACAGCCGCAATTTTGACCTACCCGACCATGGTTTTTTACTTCTGACTTGCTCCACAGGTCCTATGGAATGATCTACGGGGAATAGTTATCAAGCAGAGGCATTGACAAACGTTTTGAGGTATTATACATGTAGATCAAGCCATCCTGAGGACCGGAAGTTGCCTATTACGGAGCTAAAATGGGATGCCAGGACCCTGACGGATATTTCGGGTAGGACCGCATATTGGTTTTTCGCATTTTTCTGGCTAACGGAGGGCTCCAGAAATAAAAACTAGACATATGTATTAAGCAGATACACCTGCGCACATATTTATTAAGGTATTTGGTTATTCGGGCCGCCATGGGGACCGGAAGGGGGTGAAAACATAGGTAAATCGTCTTATTTTAACCTACCGCCGGACATTGGTTTTACATTATTTACTCCAATCAAGGGGCATATGGACAGTCTTACTGTATATATTTATAAAGCAGAGACATGTACAAACATTTTGAGGTATAATACATGTATGTCAAGCTATCCTGGAGACCGGAAGTGGACAAAAAATTGAGCCATAATGGTTGTACAGCCGGCAATTTTGACCTACCCGACCATGGTTTTTTACTTCTGACTTGCTCCACAGGTCCTATGGAATGATCTACGGGGAATAGTTATCAAGCAGAGGCATTGACAAACGTTTTGAGGTATTATACATGTAGATCAAGCCATCCTGAGGACCGGAAGTTGCCTATTACGGAGCTAAAATGGGATGCCAGGACCCTGACGGATATTTCGGGTAGTACCGCATATTGGTTTTTCGCATTTTTCTGGCTAACGGAGGGCTCCAGAAATAAAAACTAGACATATGTATTAAGCAGATACACCTGCGCACATATTTATTAAGGTATTTGGTTATTCGGGCCGCCATGGAGACCGGAAGGGGGTGAAAACATAGGTAAATCGTCTTATTTTAACCTACCGCCGGACATTGGTTTTACATTATTTACTCCAATCAAGGGGCGTATATACAGTCTTACTGTATATATTTATAAAGCAGAGACATGTACAAACATTTTGAGGTATAATACATGTATGTCAAGCTATTCTGGAGACCGGAAGTGGACAAAAAATTGAGCCATAATGGTTGTACAGCCGCCAATTTTGACCTACCCGACCATGGTTTTTACTTCTGACTTGCTCCACAGGTCCTATGGAATGATCTACGGGGAATAGTTATCAAGCAGAGGCATTGATAAACGTTTTGAGGTATTATACATATAGATCAAGCCATCCTGAGGACCGGAAGTTGCCTATTACGGAGCTAAAATGGGATGCCAGGACCCTGACGGATATTTCGGGTAGTACCGCATATTGGTTTTTCGCATTTTTCTGGCTAACGGAGGGCTCCAGAAATAAAAAATAGACATATATATTAAGCAGATACACTTGCGGTATAATACATGTATGTCAAGCTATTCTGGAGACCGGAAGTGGACAAAAAATTGAGCCATAATGGTTGTACAGCCGGCAATTTTGACCTACCCGACCATGGTTTTTTACTTCTGACTTGCTCCACAGGTCCTATGGAATGATCTACGGGGAATAGTTATCAAGCAGAGGCATTGACAAACGTTTTGAGGTATTATACATGTAGATCAAGCCATCCTGAGGACCGGAAGTTGCCTATTACGGAGCTAAAATGGGATGCCAGGACCCTGACGGATATTTCGGGTAGGACCGCATATTGGTTTTTCGCATTTTTCTGGCTAACGGAGGGCTCCAGAAATAAAAACTAGACATATGTATTAAGCAGATACACCTGCGCACATATTTATTAAGGTATTTGGTTATTCGGGCCGCCATGGAGACCGGAAGGGGGTGAAAACATAGGTAAATCGTCTTATTTTAACCTACCGCCGGACATTGGTTTTACATTATTTACTCCAATCAAGGGGCGTATATACAGTCTTACTGTATATATTTATAAAGCAGAGACATGTACAAACATTTTGAGGTATAATACATGTATGTCAAGCTATTCTGGAGACCGGAAGTGGACAAAAAATTGAGCCATAATGGTTGTACAGCCGCCAATTTTGACCTACCCGACCATGGTTTTTACTTCTGACTTGCTCCACAGGTCCTATGGAATGATCTACGGGGAATAGTTATCAAGCAGAGGCATTGATAAACGTTTTGAGGTATTATACATATAGATCAAGCCATCCTGAGGACCGGAAGTTGCCTATTACGGAGCTAAAATGGGATGCCAGGACCCTGACGGATATTTCGGGTAGTACCGCATATTGGTTTTTCGCATTTTTCTGGCTAACGGAGGGCTCCAGAAATAAAAAATAGACATATATATTAAGCAGATACACTTGCGGTATAATACATGTATGTCAAGCTATTCTGGAGACCGGAAGTGGACAAAAAATTGAGCCATAATGGTTGTACAGCCGGCAATTTTGACCTACCCGACCATGGTTTTTTACTTCTGACTTGCTCCACAGGTCCTATGGAATGATCTACGGGGAATAGTTATCAAGCAGAGGCATTGACAAACGTTTTGAGGTATTATACATGTAGATCAAGCCATCCTGAGGACCGGAAGTTGCCTATTACGGAGCTAAAATGGGATGCCAGGACCCTGACGGATATTTCGGGTAGGACCGCATATTGGTTTTTCGCATTTTTCTGGCTAACGGAGGGCTCCAGAAATAAAAACTAGACATATGTATTAAGCAGATACACCTGCACACATATTTATTAAGGTATTTGGTTATTCGGGCCGCCATGGGGACCGGAAGGGGGTGAAAACATAGGTAAATCGTCTTATTTTAACCTAACGCCGGACATTGGTTTTACATTATTTACTCCAATCAAGGGGCATATAGACAGTCTTACTGTATATATTTATAAAGCAGAGACATGTACAAACATTTTGAGGTATAATACATGTATGTCAAGCTATTCTGGAGACCGGAAGTGGACAAAAAATTGAGCCATAATGGTTGTACAGCCGCAATTTTGACCTACCCGACCATGGTTTTTTACTTCTGACTTGCTCCACAGGTCCTATGGAATGATCTACGGGGAATAGTTATCAAGCAGAGGCATTGACAAACGTTTTGAGGTATTATACATGTAGATCAAGCCATCCTGAGGACCGGAAGTTGCCTATTACGGAGCTAAAATGGGATGCCAGGACCCTGACGGATATTTCGGGTAGGACCGCATATTGGTTTTTCGCATTTTTCTGGCTAACGGAGGGCTCCAGAAATAAAAACTAGACATATGTATTAAGCAGATACACCTGCACACATATTTATTAAGGTATTTGGTTATTCGGGCCGCCATGGGGACCGGAAGGGGGTGAAAACATAGGTAAATCGTCTTATTTTAACCTAACGCCGGACATTGGTTTTACATTATTTACTCCAATCAAGGGGCATATAGACAGTCTTACTGTATATATTTATAAAGCAGAGACATGTACAAACATTTTGAGGTATAATACATGTATGTCAAGCTATTCTGGAGACCGGAAGTGGACAAAAAATTGAGCCATAATGGTTGTACAGCCGCAATTTTGACCTACCCGACCATGGTTTTTTACTTCTGACTTGCTCCACAGGTCCTATGGAATGATCTACGGGGAATAGTTATCAAGCAGAGGCATTGACAAACGTTTTGAGGTATTATACATGTAGATCAAGCCATCCTGAGGACCGGAAGTTGCCTATTACGGAGCTAAAATGGGATGCCAGGACCCTGACGGATATTTCGGGTAGTACCGCATATTGGTTTTTCGCATTTTTCTGGCTAACGGAGGGCTCCAGAAATAAAAACTAGACATATGTATTAAGCAGATACACCTGCGCACATATTTATTAAGGTATTTGGTTATTCGGGCCGCCATGGGGACCGAAAGGGGGTGAAAACATAGATAAATCGTCTTATTTTAACCTACCGCCGGACATTGGTTTTACATTATTTACTCCAATCAAGGGGCATATGGACAGTCTTACTGTATATATTTATAAAGCAGAGACATGTACAAACATTTTGAGGTATAATACATGTATGTCAAGCTATCCTGGAGACCGGAAGTGGACAAAAAATTGAGCCATAATGGTTGTACAGCCGGCAATTTTGACCTACCCGACCATGGTTTTTTACTTCTGACTTGCTCCACAGGTCCTATGGAATGATCTACGGGGAATAGTTATCAAGCAGAGGCATTGACAAACGTTTTGAGGTATTATACATGTAGATCAAGCCATCCTGAGGACCGGAAGTTGCCTATTACGGAGCTAAAATGGGATGCCAGGACCCTGACGGATATTTCGGGTAGTACCGCATATTGGTTTTTCGCATTTTTCTGGCTAACGGAGGGCTCCAGAAATAAAAACTAGACATATGTATTAAGCAGATACACCTGCGCACATATTTATTAAGGTATTTGGTTATTCGGGCCGCCATGGAGACCGGAAGGGGGTGAAAACATAGGTAAATCGTCTTATTTTAACCTACCGCCGGACATTGGTTTTACATTATTTACTCCAATCAAGGGGCGTATATACAGTCTTACTGTATATATTTATAAAGCAGAGACATGTACAAACATTTTGAGGTATAATACATGTATGTCAAGCTATTCTGGAGACCGGAAGTGGACAAAAAATTGAGCCATAATGGTTGTACAGCCGCCAATTTTGACCTACCCGACCATGGTTTTTACTTCTGACTTGCTCCACAGGTCCTATGGAATGATCTACGGGGAATAGTTATCAAGCAGAGGCATTGATAAACGTTTTGAGGTATTATACATATAGATCAAGCCGTCCTGAGGACCGGAAGTTGCCTATTACGGAGCTAAAATGGGATGCCAGGACCCTGACGGATATTTCGGGTAGTACCGCATATTGGTTTTTCGCATTTTTCTGGCTAACGGAGGGCTCCAGAAATAAAAACTAGACATATATATTAAGCAGATACACTTGCGGTATAATACATGTATGTCAAGCTATTCTGGAGACCGGAAGTGGACAAAAAATTGAGCCATAATGGTTGTACAGCCGGCAATTTTGACCTACCCGACCATGGTTTTTTACTTCTGACTTGCTCCACAGGTCCTATGGAATGATCTACGGGGAATAGTTATCAAGCAGAGGCATTGACAAACGTTTTGAGGTATTATACATGTAGATCAAGCCATCCTGAGGACCGGAAGTTGCCTATTACGGAGCTAAAATGGGATGCCAGGACCCTGACGGATATTTCGGGTAGGACCGCATATTGGTTTTTCGCATTTTTCTGGCTAACGGAGGGCTCCAGAAATAAAAACTAGACATATGTATTAAGCAGATACACCTGCACACATATTTATTAAGGTATTTGGTTATTCGGGCCGCCATGGGGACCGGAAGGGGGTGAAAATATAGGTAAATCGTCTTATTTTAACCTAACGCCGGACATTGGTTTTACATTATTTACTCCAATCAAGGGGCATATAGACAGTCTTACTGTATATATTTATAAAGCAGAGACATGTACAAACATTTTGAGGTATAATACATGTATGTCAAGCTATTCTGGAGACCGGAAGTGGACAAAAAATTGAGCCATAATGGTTGTACAGCCGCAATTTTGACCTACCCGACCATGGTTTTTTACTTCTGACTTGCTCCACAGGTCCTATGGAATGATCTACGGGGAATAGTTATCAAGCAGAGGCATTGACAAACGTTTTGAGGTATTATACATGTAGATCAAGCCATCCTGAGGACCGGAAGTTGCCTATTACGGAGCTAAAATGGGATGCCAGGACCCTGACGGATATTTCGGGTAGTACCGCATATTGGTTTTTCGCATTTTTCTGGCTAACGGAGGGCTCCAGAAATAAAAACTAGACATATGTATTAAGCAGATACACCTGCGCACATATTTATTAAGGTATTTGGTTATTCGGGCCGCCATGGGGACCGAAAGGGGGTGAAAACATAGGTAAATCGTCTTATTTTAACCTACTGCCGGACATTGGTTTTACATTATTTACTCCAATCAAGGGGCATATGGACAGTCTTACTGTATATATTTATAAAGCAGAGACATGTACAAACATTTTGAGGTATAATACATGTATGTCAAGCTATCCTGGAGACCGGAAGTGGACAAAAAATTGAGCCATAATGGTTGTACCGCCGGCAATTTTGACCTACCCGACCATGGTTTTTTACTTCTGACTTGCTCCACAGGTCCTATGGAATGATCTACGGGGAATAGTTATCAAGCAGAGGCATTGACAAACGTTTTGAGGTATTATACATGTAGATCAAGCCATCCTGAGGACCGGAAGTTGCCTATTACGGAGCTAAAATGGGATGCCAGGACCCTGACGGATATTTCGGGTAGTACCGCATATTGGTTTTTCGCATTTTTCTGGCTAACGGAGGGCTCCAGAAATAAAAACTAGACATATGTATTAAGCAGATACACCTGCGCACATATTTATTAAGGTATTTGGTTATTCGGGCCGCCATGGAGACCGGAAGGGGGTGAAAACATAGGTAAATCGTCTTATTTTAACCTACCGCCGGACATTGGTTTTACATTATTTACTCCAATCAAGGGGCGTATATACAGTCTTACTGTATATATTTATAAAGCAGAGACATGTACAAACATTTTGAGGTATAATACATGTATGTCAAGCTATTCTGGAGACCGGAAGTGGACAAAAAATTGAGCCATAATGGTTGTACAGCCGGCAATTTTGACCTACCCGACCATGGTTTTTTACTTCTGACTTGCTCCACAGGTCCTATGGAATGATCTACGGGGAATAGTTATCAAGCAGAGGCATTGACAAACGTTTTGAGGTATTATACATGTAGATCAAGCCATCCTGAGGACCGGAAGTTGCCTATTACGGAGCTAAAATGGGATGCCAGGACCCTGACGGATATTTCGGGTAGTACAGCATATTGGTTTTTCGCATTTTTCTGGCTAACGGAGGGCTCCAGAAATAAAAACTAGACATATGTATTAAGCAGATACACCTGCGCACATATTTATTAAGGTATTTGGTTATTCGGGCCGCCATGGGGACCGGAAGGGGGTGAAAACATAGGTAAATCGTCTTATTTTAACCTACCGCCGGACATTGGTTTTACATTATTTACTCCAATCAAGGGGCGTATAGACAGTCTTACTGTATATATTTATAAAGCAGAGACATGTACAAACATTTTGAGGTATAATACATGTATGTCAAGCTATTCTGGAGACCGGAAGTGGACAAAAAAATTGAGCCATAATGGTTGTACAGCCGGCAATTTTGACCTACCCGACCATGGTTTTTTACTTCTGACTTGCTCCACAGGTCCTATGGAATGATCTACGGGGAATAGTTATCAAGCAGAGGCATTGACAAACGTTTTGAGGTATTATACATGTAGATCAAGCCATCCTGAGGACCGGAAGTTGCCTATTACGGAGCTAAAATGGGATGCCAGGACCCTGACGGATATTTCGGGTAGTACCGCATATTGGTTTTTCGCATTTTTCTGGCTAACGGAGGGCTCCAGAAATAAAAACTAGACATATGTATTAAGCAGATACACCTGCGCACATATTTATTAAGGTATTTGGTTATTCGGGCCGCCATGGAGACCGGAAGGGGGTGAAAACATAGGTAAATCGTCTTATTTTAACCTACCGCCGGACATTGGTTTTACATTATTTACTCCAATCAAGGGGCGTATAGACAGTCTTACTGTATATATTTATAAAGCAGAGACATGTACAAACATTTTGAGGTATAATACATGTATGTCAAGCTATTCTGGAGACCGGAAGTGGACAAAAAATTGAGCCATAATGGTTGTACAGCCGCCAATTTTGACCTACCCGACCATGGTTTTTACTTCTGACTTGCTCCACAGGTCCTATGGAATGATCTACGGGGAATAGTTATCAAGCAGAGGCATTGATAAACGTTTTGAGGTATTATACATATAGATCAAGCCATCCTGAGGACCGGAAGTTGCCTATTACGGAGCTAAAATGGGATGCCAGGACCCTGACGGATATTTCGGGTAGTACCGCATATTGGTTTTTCGCATTTTTCTGGCTAACGGAGGGCTCCAGAAATAAAAACTAGACATATATATTAAGCAGATACACTTGAGGTATAATACATGTATGTCAAGCTATTCTGGAGACCGGAAGTGGACAAAAAATTGAGCCATAATGGTTGTACAGCCGGCAATTTTGACCTACCCGACCATGGTTTTTTACTTCTGACTTGCTCCACAGGTCCTATGGAATGATCTACGGGGAATAGTTATCAGGCAGAGGCATTGACAAACGTTTTGAGGTATTATACATGTAGATCAAGCCATCCTGAGGACCAGAAGTTGCCTATTACGGAGCTAAAATGGGATGCCAGGACCCTGACGGATATTTCGGGTAGTACCGCATATTGGTTTTTCGCATTTTTCTGGCTAACGGAGGGCTCCAGAAATAAAAACTAGACATATGTATTAAGCAGATACACCTGCGCACATATTTATTAAGGTATTTGGTTATTCGGGCCGCCATGGGGACCGGAAGGGGGTGAAAACATAGGTAAATCGTCTTATTTTAACCTACTGCCGACATTGGTTTTACATTATTTACTCCAATCAAGGGGCGTATAGACAGTCTTACTGTATATATTTATAAAGCAGAGACATGTACAAACATTTTGAGGTATAATACATGTATGTCAAGCTATTCTGGAGACCGGAAGTGGACAAAAAATTGAGCCATAATGGTTGTACAGCCGGCAATTTTGACCTACCCGACCATGGTTTTTTACTTCTGACTTGCTCCACAGGTCCTATGGAATGATCTACGGGGAATAGTTATCAAGCAGAGGCATTGACAAACGTTTTGAGGTATTATACATGTAGATCAAGCCATCCTGAGGACCGGAAGTTGCCTATTACGGAGCTAAAATGGGATGCCAGGACCCTGACGATATTTCGGGTAGTACCGCATATTGGTTTTTCGCATTTTTCTGGCTAACGGAGGGCTCCAGAAATAAAAACTAGACATATGTATTAAGCAGATACACCTGCGCACATATTTATTAAGGTATTTGGTTATTCGGGCCGCCATGGGGACCGGAAGGGGGTGAAAACATAGGTAAATCGTCTTATTTTAACCTACCGCCGGACATTGGTTTTACATTATTTACTCCAATCAAGGGGCATATGGACAGTCTTACTGTATATATTTATAAAGCAGAGACATGTACAAACATTTTGAGGTATAATACATGTATGTCAAGCTATTCTGGAGACCGGAAGTGGACAAAAAATTGAGCCATAATGGTTGTACAGCCGCCAATTTTGACCTACCCGACCATGGTTTTTACTTCTGACTTGCTCCACAGGTCCTATGGAATGATCTACGGGGAATAGTTATCAAGCAGAGGCATTGATAAACGTTTTGAGGTATTATACATATAGATCAAGCCATCCTGAGGACCGGAAGTTGCCTATTACGGAGCTAAAATGGGATGCCAGGACCCTGACGAATATTTCGGGTAGTACCGCATATTGGTTTTTCGCATTTTTCTGGCTAACGGAGGGCTCCAGAAATAAAAACTAGACATATATATTAAGCAGATACACTTGAGGTATAATACATGTATGTCAAGCTATTCTGGAGACCGGAAGTGGACAAAAAATTGAGCCATAATGGTTGTACAGCCGGCAATTTTGACCTACCCGACCATGGTTTTTTACTTCTGACTTGCTCCACAGGTCCTATGGAATGATCTACGGGGAATAGTTATCAAGCAGAGGCATTGACAAACGTTTTGAGGTATTATACATGTAGATCAAGCCATCCTGAGGACCGGAAGTTGCCTATTACGGAGCTAAAATGGGATGCCAGGACCCTGACGGATATTTCGGGTAGTACCGCATATTGGTTTTTCGCATTTTTCTGGCTAACGGAGGGCTCCAGAAATAAAAACTAGACATATGTATTAAGCAGATACACCTGCGCACATATTTATTAAGGTATTTGGTTATTCGGGCCGCCATGGAGACCGGAAGGGGGTGAAAACATAGGTAAATCGTCTTATTTTAACCTACCGCCGGACATTGGTTTTACATTATTTACTCCAATCAAGGGGCGTATAGACAGTCTTACTGTATATATTTATAAAGCAGAGACATGTACAAACATTTTGAGGTATAATACATGTATGTCAAGCTATTCTGGAGACCGGAAGTGGACAAAAAATTGAGCCATAATGGTTGTACAGCCGCCAATTTTGACCTACCCGACCATGGTTTTTACTTCTGACTTGCTCCACAGGTCCTATGGAATGATCTACGGGGAATAGTTATCAAGCAGAGGCATTGATAAACGTTTTGAGGTATTATACATATAGATCAAGCCATCCTGAGGACCGGAAGTTGCCTATTACGGAGCTAAAATGGGATGCCAGGACCCTGACGGATATTTCGGGTAGTACCGCATATTGGTTTTTCGCATTTTTCTGGCTAACGGAGGGCTCCAGAAATAAAAACTAGACATATATATTAAGCAGATACACTTGAGGTATAATACATGTATGTCAAGCTATTCTGGAGACCGGAAGTGGACAAAAAATTGAGCCATAATGGTTGTACAGCCGGCAATTTTGACCTACCCGACCATGGTTTTTTACTTCTGACTTGCTCCACAGGTCCTATGGAATGATCTACGGGGAATAGTTATCAGGCAGAGGCATTGACAAACGTTTTGAGGTATTATACATGTAGATCAAGCCATCCTGAGGACCGGAAGTTGCCTATTACGGAGCTAAAATGGGATGCCAGGACCCTGACGGATATTTCGGGTAGTACCGCATATTGGTTTTTCGCATTTTTCTGGCTAACGGAGGGCTCCAGAAATAAAAACTAGACATATGTATTAAGCAGATACACCTGCGCACATATTTATTAAGGTATTTGGTTATTCGGGCCGCCATGGGGACCGGAAGGGGGTGAAAACATAGGTAAATCGTCTTATTTTAACCTAACGCCGGACATTGGTTTTACATTATTTACTCCAATCAAGGGGCGTATAGACAGTCTTACTGTATATATTTATAAAGCAGAGACATGTACAAACATTTTGAGGTATAATACATGTATGTCAAGCTATCCTGGAGACCGGAAGTGGAGAAACAATTGAGCCATAATGGTTGTACAGCCGGCAATTTTGACCTACCCGACCATGGTTTTTTACTTCTGACTTGCTCCACAGGTCCTATGGAATGATCTACGGGGAATAGTTATCAAGCAGAGGCATTGACAAACGTTTTGAGGTATTATACATGTAGATCAAGCCATCCTGAGGACCGGAAGTTGCCTATTACGGAGCTAAAATGGGATGCCAGGACCCTGACGGATATTTCGGGTAGTACCGCATATTGGTTTTTCGCATTTTTCTGGCTAACGGAGGGCTCCAGAAATAAAAACTAGACATATGTATTAAGCAGATACACCTGCGCACATATTTATTAAGGTATTTGGTTATTCGGGCCGCCATGGAGACCGGAAGGGGGTGAAAACATAGGTAAATCGTCTTATTTTAACCTACTGCCGGACATTGGTTTTACATTATTTACTCCAATCAAGGGGCGTATAGACAGTCTTACTGTATATATTTATAAAGCAGAGACATGTACAACCATTTTGAGGTATAATACATGTATGTCAAGCTATTCTGGAGACCGGAAGTTGACAAAAAATTGAGCCATAATGGTTGTACAGCCGGCAATTTTGACCTACCCGACCATGGTTTTTACTTCTGACTTGCTCCACAGGTCCTATGGAATGATCTACGGGGAATAGTTATCAAGCAGAGGCATTGATAAACGTTTTGAGGTATTATACATATAGATCAAGCCATCCTGAGGACCGGAAGTTGCCTATTACGAAGCTAAAATGGGATGCCAGGACCCTGACGAATATTTCGGGTAGTACCGCATATTGGTTTTTCGCATTTTTCTGGCTAACGGAGGGCTCCAGAAATAAAAACTAGACATATATATTAAGCAGATACACTTGAGGTATAATACATGTATGTCAAGCTATTCTGGAGACCGGAAGTGGACAACAAATTGAGCCATAATGGTTGTACAGCCGGCAATTTTGACCTACCCGACCATGGTTTTTTACTTCTGACTTGCTCCACAGGTCCTATGGAATGATCTACGGGGAATAGTTATCAAGCAGAGGCATTGACAAACGTTTTGAGGTATTATACATGTAGATCAAGCCATCCTGAGGACCGGAAGTTGCCTATTACGGAGCTAAAATGGGATGCCAGGACCCTGACGGATATTTCGGGTAGTACCGCATATTGGTTTTTCGCATTTTTCTGGCTAACGGAGGGCTCCAGAAATAAAAACTAGACATATATATTAAGCAGATACACTTGAGGTATAATACATGTATGTCAAGCTATCCTGGAGACCGGAAGTGGACAAAAAATTGAGCCATAATGGTTGTACAGCCGGCAATTTTGACCTACCCGACCATGGTTTTTTACTTCTGACTTGCTCCACAGGTCCTATGGAATGATCTACGGGGAATAGTTATCAAGCAGAGGCATTGACAAACGTTTTGAGGTATTATACATGTAGATCAAGCCATCCTGAGGACCGGAAGTTGCCTATTACGGAGCTAAAATGGGATGCCAGGACCCTGACGGATATTTCGGGTAGGACCGCATATTGGTTTTTCGCATTTTTCTGGCTAACGGAGGGCTCCAGAAATAAAAACTAGACATATGTATTAAGCAGATACACCTGCACACATATTTATTAAGGTATTTGGTTATTCGGGCCGCCATGGGGACCGGAAGGGGGTGAAAACATAGGTAAATCGTCTTATTTTAACCTAACGCCGGACATTGGTTTTACATTATTTACTCCAATCAAGGGGCATATAGACAGTCTTACTGTATATATTTATAAAGCAGAGACATGTACAAACATTTTGAGGTATAATACATGTATGTCAAGCTATCCTGGAGACCGGAAGTGGACAAAAAATTGAGCCATAATGGTTGTACAGCCGGCAATTTTGACCTACCCGACCATGGTTTTTTACTTCTGACTTGCTCCACAGGTCCTATGGAATGATCTACGGGGAATAGTTATCAAGCAGAGGCATTGACAAACGTTTTGAGGTATTATACATGTAGATCAAGCCATCCTGAGGACCGGAAGTTGCCTATTACGGAGCTAAAATGGGATGCCAGGACCCTGACGGATATTTCGGGTAGTACCGCATATTGGTTTTTCGCATTTTTCTGGCTAACGGAGGGCTCCAGAAATAAAAACTAGACATATGTATTAAGCAGATACACCTGCGCACATATTTATTAAGGTATTTGGTTATTCGGGCCGCCATGGAGACCGGAAGGGGGTGAAAACATAGGTAAATCGTCTTATTTTAACCTACCGCCGGACATTGGTTTTACATTATTTACTCCAATCAAGGGGCGTATAGACAGTCTTACTGTATATATTTATAAAGCAGAGACATGTACAAACATTTTGAGGTATAATACATGTATGTCAAGCTATTCTGGAGACCGGAAGTGGACAAAAAATTGAGCCATAATGGTTGTACAGCCGCCAATTTTGACCTACCCGACCATGGTTTTTACTTCTGACTTGCTCCACAGGTCCTATGGAATGATCTACGGGGAATAGTTATCAAGCAGAGGCATTGACAAACGTTTTGAGGTATTATACATGTAGATCAAGCCATCCTGAGGACCGGAAGTTGCCTATTACGGAGCTAAAATGGGATGCCAGGACCCTGACGGATATTTCGGGTAGTACCGCATATTGGTTTTTCGCATTTTTCTGGCTAACGGAGGGCTCCAGAAATAAAAACTAGACATATGTATTAAGCAGATACACCTGCGCACATATTTATTAAGGTATTTGGTTATTCGGGCCGCCATGGAGACCGGAAGGGGGTGAAAACATAGGTAAATCGTCTTATTTTAACCTACTGCCGGACATTGGTTTTACATTATTTACTCCAATCAAGGGGCGTATAGACAGTCTTACTGTATATATTTATAAAGCAGAGACATGTACAAACATTTTGAGGTATAATACATGTATGTCAAGCTATTCTGGAGACCGGAAGTTGACAAAAAATTGAGCCATAATGGTTGTACAGCCGGCAATTTTGACCTACCCGACCATGGTTTTTACTTCTGACTTGCTCCACAGGTCCTATGGAATGATCTACGGGGAATAGTTATCAAGCAGAGGCATTGATAAACGTTTTGAGGTATTATACATATAGATCAAGCCATCCTGAGGACCGGAAGTTGCCTATTACGGAGCTAAAATGGGATGCCAGGACCCTGACGAATATTTCGGGTAGTACCGCATATTGGTTTTTCGCATTTTTCTGGCTAACGGAGGGCTCCAGAAATAAAAACTAGACATATATATTAAGCAGATACACTTGAGGTATAATACATGTATGTCAAGCTATTCTGGAGACCGGAAGTGGACAACAAATTGAGCCATAATGGTTGTACAGCCGGCAATTTTGACCTACCCGACCATGGTTTTTTACTTCTGACTTGCTCCACAGGTCCTATGGAATGATCTACGGGGAATAGTTATCAAGCAGAGGCATTGACAAACGTTTTGAGGTATTATACATGTAGATCAAGCCATCCTGAGGACCGGAAGTTGCCTATTACGGAGCTAAAATGGGATGCCAGGACCCTGACGGATATTTCGGGTAGTACCGCATATTGGTTTTTCGCATTTTTCTGGCTAACGGAGGGCTCCAGAAATAAAAACTAGACATATATATTAAGCAGATACACTTGAGGTATAATACATGTATGTCAAGCTATCCTGGAGACCGGAAGTGGACAAAAAATTGAGCCATAATGGTTGTACAGCCGGCAATTTTGACCTACCCGACCATGGTTTTTTACTTCTGACTTGCTCCACAGGTCCTATGGAATGATCTACGGGGAATAGTTATCAAGCAGAGGCATTGACAAACGTTTTGAGGTATTATACATGTAGATCAAGCCATCCTGAGGACCGGAAGTTGCCTATTACGGAGCTAAAATGGGATGCCAGGACCCTGACGGATATTTCGGGTAGGACCGCATATTGGTTTTTCGCATTTTTCTGGCTAACGGAGGGCTCCAGAAATAAAAACTAGACATATGTATTAAGCAGATACACCTGCACACATATTTATTAAGGTATTTGGTTATTCGGGCCGCCATGGGGACCGGAAGGGGGTGAAAACATAGGTAAATCGTCTTATTTTAACCTAACGCCGGACATTGGTTTTACATTATTTACTCCAATCAAGGGGCATATAGACAGTCTTACTGTATATATTTATAAAGCAGAGACATGTACAAACATTTTGAGGTATAATACATGTATGTCAAGCTATTCTGGAGACCGGAAGTGGACAAACAATTGAGCCATAATGGTTGTACAGCCGGCAATTTTGACCTACCCGACCATGGTTTTTTACTTCTGACTTGCTCCACAGGTCCTATGGAATGATCTACGGGGAATAGTTATCAAGCAGAGGCATTGACAAACGTTTTGAGGTATTATACATGTAGATCAAGCCATCCTGAGGACCGGAAGTTGCCTATTACGGAGCTAAAATGTGATGCCAGGACCCTGACGGATATTTCGGGTAGTACAGCATATTGGTTTTTCGCATTTTTCTGGCTAACGGAGGGCTCCAGAAATAAAAACTAGACATATATATTAAGCAGATACACCTGCGCACATATTTATTAAGGTATTTGGTTATTCGGGCCGCCATGGGGACCGGAAGGGGGTGAAAACATAGGTAAATCGTCTTATTTTAACCTACCGCCGGACATTGGTTTTACATTATTTACTCCAATCAAGGGGCGTATAGACAGTCTTACTGTATATATTTATAAAGCAGAGACATGTACAAACATTTTGAGGTATAATACATGTATGTCAAGCTATTCTGGAGACCGGAAGTGGACAAAAAATTGAGCCATAATGGTTGTACAGCCGGCAATTTTGACCTACCCGACCATGGTTTTTTACTTCTGACTTGCTCCACAGGTCCTATGGAATGATCTACGGGGAATAGTTATCAAGCAGAGGCATTGACAAACGTTTTGAGGTATTATACATATAGATCAAGCCATCCTGAGGACCGGAAGTTGCCTATTACGGAGCTAAAATGGGATGCCAGGACCCTGACGAATATTTCGGGTAGTACCGCATATTGGTTTTTCGCATTTTTCTGGCTAACGGAGGGCTCCAGAAATAAAAACTAGACATATATATTAAGCAGATACACTTGAGGTATAATACATGTATGTCAAGCTATTCTGGAGACCGGAAGTGGACAACAAATTGAGCCATAATGGTTGTACAGCCGGCAATTTTGACCTACCCGACCATGGTTTTTTACTTCTGACTTGCTCCACAGGTCCTATGGAATGATCTACGGGGAATAGTTATCAAGCAGAGGCATTGACAAATGTTTTGAGGTATTATACATGTAGATCAAGCCATCCTGAGGACCGGAAGTTGCCTATTACGGAGCTAAAATGGGATGCCAGGACCCTGACGGATATTTCGGGTAGTACCGCATATTGGTTTTTCGCATTTTTCTGGCTAACGGAGGGCTCCAGAAATAAAAACTAGACATATATATTAAGCAGATACACTTGAGGTATAATACATGTATGTCAAGCTATCCTGGAGACCGGAAGTGGACAAAAAATTGAGCCATAATGGTTGTACAGCCGGCAATTTTGACCTACCCGACCATGGTTTTTTACTTCTGACTTGCTCCACAGGTCCTATGGAATGATCTACGGGGAATAGTTATCAAGCAGAGGCATTGACAAACGTTTTGCGGTATTATACATGTAGATCAAGCCATCCTGAGGACCGGAAGTTGCCTATTACGGAGCTAAAATGGGATGCCAGGACCCTGACGGATATTTCGGGTAGGACCGCATATTGGTTTTTCGCATTTTTCTGGCTAACGGAGGGCTCCAGAAATAAAAACTAGACATATGTATTAAGCAGATACACCTGCGCACATATTTATTAAGGTATTTGGTTATTCGGGCCGCCATGGGGACCGGAAGGGGGTGAAAACATAGGTAAATCGTCTTATTTTAACCTACTGCCGGACATTGGTTTTACATTATTTACTCCAATCAAGGGGCGTATAGACAGTCTTACTGTATATATTTATAAAGCAGAGACATGTACAAACATTTTGAGGTATAATACATGTATGTCAAGCTATTCTGGAGACCGGAAGTTGACAAAAAATTGAGCCATAATGGTTGTACAGCCGGCAATTTTGACCTACCCGACCATGGTTTTTACTTCTGACTTGCTCCACAGGTCCTATGGAATGATCTACGGGGAATAGTTATCAAGCAGAGGCATTGATAAACGTTTTGAGGTATTATACATATAGATCAAGCCATCCTGAGGACCGGAAGTTGCCTATTACGGAGCTAAAATGGGATGCCAGGACCCTGACGAATATTTCGGGTAGTACCGCATATTGGTTTTTCGCATTTTTCTGGCTAACGGAGGGCTCCAGAAATAAAAACTAGACATATATATTAAGCAGATACACTTGAGGTATAATACATGTATGTCAAGCTATTCTGGATACCGGAAGTGGACAACAAATTGAGCCATAATGGTTGTACAGCCGGCAATTTTGACCTACCCGACCATGGTTTTTTACTTCTGACTTGCTCCACAGGTCCTATGGAATGATCTACGGGGAATAGTTATCAAGCAGAGGCATTGACAAACGTTTTGAGGTATTATACATGTAGATCAAGCCATCCTGAGGACCGGAAGTTGCCTATTACGGAGCTAAAATGGGATGCCAGGACCCTGACGGATATTTCGGGTAGTACCGCATATTGGTTTTTCGCATTTTTCTGGCTAACGGAGGGCTCCAGAAATAAAAACTAGACATATATATTAAGCAGATACACTTGAGGTATAATACATGTATGTCAAGCTATCCTGGAGACCGGAAGTGGACAAAAAATTGAGCCATAATGGTTGTACAGCCGGCAATTTTGACCTACCCGACCATGGTTTTTTACTTCTGACTTGCTCCACAGGTCCTATGGAATGATCTACGGGGAATAGTTATCAAGCAGAGGCATTGACAAACGTTTTGAGGTATTATACATGTAGATCAAGCCATCCTGAGGACCGGAAGTTGCCTATTACGGAGCTAAAATGGGATGCCAGGACCCTGACGGATATTTCGGGTAGGACCGCATATTGGTTTTTCGCATTTTTCTGGCTAACGGAGGGCTCCAGAAATAAAAACTAGACATATGTATTAAGCAGATACACCTGCACACATATTTATTAAGGTATTTGGTTATTCGGGCCGCCATGGGGACCGGAAGGGGGTGAAAACATAGGTAAATCGTCTTATTTTAACCTAACGCCGGACATTGGTTTTACATTATTTACTCCAATCAAGGGGCATATAGACAGTCTTACTGTATATATTTATAAAGCAGAGACATGTACAAACATTTTGAGGTATAATACATGTATGTCAAGCTATCCTGGAGACCGGAAGTGGACAAACAATTGAGCCATAATGGTTGTACAGCCGGCAATTTTGACCTACCCGACCATGGTTTTTTACTTCTGACTTGCTCCACAGGTCCTATGGAATGATCTACGGGGAATAGTTATCAAGCAGAGGCATTGACAAACGTTTTGAGGTATTATACATGTAGATCAAGCCATCCTGAGGACCGGAAGTTGCCTATTACGGAGCTAAAATGTGATGCCAGGACCCTGACGGATATTTCGGGTAGTACAGCATATTGGTTTTTCGCATTTTTCTGGCTAACGGAGGGCTCCAGAAATAAAAACTAGACATATGTATTAAGCAGATACACCTGCGCACATATTTATTAAGGTATTTGGTTATTCGGGCCGCCATGGGGACCGGAAGGGGGTGAAAACATAGGTAAATCGTCTTATTTTAACCTACCGCCGGACATTGGTTTTACATTATTTACTCCAATCAAGGGGCGTATAGACAGTCTTACTGTATATATTTATAAAGCAGAGACATGTACAAACATTTTGAGGTATAATACATGTATGTCAAGCTATTCTGGAGACCGGAAGTGGACAAAAAATTGAGCCATAATGGTTGTACAGCCGGCAATTTTGACCTACCCGACCATGGTTTTTTACTTCTGACTTGCTCCACAGGTCCTATGGAATGATCTACGGGGAATAGTTATCAAGCAGAGGCATTGACAAACGTTTTGAGGTATTATACATATAGATCAAGCCATCCTGAGGACCGGAAGTTGCCTATTACGGAGCTAAAATGGGATGCCAGGACCCTGACGAATATTTCGGGTAGTACCGCATATTGGTTTTTCGCATTTTTCTGGCTAACGGAGGGCTCCAGAAATAAAAACTAGACATATATATTAAGCAGATACACTTGAGGTATAATACATGTATGTCAAGCTATTCTGGAGACCGGAAGTGGACAACAAATTGAGCCATAATGGTTGTACAGCCGGCAATTTTGACCTACCCGACCATGGTTTTTTACTTCTGACTTGCTCCACAGGTCCTATGGAATGATCTACGGGGAATAGTTATCAAGCAGAGGCATTGACAAATGTTTTGAGGTATTATACATGTAGATCAAGCCATCCTGAGGACCGGAAGTTGCCTATTACGGAGCTAAAATGGGATGCCAGGACCCTGACGGATATTTCGGGTAGTACCGCATATTGGTTTTTCGCATTTTTCTGGCTAACGGAGGGCTCCAGAAATAAAAACTAGACATATATATTAAGCAGATACACTTGAGGTATAATACATGTATGTCAAGCTATCCTGGAGACCGGAAGTGGACAAAAAATTGAGCCATAATGGTTGTACAGCCGGCAATTTTGACCTACCCGACCATGGTTTTTTACTTCTGACTTGCTCCACAGGTCCTATGGAATGATCTACGGGGAATAGTTATCAAGCAGAGGCATTGACAAACGTTTTGCGGTATTATACATGTAGATCAAGCCATCCTGAGGACCGGAAGTTGCCTATTACGGAGCTAAAATGGGATGCCAGGACCCTGACGGATATTTCGGGTAGGACCGCATATTGGTTTTTCGCATTTTTCTGGCTAACGGAGGGCTCCAGAAATAAAAACTAGACATATGTATTAAGCAGATACACCTGCGCACATATTTATTAAGGTATTTGGTTATTCGGGCCGCCATGGGGACCGGAAGGGGGTGAAAACATAGGTAAATCGTCTTATTTTAACCTACTGCCGGACATTGGTTTTACATTATTTACTCCAATCAAGGGGCGTATAGACAGTCTTACTGTATATATTTATAAAGCAGAGACATGTACAAACATTTTGAGGTATAATACATGTATGTCAAGCTATTCTGGAGACCGGAAGTTGACAAAAAATTGAGCCATAATGGTTGTACAGCCGGCAATTTTGACCTACCCGACCATGGTTTTTACTTCTGACTTGCTCCACAGGTCCTATGGAATGATCTACGGGGAATAGTTATCAAGCAGAGGCATTGATAAACGTTTTGAGGTATTATACATATAGATCAAGCCATCCTGAGGACCGGAAGTTGCCTATTACGGAGCTAAAATGGGATGCCAGGACCCTGACGAATATTTCGGGTAGTACCGCATATTGGTTTTTCGCATTTTTCTGGCTAACGGAGGGCTCCAGAAATAAAAACTAGACATATATATTAAGCAGATACACTTGAGGTATAATACATGTATGTCAAGCTATTCTGGAGACCGGAAGTGGACAACAAATTGAGCCATAATGGTTGTACAGCCGGCAATTTTGACCTACCCGACCATGGTTTTTTACTTCTGACTTGCTCCACAGGTCCTATGGAATGATCTACGGGGAATAGTTATCAAGCAGAGGCATTGACAAACGTTTTGAGGTATTATACATGTAGATCAAGCCATCCTGAGGACCGGAAGTTGCCTATTACGGAGCTAAAATGGGATGCCAGGACCCTGACGGATATTTCGGGTAGTACCGCATATTGGTTTTTCGCATTTTTCTGGCTAACGGAGGGCTCCAGAAATAAAAACTAGACATATATATTAAGCAGATACACTTGAGGTATAATACATGTATGTCAAGCTATCCTGGAGACCGGAAGTGGACAAAAAATTGAGCCATAATGGTTGTACAGCCGGCAATTTTGACCTACCCGACCATGGTTTTTTACTTCTGACTTGCTCCACAGGTCCTATGGAATGATCTACGGGGAATAGTTATCAAGCAGAGGCATTGACAAACGTTTTGAGGTATTATACATGTAGATCAAGCCATCCTGAGGACCGGAAGTTGCCTATTACGGAGCTAAAATGGGATGCCAGGACCCTGTCGGATATTTCGGGTAGGACCGCATATTGGTTTTTCGCATTTTTCTGGCTAACGGAGGGCTCCAGAAATAAAAACTAGACATATGTATTAAGCAGATACACCTGCACACATATTTATTAAGGTATTTGGTTATTCGGGCCGCCATGGGGACCGGAAGGGGGTGAAAACATAGGTAAATCGTCTTATTTTAACCTAACGCCGGACATTGGTTTTACATTATTTACTCCAATCAAGGGGCATATAGACAGTCTTACTGTATATATTTATAAAGCAGAGACATGTACAAACATTTTGAGGTATAATACATGTATGTCAAGCTATCCTGGAGACCGGAAGTGGACAAACAATTGAGCCATAATGGTTGTACAGCCGGCAATTTTGACCTACCCGACCATGGTTTTTTACTTCTGACTTGCTCCACAGGTCCTATGGAATGATCTACGGGGAATAGTTATCAAGCAGAGGCATTGACAAACGTTTTGAGGTATTATACATGTAGATCAAGCCATCCTGAGGACCGGAAGTTGCCTATTACGGAGCTAAAATGTGATGCCAGGACCCTGACGGATATTTCGGGTAGTACAGCATATTGGTTTTTCGCATTTTTCTGGCTAACGGAGGGCTCCAGAAATAAAAACTAGACATATGTATTAAGCAGATACACCTGCGCACATATTTATTAAGGTATTTGGTTATTCGGGCCGCCATGGGGACCGGAAGGGGGTGAAAACATAGGTAAATCGTCTTATTTTAACCTACCGCCGGACATTGGTTTTACATTATTTACTCCAATCAAGGGGCGTATAGACAGTCTTACTGTATATATTTATAAAGCAGAGACATGTACAAACATTTTGAGGTATAATACATGTATGTCAAGCTATTCTGGAGACCGGAAGTGGACAAAAAATTGAGCCATAATGGTTGTACAGCCGGCAATTTTGACCTACCCGACCATGGTTTTTTACTTCTGACTTGCTCCACAGGTCCTATGGAATGATCTACGGGGAATAGTTATCAAGCAGAGGCATTGACAAACGTTTTGAGGTATTATACATATAGATCAAGCCATCCTGAGGACCGGAAGTTGCCTATTACGGAGCTAAAATGGGATGCCAGGACCCTGACGAATATTTCGGGTAGTACCGCATATTGGTTTTTCGCATTTTTCTGGCTAACGGAGGGCTCCAGAAATAAAAACTAGACATATATATTAAGCAGATACACTTGAGGTATAATACATGTATGTCAAGCTATTCTGGAGACCGGAAGTGGACAACAAATTGAGCCATAATGGTTGTACAGCCGGCAATTTTGACCTACCCGACCATGGTTTTTTACTTCTGACTTGCTCCACAGGTCCTATGGAATGATCTACGGGGAATAGTTATCAAGCAGAGGCATTGACAAATGTTTTGAGGTATTATACATGTAGATCAAGCCATCCTGAGGACCGGAAGTTGCCTATTACGGAGCTAAAATGGGATGCCAGGACCCTGACGGATATTTCGGGTAGTACCGCATATTGGTTTTTCGCATTTTTCTGGCTAACGGAGGGCTCCAGAAATAAAAACTAGACATATATATTAAGCAGATACACTTGAGGTATAATACATGTATGTCAAGCTATCCTGGAGACCGGAAGTGGACAAAAAATTGAGCCATAATGGTTGTACAGCCGGCAATTTTGACCTACCCGACCATGGTTTTTTACTTCTGACTTGCTCCACAGGTCCTATGGAATGATCTACGGGGAATAGTTATCAAGCAGAGGCATTGACAAACGTTTTGCGGTATTATACATGTAGATCAAGCCATCCTGAGGACCGGAAGTTGCCTATTACGGAGCTAAAATGGGATGCCAGGACCCTGACGGATATTTCGGGTAGGACCGCATATTGGTTTTTCGCATTTTTCTGGCTAACGGAGGGCTCCAGAAATAAAAACTAGACATATGTATTAAGCAGATACACCTGCACACATATTTATTAAGGTATTTGGTTATTCGGGCCGCCATGGGGACCGGAAGGGGGTGAAAACATAGGTAAATCGTCTTATTTTAACCTAACGCCGGACATTGGTTTTACATTATTTACTCCAATCAAGGGGCATATAGACAGTCTTACTGTATATATTTATAAAGCAGAGACATGTACAAACATTTTGAGGTATAATACATGTATGTCAAGCTATCCTGGAGACCGGAAGTGGACAAACAATTGAGCCATAATGGTTGTACAGCCGGCAATTTTGACCTACCCGACCATGGTTTTTTACTTCTGACTTGCTCCACAGGTCCTATGGAATGATCTACGGGGAATAGTTATCAAGCAGAGGCATTGACAAACGTTTTGAGGTATTATACATGTAGATCAAGCCATCCTGAGGACCGGAAGTTGCCTATTACGGAGCTAAAATGTGATGCCAGGACCCTGACGGATATTTCGGGTAGTACAGCATATTGGTTTTTCGCATTTTTCTGGCTAACGGAGGGCTCCAGAAATAAAAACTAGACATATGTATTAAGCAGATACACCTGCGCACATATTTATTAAGGTATTTGGTTATTCGGGCCGCCATGGGGACCGGAAGGGGGTGAAAACATAGGTAAATCGTCTTATTTTAACCTAACGCCGGACATTGGTTTTACATTATTTACTCCAATCAAGGGGCGTATAGACAGTCTTACTGTATATATTTATAAAGCAGAGACATGTACAAACATTTTGAGGTATAATACATGTATGTCAAGCTATCCTGGAGACCGGAAGTGGAGAAACAATTGAGCCATAATGGTTGTACAGCCGGCAATTTTGACCTACCCGACCATGGTTTTTTACTTCTGACTTGCTCCACAGGTCCTATGGAATGATCTACGGGGAATAGTTATCAAGCAGAGGCATTGACAAACGTTTTGAGGTATTATACATGTAGATCAAGCCATCCTGAGGACCGGAAGTTGCCTATTACGGAGCTAAAATGGGATGCCAGGACCCTGACGGATATTTCGGGTAGTACCGCATATTGGTTTTTCGCATTTTTCTGGCTAACGGAGGGCTCCAGAAATAAAAACTAAACATATGTATTAAGCAGATACACCTGCGCACATATTTATTAAGGTATTTGGTTATTCGGGCCGCCATGGAGACCGGAAGGGGGTGAAAACATAGGTAAATCGTCTTATTTTAACCTACTGCCGGACATTGGTTTTACATTATTTACTCCAATCAAGGGGCGTATAGACAGTCTTACTGTATATATTTATAAAGCAGAGACATGTACAAACATTTTGAGGTATAATACATGTATGTCAAGCTATTCTGGAGACCGGAAGTTGACAAAAAATTGAGCCATAATGGTTGTACAGCCGGCAATTTTGACCTACCCGACCATGGTTTTTACTTCTGACTTGCTCCACAGGTCCTATGGAATGATCTACGGGGAATAGTTATCAAGCAGAGGCATTGATAAACGTTTTGAGGTATTATACATATAGATCAAGCCATCCTGAGGACCGGAAGTTGCCTATTACGAAGCTAAAATGGGATGCCAGGACCCTGACGAATATTTCGGGTAGTACCGCATATTGGTTTTTCGCATTTTTCTGGCTAACGGAGGGCTCCAGAAATAAAAACTAGACATATATATTAAGCAGATACACTTGAGGTATAATACATGTATGTCAAGCTATTCTGGAGACCGGAAGTGGACAACAAATTGAGCCATAATGGTTGTACAGCCGGCAATTTTGACCTACCCGACCATGGTTTTTTACTTCTGACTTGCTCCACAGGTCCTATGGAATGATCTACGGGGAATAGTTATCAAGCAGAGGCATTGACAAACGTTTTGAGGTATTATACATGTAGATCAAGCCATCCTGAGGACCGGAAGTTGCCTATTACGGAGCTAAAATGGGATGCCAGGACCCTGACGGATATTTCGGGTAGTACCGCATATTGGTTTTTCGCATTTTTCTGGCTAACGGAGGGCTCCAGAAATAAAAACTAGACATATATATTAAGCAGATACACTTGAGGTATAATACATGTATGTCAAGCTATCCTGGAGACCGGAAGTGGACAAAAAATTGAGCCATAATGGTTGTACAGCCGGCAATTTTGACCTACCCGACCATGGTTTTTTACTTCTGACTTGCTCCACAGGTCCTATGGAATGATCTACGGGGAATAGTTATCAAGCAGAGGCATTGACAAACGTTTTGAGGTATTATACATGTAGATCAAGCCATCCTGAGGACCGGAAGTTGCCTATTACGGAG
Organism: Bathymodiolus brooksi; assembly: GCA_963680875.1. Lineage (NCBI taxonomy): Eukaryota > Metazoa > Mollusca > Bivalvia > Mytilida > Modiolidae > Bathymodiolus > Bathymodiolus brooksi. The sequence continues at coordinate 48,250,434 of OY804581.1, forward strand.
CTAAAATGGGATGCCAGGACCCTGACGGATATTTCGGGTAGGACCGCATATTGGTTTTTCGCATTTTTCTGGCTAACGGAGGGCTCCAGAAATAAAAACTAGACATATGTATTAAGCAGATACACCTGCACACATATTTATTAAGGTATTTGGTTATTCGGGCCGCCATGGGGACCGGAAGGGGGTGAAAACATAGGTAAATCGTCTTATTTTAACCTAACGCCGGACATTGGTTTTACATTATTTACTCCAATCAAGGGGCATATAGACAGTCTTACTGTATATATTTATAAAGCAGAGACATGTACAAACATTTTGAGGTATAATACATGTATGTCAAGCTATCCTGGAGACCGGAAGTGGACAAAAAATTGAGCCATAATGGTTGTACAGCCGGCAATTTTGACCTACCCGACCATGGTTTTTTACTTCTGACTTGCTCCACAGGTCCTATGGAATGATCTACGGGGAATAGTTATCAAGCAGAGGCATTGACAAACGTTTTGAGGTATTATACATGTAGATCAAGCCATCCTGAGGACCGGAAGTTGCCTATTACGGAGCTAAAATGGGATGCCAGGACCCTGACGAATATTTCGGGTAGTACCGCATATTGGTTTTTCGCATTTTTCTGGCTAACGGAGGGCTCCAGAAATAAAAACTAGACATATATATTAAGCAGATACACTTGAGGTATAATACATGTATGTCAAGCTATCCTGGAGACCGGAAGTGGACAAAAAATTGAGCCATAATGGTTGTACAGCCGGCAATTTTGACCTACCCGACCATGGTTTTTTACTTCTGACTTGCTCCACAGGTCCTATGGAATGATCTACGGGGAATAGTTATCAAGCAGAGGCATTGACAAACGTTTTGAGGTATTATACATGTAGATCAAGCCATCCTGAGGACCGGAAGTTGCCTATTACGGAGCTAAAATGGGATGCCAGGACCCTGACGGATATTTCGGGTAGTACCGCATATTGGTTTTTCGCATTTTTCTGGCTAACGGAGGGCTCCAGAAATAAAAACTAAACATATGTATTAAGCAGATACACCTGCGCACATATTTATTAAGGTATTTGGTTATTCGGGCCGCCATGGAGACCGGAAGGGGGTGAAAACATAGGTAAATCGTCTTATTTTAACCTACTGCCGGACATTGGTTTTACATTATTTACTCCAATCAAGGGGCGTATAGACAGTCTTACTGTATATATTTATAAAGCAGAGACATGTACAAACATTTTGAGGTATAATACATGTATGTCAAGCTATTCTGGAGACCGGAAGTTGACAAAAAATTGAGCCATAATGGTTGTACAGCCGGCAATTTTGACCTACCCGACCATGGTTTTTACTTCTGACTTGCTCCACAGGTCCTATGGAATGATCTACGGGGAATAGTTATCAAGCAGAGGCATTGATAAACGTTTTGAGGTATTATACATATAGATCAAGCCATCCTGAGGACCGGAAGTTGCCTATTACGAAGCTAAAATGGGATGCCAGGACCCTGACGAATATTTCGGGTAGTACCGCATATTGGTTTTTCGCATTTTTCTGGCTAACGGAGGGCTCCAGAAATAAAAACTAGACATATATATTAAGCAGATACACTTGAGGTATAATACATGTATGTCAAGCTATTCTGGAGACCGGAAGTGGACAACAAATTGAGCCATAATGGTTGTACAGCCGGCAATTTTGACCTACCCGACCATGGTTTTTTACTTCTGACTTGCTCCACAGGTCCTATGGAATGATCTACGGGGAATAGTTATCAAGCAGAGGCATTGACAAACGTTTTGAGGTATTATACATGTAGATCAAGCCATCCTGAGGACCGGAAGTTGCCTATTACGGAGCTAAAATGGGATGCCAGGACCCTGACGGATATTTCGGGTAGTACCGCATATTGGTTTTTCGCATTTTTCTGGCTAACGGAGGGCTCCAGAAATAAAAACTAGACATATATATTAAGCAGATACACTTGAGGTATAATACATGTATGTCAAGCTATCCTGGAGACCGGAAGTGGACAAAAAATTGAGCCATAATGGTTGTACAGCCGGCAATTTTGACCTACCCGACCATGGTTTTTTACTTCTGACTTGCTCCACAGGTCCTATGGAATGATCTACGGGGAATAGTTATCAAGCAGAGGCATTGACAAACGTTTTGAGGTATTATACATGTAGATCAAGCCATCCTGAGGACCGGAAGTTGCCTATTACGGAGCTAAAATGGGATGCCAGGACCCTGACGAATATTTCGGGTAGTACCGCATATTGGTTTTTCGCATTTTTCTGGCTAACGGAGGGCTCCAGAAATAAAAACTAGACATATATATTAAGCAGATACACTTGAGGTATAATACATGTATGTCAAGCTATCCTGGAGACCGGAAGTGGACAAAAAATTGAGCCATAATGGTTGTACAGCCGGCAATTTTGACCTACCCGACCATGGTTTTTTACTTCTGACTTGCTCCACAGGTCCTATGGAATGATCTACGGGGAATAGTTATCAAGCAGAGGCATTGACAAACGTTTTGAGGTATTATACATGTAGATCAAGCCATCCTGAGGACCGGAAGTTGCCTATTACGGAGCTAAAATGGGATGCCAGGACCCTGACGGATATTTCGGGTAGTACCGCATATTGGTTTTTCGCATTTTTCTGGCTAACGGAGGGCTCCAGAAATAAAAACTAAACATATGTATTAAGCAGATACACCTGCGCACATATTTATTAAGGTATTTGGTTATTCGGGCCGCCATGGAGACCGGAAGGGGGTGAAAACATAGGTAAATCGTCTTATTTTAACCTACTGCCGGACATTGGTTTTACATTATTTACTCCAATCAAGGGGCGTATAGACAGTCTTACTGTATATATTTATAAAGCAGAGACATGTACAAACATTTTGAGGTATAATACATGTATGTCAAGCTATTCTGGAGACCGGAAGTTGACAAAAAATTGAGCCATAATGGTTGTACAGCCGGCAATTTTGACCTACCCGACCATGGTTTTTACTTCTGACTTGCTCCACAGGTCCTATGGAATGATCTACGGGGAATAGTTATCAAGCAGAGGCATTGATAAACGTTTTGAGGTATTATACATATAGATCAAGCCATCCTGAGGACCGGAAGTTGCCTATTACGAAGCTAAAATGGGATGCCAGGACCCTGACGAATATTTCGGGTAGTACCGCATATTGGTTTTTCGCATTTTTCTGGCTAACGGAGGGCTCCAGAAATAAAAACTAGACATATATATTAAGCAGATACACTTGAGGTATAATACATGTATGTCAAGCTATTCTGGAGACCGGAAGTGGACAACAAATTGAGCCATAATGGTTGTACAGCCGGCAATTTTGACCTACCCGACCATGGTTTTTTACTTCTGACTTGCTCCACAGGTCCTATGGAATGATCTACGGGGAATAGTTATCAAGCAGAGGCATTGACAAACGTTTTGAGGTATTATACATGTAGATCAAGCCATCCTGAGGACCGGAAGTTGCCTATTACGGAGCTAAAATGGGATGCCAGGACCCTGACGGATATTTCGGGTAGTACCGCATATTGGTTTTTCGCATTTTTCTGGCTAACGGAGGGCTCCAGAAATAAAAACTAGACATATATATTAAGCAGATACACTTGAGGTATAATACATGTATGTCAAGCTATCCTGGAGACCGGAAGTGGACAAAAAATTGAGCCATAATGGTTGTACAGCCGGCAATTTTGACCTACCCGACCATGGTTTTTTACTTCTGACTTGCTCCACAGGTCCTATGGAATGATCTACGGGGAATAGTTATCAAGCAGAGGCATTGACAAACGTTTTGAGGTATTATACATGTAGATCAAGCCATCCTGAGGACCGGAAGTTGCCTATTACGGAGCTAAAATGGGATGCCAGGACCCTGACGGATATTTCGGGTAGGACCGCATATTGGTTTTTCGCATTTTTCTGGCTAACGGAGGGCTCCAGAAATAAAAACTAGACATATGTATTAAGCAGATACACCTGCACACATATTTATTAAGGTATTTGGTTATTCGGGCCGCCATGGGGACCGGAAGGGGGTGAAAACATAGGTAAATCGTCTTATTTTAACCTAACGCCGGACATTGGTTTTACATTATTTACTCCAATCAAGGGGCATATAGACAGTCTTACTGTATATATTTATAAAGCAGAGACATGTACAAACATTTTGAGGTATAATACATGTATGTCAAGCTATCCTGGAGACCGGAAGTGGACAAAAAATTGAGCCATAATGGTTGTACAGCCGGCAATTTTGACCTACCCGACCATGGTTTTTTACTTCTGACTTGCTCCACAGGTCCTATGGAATGATCTACGGGGAATAGTTATCAAGCAGAGGCATTGACAAACGTTTTGAGGTATTATACATGTAGATCAAGCCATCCTGAGGACCGGAAGTTGCCTATTACGGAGCTAAAATGGGATGCCAGGACCCTGACGAATATTTCGGGTAGTACCGCATATTGGTTTTTCGCATTTTTCTGGCTAACGGAGGGCTCCAGAAATAAAAACTAGACATATATATTAAGCAGATACACTTGAGGTATAATACATGTATGTCAAGCTATCCTGGAGACCGGAAGTGGACAAAAAATTGAGCCATAATGGTTGTACAGCCGGCAATTTTGACCTACCCGACCATGGTTTTTTACTTCTGACTTGCTCCACAGGTCCTATGGAATGATCTACGGGGAATAGTTATCAAGCAGAGGCATTGACAAACGTTTTGAGGTATTATACATGTAGATCAAGCCATCCTGAGGACCGGAAGTTGCCTATTACGGAGCTAAAATGGGATGCCAGGACCCTGACGGATATTTCGGGTAGGACCGCATATTGGTTTTTCGCATTTTTCTGGCTAACGGAGGGCTCCAGAAATAAAAACTAGACATATGTATTAAGCAGATACACCTGCACACATATTTATTAAGGTATTTGGTTATTCGGGCCGCCATGGGGACCGGAAGGGGGTGAAAACATAGGTAAATCGTCTTATTTTAACCTAACGCCGGACATTGGTTTTACATTATTTACTCCAATCAAGGGGCATATAGACAGTCTTACTGTATATATTTATAAAGCAGAGACATGTACAAACATTTTGAGGTATAATACATGTATGTCAAGCTATCCTGGAGACCGGAAGTGGACAAACAATTGAGCCATAATGGTTGTACAGCCGGCAATTTTGACCTACCCGACCATGGTTTTTTACTTCTGACTTGCTCCACAGGTCCTATGGAATGATCTACGGGGAATAGTTATCAAGCAGAGGCATTGACAAACGTTTTGAGGTATTATACATGTAGATCAAGCCATCCTGAGGACCGGAAGTTGCCTATTACGGAGCTAAAATGTGATGCCAGGACCCTGACGGATATTTCGGGTAGTACAGCATATTGGTTTTTCGCATTTTTCTGGCTAACGGAGGGCTCCAGAAATAAAAACTAGACATATGTATTAAGCAGATACACCTGCGCACATATTTATTAAGGTATTTGGTTATTCGGGCCGCCATGGGGACCGGAAGGGGGTGAAAACATAGGTAAATCGTCTTATTTTAACCTACCGCCGGACATTGGTTTTACATTATTTACTCCAATCAAGGGGCGTATAGACAGTCTTACTGTATATATTTATAAAGCAGAGACATGTACAAACATTTTGAGGTATAATACATGTATGTCAAGCTATTCTGGAGACCGGAAGTGGACAAAAAATTGAGCCATAATGGTTGTACAGCCGGCAATTTTGACCTACCCGACCATGGTTTTTTACTTCTGACTTGCTCCACAGGTCCTATGGAATGATCTACGGGGAATAGTTATCAAGCAGAGGCATTGACAAACGTTTTGAGGTATTATACATATAGATCAAGCCATCCTGAGGACCGGAAGTTGCCTATTACGGAGCTAAAATGGGATGCCAGGACCCTGACGAATATTTCGGGTAGTACCGCATATTGGTTTTTCGCATTTTTCTGGCTAACGGAGGGCTCCAGAAATAAAAACTAGACATATATATTAAGCAGATACACTTGAGGTATAATACATGTATGTCAAGCTATTCTGGAGACCGGAAGTGGACAACAAATTGAGCCATAATGGTTGTACAGCCGGCAATTTTGACCTACCCGACCATGGTTTTTTACTTCTGACTTGCTCCACAGGTCCTATGGAATGATCTACGGGGAATAGTTATCAAGCAGAGGCATTGACAAATGTTTTGAGGTATTATACATGTAGATCAAGCCATCCTGAGGACCGGAAGTTGCCTATTACGGAGCTAAAATGGGATGCCAGGACCCTGACGGATATTTCGGGTAGTACCGCATATTGGTTTTTCGCATTTTTCTGGCTAACGGAGGGCTCCAGAAATAAAAACTAGACATATATATTAAGCAGATACACTTGAGGTATAATACATGTATGTCAAGCTATCCTGGAGACCGGAAGTGGACAAAAAATTGAGCCATAATGGTTGTACAGCCGGCAATTTTGACCTACCCGACCATGGTTTTTTACTTCTGACTTGCTCCACAGGTCCTATGGAATGATCTACGGGGAATAGTTATCAAGCAGAGGCATTGACAAACGTTTTGCGGTATTATACATGTAGATCAAGCCATCCTGAGGACCGGAAGTTGCCTATTACGGAGCTAAAATGGGATGCCAGGACCCTGACGGATATTTCGGGTAGGACCGCATATTGGTTTTTCGCATTTTTCTGGCTAACGGAGGGCTCCAGAAATAAAAACTAGACATATGTATTAAGCAGATACACCTGCACACATATTTATTAAGGTATTTGGTTATTCGGGCCGCCATGGGGACCGGAAGGGGGTGAAAACATAGGTAAATCGTCTTATTTTAACCTAACGCCGGACATTGGTTTTACATTATTTACTCCAATCAAGGGGCATATAGACAGTCTTACTGTATATATTTATAAAGCAGAGACATGTACAAACATTTTGAGGTATAATACATGTATGTCAAGCTATCCTGGAGACCGGAAGTGGACAAACAATTGAGCCATAATGGTTGTACAGCCGGCAATTTTGACCTACCCGACCATGGTTTTTTACTTCTGACTTGCTCCACAGGTCCTATGGAATGATCTACGGGGAATAGTTATCAAGCAGAGGCATTGACAAACGTTTTGAGGTATTATACATGTAGATCAAGCCATCCTGAGGACCGGAAGTTGCCTATTACGGAGCTAAAATGTGATGCCAGGACCCTGACGGATATTTCGGGTAGTACAGCATATTGGTTTTTCGCATTTTTCTGGCTAACGGAGGGCTCCAGAAATAAAAACTAGACATATGTATTAAGCAGATACACCTGCGCACATATTTATTAAGGTATTTGGTTATTCGGGCCGCCATGGGGACCGGAAGGGGGTGAAAACATAGGTAAATCGTCTTATTTTAACCTAACGCCGGACATTGGTTTTACATTATTTACTCCAATCAAGGGGCGTATAGACAGTCTTACTGTATATATTTATAAAGCAGAGACATGTACAAACATTTTGAGGTATAATACATGTATGTCAAGCTATCCTGGAGACCGGAAGTGGAGAAACAATTGAGCCATAATGGTTGTACAGCCGGCAATTTTGACCTACCCGACCATGGTTTTTTACTTCTGACTTGCTCCACAGGTCCTATGGAATGATCTACGGGGAATAGTTATCAAGCAGAGGCATTGACAAACGTTTTGAGGTATTATACATGTAGATCAAGCCATCCTGAGGACCGGAAGTTGCCTATTACGGAGCTAAAATGGGATGCCAGGACCCTGACGGATATTTCGGGTAGTACCGCATATTGGTTTTTCGCATTTTTCTGGCTAACGGAGGGCTCCAGAAATAAAAACTAGACATATGTATTAAGCAGATACACCTGCGCACATATTTATTAAGGTATTTGGTTATTCGGGCCGCCATGGAGACCGGAAGGGGGTGAAAACATAGGTAAATCGTCTTATTTTAACCTACTGCCGGACATTGGTTTTACATTATTTACTCCAATCAAGGGGCGTATAGACAGTCTTACTGTATATATTTATAAAGCAGAGACATGTACAAACATTTTGAGGTATAATACATGTATGTCAAGCTATTCTGGAGACCGGAAGTTGACAAAAAATTGAGCCATAATGGTTGTACAGCCGGCAATTTTGACCTACCCGACCATGGTTTTTACTTCTGACTTGCTCCACAGGTCCTATGGAATGATCTACGGGGAATAGTTATCAAGCAGAGGCATTGATAAACGTTTTGAGGTATTATACATATAGATCAAGCCATCCTGAGGACCGGAAGTTGCCTATTACGAAGCTAAAATGGGATGCCAGGACCCTGACGAATATTTCGGGTAGTACCGCATATTGGTTTTTCGCATTTTTCTGGCTAACGGAGGGCTCCAGAAATAAAAACTAGACATATATATTAAGCAGATACACTTGAGGTATAATACATGTATGTCAAGCTATTCTGGAGACCGGAAGTGGACAACAAATTGAGCCATAATGGTTGTACAGCCGGCAATTTTGACCTACCCGACCATGGTTTTTTACTTCTGACTTGCTCCACAGGTCCTATGGAATGATCTACGGGGAATAGTTATCAAGCAGAGGCATTGACAAACGTTTTGAGGTATTATACATGTAGATCAAGCCATCCTGAGGACCGGAAGTTGCCTATTACGGAGCTAAAATGGGATGCCAGGACCCTGACGGATATTTCGGGTAGTACCGCATATTGGTTTTTCGCATTTTTCTGGCTAACGGAGGGCTCCAGAAATAAAAACTAGACATATATATTAAGCAGATACACTTGAGGTATAATACATGTATGTCAAGCTATCCTGGAGACCGGAAGTGGACAAAAAATTGAGCCATAATGGTTGTACAGCCGGCAATTTTGACCTACCCGACCATGGTTTTTTACTTCTGACTTGCTCCACAGGTCCTATGGAATGATCTACGGGGAATAGTTATCAAGCAGAGGCATTGACAAACGTTTTGAGGTATTATACATGTAGATCAAGCCATCCTGAGGACCGGAAGTTGCCTATTACGGAGCTAAAATGGGATGCCAGGACCCTGACGGATATTTCGGGTAGGACCGCATATTGGTTTTTCGCATTTTTCTGGCTAACGGAGGGCTCCAGAAATAAAAACTAGACATATGTATTAAGCAGATACACCTGCACACATATTTATTAAGGTATTTGGTTATTCGGGCCGCCATGGGGACCGGAAGGGGGTGAAAACATAGGTAAATCGTCTTATTTTAACCTAACGCCGGACATTGGTTTTACATTATTTACTCCAATCAAGGGGCATATAGACAGTCTTACTGTATATATTTATAAAGCAGAGACATGTACAAACATTTTGAGGTATAATACATGTATGTCAAGCTATCCTGGAGACCGGAAGTGGACAAAAAATTGAGCCATAATGGTTGTACAGCCGGCAATTTTGACCTACCCGACCATGGTTTTTTACTTCTGACTTGCTCCACAGGTCCTATGGAATGATCTACGGGGAATAGTTATCAAGCAGAGGCATTGACAAACGTTTTGAGGTATTATACATGTAGATCAAGCCATCCTGAGGACCGGAAGTTGCCTATTACGGAGCTAAAATGGGATGCCAGGACCCTGACGAATATTTCGGGTAGTACCGCATATTGGTTTTTCGCATTTTTCTGGCTAACGGAGGGCTCCAGAAATAAAAACTAGACATATGTATTAAGCAGATACACCTGCGCACATATTTATTAAGGTATTTGGTTATTCGGGCCGCCATGGAGACCGGAAGGGGGTGAAAACATAGGTAAATCGTCTTATTTTAACCTACCGCCGGACATTGGTTTTACATTATTTACTCCAATCAAGGGGCGTATAGACAGTCTTACTGTATATATTTATAAAGCAGAGACATGTACAAACATTTTGAGGTATAATACATGTATGTCAAGCTATTCTGGAGACCGGAAGTGGACAAAAAATTGAGCCATAATGGTTGTACAGCCGCCAATTTTGACCTACCCGACCATGGTTTTTACTTCTGACTTGCTCCACAGGTCCTATGGAATGATCTACGGGGAATAGTTATCAAGCAGAGGCATTGATAAACGTTTTGAGGTATTATACATATAGATCAAGCCATCCTGAGGACCGGAAGTTGCCTATTACGGAGCTAAAATGGGATGCCAGGACCCTGACGGATATTTCGGGTAGTACCGCATATTGGTTTTTCGCATTTTTCTGGCTAACGGAGGGCTCCAGAAATAAAAACTAGACATATATATTAAGCAGATACACTTGAGGTATAATACATGTATGTCAAGCTATTCTGGAGACCGGAAGTGGACAAAAAATTGAGCCATAATGGTTGTACAGCCGGCAATTTTGACCTACCCGACCATGGTTTTTTACTTCTGACTTGCTCCACAGGTCCTATGGAATGATCTACGGGGAATAGTTATCAGGCAGAGGCATTGACAAACGTTTTGAGGTATTATACATGTAGATCAAGCCATCCTGAGGACCGGAAGTTGCCTATTACGGAGCTAAAATGGGATGCCAGGACCCTGACGGATATTTCGGGTAGTACCGCATATTGGTTTTTCGCATTTTTCTGGCTAACGGAGGGCTCCAGAAATAAAAACTAGACATATGTATTAAGCAGATACACCTGCGCACATATTTATTAAGGTATTTGGTTATTCGGGCCGCCATGGGGACCGGAAGGGGGTGAAAACATAGGTAAATCGTCTTATTTTAACCTAACGCCGGACATTGGTTTTACATTATTTACTCCAATCAAGGGGCATATAGACAGTCTTACTGTATATATTTATAAAGCAGAGACATGTACAAACATTTTGAGGTATAATACATGTATGTCAAGCTATCCTGGAGACCGGAAGTGGAGAAACAATTGAGCCATAATGGTTGTACAGCGGCAATTTTGACCTACCCGACCATGGTTTTTTACTTCTGACTTGCTCCACAGGTCCTATGGAATGATCTTCGGGGAATAGTTATCAAGCAGAGGCATTGACAAACGTTTTGAGGTATTATACATGTAGATCAAGCCATCCTGAGGACCGGAAGTTGCCTATTACGGAGCTAAAATGGGATGCCAGGACCCTGACGGATATTTCGGGTAGTACCGCATATTGGTTTTTCGCATTTTTCTGGCTAACGGAGGGCTCCAGAAATAAAAACTAGACATATGTATTAAGCAGATACACCTGCGCACATATTTATTAAGGTATTTGGTTATTCGGGCCGCCATGGAGACCGGAAGGGGGTGAAAACATAGGTAAATCGTCTTATTTTAACCTACTGCCGGACATTGGTTTTACATTATTTACTCCAATCAAGGGGCGTATAGACAGTCTTACTGTATATATTTATAAAGCAGAGACATGTACAAACATTTTGAGGTATAATACATGTATGTCAAGCTATTCTGGAGACCGGAAGTTGACAAAAAATTGAGCCATAATGGTTGTACAGCCGGCAATTTTGACCTACCCGACCATGGTTTTTACTTCTGACTTGCTCCACAGGTCCTATGGAATGATCTACGGGGAATAGTTATCAAGCAGAGGCATTGATAAACGTTTTGAGGTATTATACATATAGATCAAGCCATCCTGAGGACCGGAAGTTGCCTATTACGGAGCTAAAATGGGATGCCAGGACCCTGACGAATATTTCGGGTAGTACCGCATATT